>JACEFZ010027116.1:0-67500 GCA_014155875.1 Cepaea nemoralis | reverse complement strand
AGACTGAAAACCCAATGAACAAGTCCTTCAAAAAACACATGAAGATCGTAAATGGATTAGAGACATTAGACGCAGACAATCAACAGTTTTTGCTCACGTTATAAGAAGAAATAAATTGGGGAACTTGGTGACAACTGGCAAGATCGAAGGGAAGAAACCAAAGGGAAGACCGAAAAGTATATACCTGGATGGCTTGGCCACGTGACATGGTCGAGACAGGAACACAGAGCTGATCCACGACTATGGTGATCGAGTGAAAAGGCAAAACATGACCGCCCAAACCTATCGGGATGGCACATGGTGGATGGATTTATATATATATATAAAAAGAACAAACATGTATCAATAACTACTAAGAAAGCACTTTAAAACACAATCTTCCTACCAACTCTATGTTACCAATATATATATATATCTATATATATATATATAAATTTATATATATATATATATATATATATATATATATACATATATATATATATATATATACAAACCAATGACCAAGTACTACAGGAGACAAATGAAAATCGTAAACTGATTAGAGAATGTTATGAGAAGAAATGGATTGGAGAACGTAGTGACGACTGGCAAGATCGAAGAGAACAGACCAAGAGGAACACCTAATACCTGGATGGCTTGGCCACATAGCATGGACGAGACAGGAACACTGAGCTGATCCACGACGCTGGTGATCGAGTGAAATGGCGAGTCATGACCGCCCACGCTTTCCGGCATGGCACATGATTGATTGGTTGATTTATACATGCTGTGTTACAGAAATATCAACGCTGGGACATTTCCTAGAAGACACATTCATTCTGAGATCTTGACATAAAATACATTTCCTCAAACACTATTTCGACATGCATGCTGACTATTGACATAATGTCGTCCTCAGCCACCCCAAGACTACACGTTTTGTGATCAATCAGTATCTAACGTTATAGCACTCACCCCTCAAAGCCCGCAGTTCCGTATTTACAGCCCGACGTATAACATTGGTGTCCACCCAATTCGCGACTATTGTTCTTTGGTCCTGAAGTCTGGAAACGTCTCCTTAATTTTAACTTTTCACTTCAGGTAAATCTTCATGCATATCATCAGTTAATTTTATGTTGTCGTAGAATGTCCATGGGTTAATTTTAATTTGTGCACACATATTTTATCTGGTGCCACAATGGTACCGTGGAAGTGTGACTTTAAGGTAATAGTCTTTAGAATCGTAGGTTTAGAACACTGGCTCCTCCACACACGAATCTAACAGATGATGAGACGAAAGGACTAAATAAAATTCACGGCGGCAGGTGAAAGACTATTTATTCCCTTAGTATGCACGTCGCATACAGTCTCACAGCAGGCGGAGTCAAATACATATAAACAGTTATCACATGCCCATCTACCTATCCACCGTGGGCCTAGTAAGTGGTGGGTGACCTTTACAAACTTCCATACAGTCCTATGCGTGACCTACTTACGTCACGATCTATTCCCTCTCTGTCATTACCTGATGCAGCCCAGTAGGATGGTGTCATGATCTTACATTACATGGACATTTGGCTCGATCTCTCAGAACAGGGGTGAAACAATTATACACTTTCAATGATTGAACTCACACACACAGCCACGTGAAGTAAGCCTTTTATTCACGGTAAACTATTTACAGTAAGTACATTCGTGAATAGCTGCATTATCACAATACGAAGTATATACATTGCACATCTTATATTAATACAACATGACTCTCTCTCTCTCTCTCTCTCTCTCTCTCTCTCTCTCTCTCTCTCTCTCTCTGTCTCAGGCTCAAACACAATCCACTCTAGTAGTCAGCCACGCTATCTCACTACAGTTATAGAATACACGCATAACCCTCTCTGTCCGTCCTGTCTCGCTGTCCGACACCCGTCTGCCCGATACAGGTATTCTTGGTCAGACCTTTCCGCCTCACGACTCGTGCGTCCCGTGTATCACGATGACCACTGGGTTTCAATTGCAACGTGGCTAGCCTGTACTCGGTGACACCTTGCTGCCTGTTGTGTTTACTGTCGTAAGTTGTCGTTCAACTGCAGGCTATGGAAATCCTGACAGGTAGTCATCAAAGCAATATAAAATGAAGAGACTTTCACACATAAGAAATAACTCGTGGAAAATGCACTAGCTCTATTAATTACCTACCCATGTTGTGAACTATAAATAAGAAAGTACGCATTTATTTTTTTCTCTTTCAGGAGATTTAGTGTAACAGGGAGTGACAACTGTTCTGTTGATTACCTATGTCTTGACGGAGTAAAATTTTGCGGTTCTGCCATAAATAAGAGTCAGATTTCTTTCATACTTCCGGAAAACAAGCAATCGACGCTTGTGTTGGGCAAAGAATGGTCTACATCAGAGACTGATTTTCATGTGAGTGATGTATATAATCTACGTGTGCTAGTGTATTCCTGGTGTGAGCCTTTGGACACACTGATGTCGTTAATATAAAGATACCAAACATATACTCGTACTATCATAATGTTTCCCCTCGAACAGCCTCTGTGTGTGTGTGTGTGTGTGTGTGTGTGTGTGTGTGTTTATGTGTGTGTGTGTTTCTGAGGAAATTGCTAGGAATGCTATGTTTATGTTTTGCATATCCTTTACAGGACATCGCTGTCAACATCAGCATCTTTCAGCTGATTGTTGATTTCTTGGCAAGATTACTCTCAGTAGTTTGCCATTGCTTTCTGTGCGACCGGCTCCATACTCTCATAAGTTACTGGCGCGATTCGAACCGCTTGGAATTCCCGTGCGCTCACGTCAACCAAGAGAGTATTCGGGGTTACGGAAAAACCTGCTAACCTCTCGACCAGTGAGACCGGCAGGAATACTATGGATGGACAGAGAAACACATTTGCAAGTTCTGCAAGAAACAAATGAAAGCAGTAAAGTTATTGGAGATATTAGACATAGATATATGCGGGATTATCTGTGCGCGCTATGAAATCTTTGAGGCAACTGGCAAGACTGAAGGGAAGAAAGCAAAGGAAATGCAGAGATAAATATCTTGATGGCTTGGCCACATAAAATTATCGAGACAGAGCTGATCCAAGGTTCTGTTGATTGTATGAGATGGTGAAACATGACCGCCTACGCTTATCGACAAGGCACATGCTGATATGCTGATGATGAGGATGCGGATACATTTTTAAAATACAGATTCTCTCCGTCGTCACATTCGCACTGCGAGCGCTAACAAGACAAGTCGCCTTAACAAGTCAAGAAGCCTGATACGGGGGAAAATGTCACATAGCAAGTACACCAAAAAACACGAGGTAACCAAGATGTGCAGCGTTGGAGCCGACAAGAAGAAGAAAGTGGAGAGTCTGCATGCGTGCTGTAACAAAGAACCTGAAACTACAGCTACTACTGAAGCCACCCCGAGGGAGAAGATCGACAGCCCACCACAGACAAGACCCAAGACAGCAGAGAAGAAGGAGGAGAAAGACACCAGAGCCGGGAACACTGACTCAAAAATAGTCTGATGGGATGTCAAGCGTATACAAATGGAGCTGACGGACGAAGAAATCATGAAATAGCTACGAGAAGAGAATCCACACATCCGATTCTTGAAGGCAGAGCGGCTCCTCACCTATTCCAAGATACTTACAACCTTGGCAGCGGTGACGTCGGATTGCAGCGAAATGCCGACAACAGTATCAATCAGCAAGAAAATACAGCAGCCAGAGAGACTCATCCCAAGAGTCAATCAATGTTCAAGATATCAGAGGGCAGGCCACAGCAGAACGGCATGCCGCAGCAGGACGGAAATCTGCCGGTACTGCGCCGATCACCACGCCTTCAAGGAGTGTCCGCTGGCCACGCTGAACACGGACTTTCGAGTACCCAACAACAAAAGAAAGTACGCCAACTGCCTGGGCAAGCACGGAGCAGGTACTTGGGCTGTCCGTACCTGCAATGACACAGAGACGTATTAAAGCTCGCCATCAACACAAATGCACCATACAACGAAGCAATGCGGAGGTGCGAGACAGCCACGGGTATATCACAAGCTGAAAGAGATCAAATGAAAAAGCAGATAGACGAGTTGAAGAAACAAGTAAACACACTACTGACGCCGACTCCAACCAGCGACAACGGAAAACTACTGGCGGAAATAAAAGAGATCCAACAAAACATCGAATAAGAAGTGAAACAGATGGCACTGATAAAAAAAAGGAGAACGAAGAAATCCTACAAACCATAACATCAGAGCGAGAACTATAAAAAGCTTAAATTGAAACTTTTCCAAAACAAAACAACAGAAGCCATACAAGAAACCACAGAGAAACCGCAAGATGAGAACCAAGAGACCGAGCCTGAACCGCAAGCTACAGCCAGCAGCAGAACCACAACACCCGAGGCCGACAAGGGGAAACCAATATCTCGCCACACATCCGAAGAAAACCTAGATGAGCACTCTGACATCGGCACGGAGAAACCCCGGTGGCCTACCTTGGAGGAGTGCCTAGAATCGATAAAATTGGAAGAACGCAGGCACCAGGAATTCAAAAGGCTCTGGTATGAAAAAGAAAAGAAGAATCCCAACAAACTCAGGAGACCGGTAGTATACCCAGATAGGTATACTGACTTCGAGGATGGACCCGACTACACGTACTATATAGACGACGGAGAGATGATCCCGTGGATGACCGCAGAGGAAAAAATCGAATGGCAACAGAAGCTCAAACTCGAAGAACAAGACAGACGCAAGGAGGAAAATGGAAACTTAGAAAAGCTCCTACAGAAAATACACAAAAAGGAGGCAAAATAACCAAATAAAAAATCCTTCTAAGGACTGCAACAAATCAAGCCAAACGAGCCAAGAGCCTTCACTAACAAAAGAAACCGCCAGAGACGGGAACTAATGACAGCCGCCGACCGATCCTCCAGCTGACGTCACAGACACAAACAAACATAACCAGTCCGAGAAAGGACTCACTCGTAAGAGAGCACAAGACAAGAATTAGGGTGAATGAACCCACACAAAAACCACGGACCTCAACAATAACCACAGCTGAAAGACGCAGGTTGACCGAGGCCGAATTTGGAATTTTTGTTTTGAAAATTGGAATTGGAATTGTATTCTCTCCGATGCTGATGGAACCCGTGACAATGAGACCGGCAGGCGAGCGTGTACTGAGAGCCCGGGTACAAGGAGGGGAATCATCATCATCAAGTGACTTGTTAGTTGGCGTAGGCGCTCATGGCTCTCCACAGATCTCGGTCTTTGGTGTTCTGGATCTACGCTGCTGCTGACATTCCTCCAAGCCACCGTCGCAGTCCATCCAGCATCATTTCTCTTGGTCTTCCTCTGCCTCTCTTCCCCGTGATCTGTCCACTCGTCACGATGTTCTCCAATGCCTCTTTTCTCATCACATGACCAAAGAAAGCTGTTTTCTCTTTCTTATTGTTAAATATAATGTTCTAGTTTCATTAGCCTCTGTCATGCAATCGTTGTTAGCTACTCTGGCAGTCCAAGGTATTCGCAAAACTGGTCTTAGGAACCACATCTCAGTTGCTTCTACGTTCTTCCTAATTTGTTAATTTACATTCCAAGATTCTATATAGCACTTCAGCACTTTCTTTCTTACATTCAATGAGAGTGACTTATTGCCCAAAATTCTACTCATTTCTTAAATGCAGCGTATGCTTGCACTACTCCGTTCTTAATATCTGTTGTGCACCCTTTGTCTGATGTTACAACAGAGATTAAGAGGATGCGAGAAATATCTGGGTCAAAATTAACAAGAAGAAACTCCAGATGTGATATTTAATTACAGGTCATTTTTACATACAGCTGAGGTAACAAGGTGAGTGTGTGTGTGTGTGTGTGTGTGTGTGTGTGTGTGTGTGTGTGTGTGTGTGTGTGTGTGTGTGTGTGTGTGTCTGTATGAGTGTGTGTGTGTGTAGGGGAGGGGGCGTGAGGTGGATGCTTACGAAATTATCAGTGAACACAGTGAAAGGCGGGGTAAACGCCTGGGCTCGCCGCTGGCTGTGATATAATTCCTACAACCGTCAAAAGCGCAATTAATAACCCCCCCCCCCCCCCCCCCCCTATAAACCCCATTTTACGACAAGACTAACCAACAGAGACATTTGGCCGAAGAGGGGATGAAAGAAGACTTTGGATTGGCTGTGACGTCACAAGCCTAAGAAGGACGAAACGGCGACAAATATGGCGTGCAAGGCGGAAAACTGTCTGTTTTACACCAACCAACACGAGGCAGAAGAAGATCTTATATATCTGACTTAGTGATAGCATCTTCCAAATCAACTAACAAAAGATTACTTAGTCTTATTCATGAGATGAGGAAAGCCTCAGCCTACATACAGACATCGCATTTGGAAAACCGAATCCAAGTCAGATCCTGAAAACTGTCGTCGACGTGTTTGAAGCCATTCAGTTAACATGAAGGTAAGCGCAATGCTATCTTTTATATTATGTTAGTAAATGATCCTGTCCCAAGAAGAAGTTGTTAAGTGGATGTGTTATAACCAGGTGGTTAGTCCTTAAGAAATTAATTAGGAGAGACTATGTACTTTATTCAGATGTCCTAGTTCATGAATAAATTTTACACGTGGTTAAACCACGAGGAAGGGTTCTTCTAGTTAAACAACTTAGTTATTGTGTAAGCATTAGACCTACGTTGTACAGTTTATTTCTTAATGAGTTAAACTAAATCAGCACTGATTTAGAAGTTGTGATTAATTAAGATTTAGGAAGCTAAGAATACTTAGTTCAATAAGAAGAAACTATTTTACATGTGCCAACACTGGTAAGAGAAATTAGTGTAATGTGTAACAGAAAAGTACATGAGCACATGAGATGTAAATAGATTTCTATATGTATCATAATTTTGTGTGTTGGGATGAAAGCACCCATGTGGTGAGTCAAATGTATTTTCATTGTTGTTAAACATGTGGATTTATCATTTGTGAGGCACATTAATCATCACCCCTGCAAGTGTGGTTATGATTCATGATGAATGAATGTGGATTGGGTGTATCACATAATTCTATGTATTTGATGAGAGCATGCATGTGGTGATTCATGTGTAATTTCATATTGTTAAACATGAGGAATCATCATTTGTGAATCTCATAATTATGCCTAATTATCATCCATACAGATATTATGTTTAATGAATGAAGGTGGAATGAGTGAGATTCCATTGTAATTTCATTGATATCAAATCTGTCAATTTATCATTTGTAAAATCACATAATTATTCTTACTTATCATCCATGCACATATGAATATTATGTCTCATGAATGATGAGAATAAGTGAGATGAAGAGACATGCTGATAAGGAGTATGGACAATCAATCAATCCCATGATGGAAGGCACTTTTATGTATCATGTCCTGTCTCTCAGAAGAGAACATGTTAATGATAACTTATACACCAAGTAATAATTTAGTGCACTCTGACGCATGACACCACTCTGTATTCCATCCAACACATTTTACAATCACATGGTTTTGTGTCCAAAGCATGACACCACTCGGTATTCCATATCACTCACATTACAGTCATATGGTTTTGTGTCCTGAATGACACCACTAAGTATTCCATATAACTCATGTTACAATCGTATAGTTTTGTGTCGTGAATGATGATGATGATGATAATGATGATAATAATGATGATGATGATGATGATAATGATAATGATGATGATGAGGATGATAAGGGACGTAAAGGCATATTACATACATGTGAAGAAGAGAGAATATACTCGCCTTGAAACTTTTGATTAGAAAAGAACTCACCTGAAGGTTATACAAGAGATGTTACTATAATGTACTTACATTGTATATAACCAAATACTCATTGCAAAGGAAAATGATGTTAAAACCGTTAATGTATGAGACCTTATTCTTGTATGGTAAGGAGCTCTAGAGAAAATAATTATGTACAGAAGAGAAGGGAAAGCATAGTTGTCAAATTTCAAATCAATCAAGGTATTACTCAACATGTAGACCATGGAGTACAGTCATGGGAGAAGACGATACTGCGTATCTGTTAGTCTCAACCTTGAGCGCAATATAATGACAGTTTGGATAGAGAACAACCAGGTATGCTGTGGATAACTATTTGAGAACACCTAGACTCTTTTCCTTCCACTGTTTATTTTCCTAGGGTTACAATTCTTTTATGTATTTTTCTTTGTGGTTTTCTTGAAAGTGTACAGCGTTTCATTTATGATGTACATAGTGATGATATCATAAGATTTATGATTGATGCTGAAATTGTAGGTAGTGGCTAGATCCATCTAGATCCAGACCTGACTCTTTGAATGTAGCAGCTTGACTGAGTGAGGCAGCTGATATAGTGAGGCCAAATACTATTCCAAAGCAATCTCCTGCATATTTTCTCTAATAATATAGGACAGGTATCCCAGATAACTTAGTTCTATTCATATGAGTGGAAAATCTATTGAGCCAAAACCTTATCCTGTGACAAAATACACTCAAGAAATTATTACATATATTTTGCCCTTAATGATTACCGCAGAGGTCCAAGAACTTGACGTTTTGCCAAACAGAGTGTCTACAGTTTTTTTTTTCTCCCCAGATTATACATAAGCCAGAAGAAGAGGCACAATAAATATAATCGAAGACTGATACATCACTAGTGGTGTATATTATATTGGGCACAGCTATGATATATGTATGGTTATAGATGTACATGTACATGATCTTGTTTTTGTAATGAATTGATTGTTGTAATTTTATGACATTATTAATTAATAGCATCATTTATGTGTATAAATTATGAAAAATAAGGGTCATTTTCTCTTTTGAGAGTTCTCTTGTCGTAGTAAAATTGTTTTAATTAACAACCCTAGATTAAACATTATTTAGTTGAGAGAGGAGAGGCAAGGAACCACCACAAGAATATTTTGAGTATTCAGATAAAACTTTGCAATGGTTTCCTGCAGGTATTCTTTGATTCTCCGAAACTATGGTCGCAAGCCACGGGGCCAGTAACAGCTAAATTAATTAGTAAGGGCAGGATCACATTGGGAAGGAGGAAATTTAGTATCCTTTATCTCTTTGGGGTTGACCCAACCATACATCCGACACTGGCCAAAGTGTGGGAAAGATAGGTAAACTTTTCATCCTTGCTCTCAGTCGTACAGGTAATAGCGCTATAACTTTAACATCGCAGACACATTGCTGAAAGCTACTTCGAGACACGTAGAACTGTTAAAACGTTGATTTAATAGTTATATTAATGCCAGGGATTACTCTAGAGGACTGAGATGTAACTCTTAAGTCTGATGTATTGGCGATATGTGATCCGAACGAAGTCTATCGGAATCTTCTTCTTCTTCTTTCGTTCGCCTGAAATATGCTTATAACTTCAATGTTGTCTCTTGTATGAATCCAACAGTCTTTTTTAGTTCATTCAGCGGTCCATAGAGTTTATCCTCCACTGTTGTCTCTCTAGGCCAGAAGGTTCGCCTGGATATGTTGAATTTTGGGCAATCCTGGAGTATGTGCTCTGCTGTCTGCGACGCCAAACCACATGTGCACATGGCTGAGTCACCAATCTTGAATTTTGTATACATATGGTTGCGTAATCTATTGTGTCCTGTTCTGAGGCGCAGAAGAATAACCTGTTCTGGTCTGTCCATAACGTGGTAAGTCGTCTTGAGTAAGGTTTGGTGGCCTTCTGACTGATTTGATCATTCTTTTCTTTTGGTGGTATGTAATAGGCACATCAGGTTGTTCTTCTTTTGCTCCTTCCTTAGCCAATCGATCAGCTCTGTCGTTTCCGGGGACTCCACAGTGGGATGGTATCCACTGTATGGTGATCTTACGCTGACTGCTAAGTTCAAAAAGTAGTGTCCTCAGAACTGGCAATTTCCCAGACAGAAGCGCCTCTATTACGGATTTTGCATCTGTCAATATCACCACAGGTTGTGTACCATGGCTGGTATTTTGTAATTTCTCTGTGGCTATCTTGATTGCCTCAATTTCAGCATAATAGTTATGACAGTACTTTCCTTTTGGAATTCTGGCCGTGTCTCTAGTATTGTTTGGGTATTCTATGTACACTCCCGCTCCTCCATTTCGAACAGCATTTTGTGCTGACCCATCTGTGTAAACTCGGATCCATAGGTCCTGTGGCTATTCGTCATCAAGGAAGCTGAGAGTGGCTGTTCTGCGCTGTACACTGTTCTGTTCTTCCTTGTCAAATATCCCTCTCACTTTTGACTGGATTTGTAGCGATATTCTATGTTCATCTTTCCACGGGGTTCGCTCTGGAATGGTTGTCAGGGGGATACCAACTGTGGGAAGATCGATGGTTTCTCTGCAGAGTTGTTTGGCCTAGTGGATGAAACTACTTCTTTTCAACCGCCCCATAGCTAAGTTTTCAAATCGGTTCTTCATAGGGTGGCCTGGCAAGCTGAGAAACTTTTCTGCTTGTATGAGTGTATGATTTTGCACCTTGTCCAGCTCCTGCAATGTAGTTTTTGATGCTGAACACCACGCAGTTGACCCGTATTCCAGGTGTGGTCGTATGCTCTGTTGATAAACTTTGCTAAGTATTTTCCCACTGGCTCCCCAAGTGGTTCCAGTTAGCTTTCTCAGGATGGCAATCAATCTGGTATGCTCTTTCTTCCCTATCCAATTCTAGGGTATTACAACTGCTAGGATTGTGTTGCACAACTCGCAGGCGTTTCTCCGAGCTGACAAATCAGAGCATTATGCACAACAGAAGGGCTGGAGAGTACTGAATGGGTTAGACCAGAAATTGATCAATGTTTTCACCACATATATTTGTGACTTCAGAACAGAAAGAGCTAATTATGAAATTGATCAATATTTTCACGAGATATTAGTGACTTCAGAACATAATGAGTTAAGTATGACATTGATCATTTTTATTTACTAGATACTGGTGACTACAGAACGAGCATACAACGGGAGTGAGGTCGAAGAAGTACGGAACTTTGACTACAGAAATAATGCATTAAATTTCGAGAAAGTCATCTATTCTGTTATGATGTATTACAAAGATATATGCGGACAGGTAAGTTTGTCTGTTTTTCTGTCTATGTGCGTGTCTGCCTTCCTGCCTGTACGTCTGCCCCCTGCCTGTCTATCTGTTGTCTGTCTGTCTCTGTGTATGGATATGCGTATGAGTGTTCATGTGTGAGAATATACGCATGTGTTTATTTATGTATGCATTTATATATGTATCATGAGAATTAGAGTATATTATAACAAAATGAAATGAAATATCAAGAGAGTCATATTATCGAGAATTAGCAGAATTAACAGGGGAAAGTGATACAGAAGGTCCACCTATGCTGAAACAAGATGAATTATATATATATATATATATATATATATATATATATATATATATATATATATATATATATATATATATATATATATATATATATGGATACCAAGTACTGGAAGAGTTTGGAGTAGAAATATTAACTAAACGGATGATGGGTAGTTACAACAGTGGAAACAGAATTAGTGGCATACTGAAAATGATAAATAACCAACTAGACCGGCAGGCAGGCATTAAGTTAGTCGTTCATAGACAGAGATGACATGCAGCTATGTAGGTATATAGACAGGCAGGCAATCAGCCGGATAATCAGGCAGATGTGTGGAGTAGTAAAAGTACTTTCAGGTACACAGACAGGCATGTCGGTACTAGGTAGGACGTATATATAGAGGGGATATGTGGGAAGGTGCCATGGAGTTTTAGAGCGACGTAGTAGTAGAATTTTAATGGTTGACATAATATCATAGATGGCATGACTCATTAGCTGATTGAGCTGGGCCATAGTAATACTTATTAAGTTCTCCGTGGCTTACTGAATGATGATTTTGATTTTCGCTCCAATTGTCAAGGAGCTTTTATTGTGTGGCTCGTTGAATATTATCTTTGGACATACATTATTTGACGAAGACATGGTATGTTGCATCATGAACTCTAAGATATATGTACGTTTTATTCTGCAGAGATACCAAGTCTACACATTGTGCCATACAAATGAGTCTAACATTGTGAAACTCCACCCTGACAGCCAGCCGTTCATCATTCACAGTCCTAACTATGGTGTTGGTGATTACCCAAATAACGTCAACTGTTCGCTTGTCCTCGAGTCTGGAAATGAGCCCTTGATTTTAACATTTCACTTCAAGTAGGTTCTCCAGTGTGAGCCGCGGTCGTGGGTTGTGGATAAAAACTCGCCTGCCCGTACGTTTTTTGTGATTTTAATTTTGCATATCCTTTACAGGACATCGCTGTCAACATTTTTCAGCTGATTGTTGATTTATTGGCAAGATTACGCTCAGTAGTTTGCCATTGCTTTCTGAGCGACCGGCTCAAATACCCCGTAAGTTACCGACGCGGAGAGAACCGCTACCAATTCTCGAGCAACGTCACGTTACTTACAAGAGTATACGAGATTGATTGATTGATTGATTTAGGAACCGACATCACAGCATTCGGGGCATTCCAATAAGCGCTCCGTCCCCATCCTCAGCAGCCAGCGAAAATTTCCAACGCTAATAGTAAGTATACGAGATTACGAAGAAAGTCGTGTAACCTCTAGAATACAGAGACCACAGGTGCTCATGGGTTTTATCTGCTTTTGATGAGCTGTCCGAGTGCATAGGCTACCGGTATACCATTCTGATGGCCCGGGTGTAAATCCTCAGTAAGGTAGTGCATTTTTTTTCCGCCGGGAGCAAGAAGACCATCACAGCCTGGAGATAATGGTGCTGCAGGCAGTAACCAGATGCTCTGCCCAACACTCACAACTCCGAGGAAAGGCCAGACGGACACATAATCAGAATGCTGTTGGTACTATTAGTATTGGGATTCTTCGCTGGCTGCTACAGATGAGGACGGGGCACGTATTGGTATCTTCCGAGTGATGTGATGTCTGTTCTTGCCTCAACTCAAGGAGTATGGCTACGATTCTATGTAAACACAGCTAAATGAAATAATGGTTATTTGTGTATTTTTGATGGGAGATGAAGAAGAGATTAGACCAATAATTGCTTTGGCGAAGGTAGCATTTTTCAAGATGACAAACATACTGACCAATAAAAAGATATCAGTTGAAACCAGAAAAGAGTGTTAAAGTGCTACATAGAACCTGTACTTGTGTATGGATGTGAAGTGTGGACAATGAGCAGACAAGCTGCAAAACATCTGATGACTGTTGAAATGTGGTTTCTGAGGAAAATGCAAAGAATACTATGGACAGACAGAAAAACCAATGAACAAGTCCTTCAAGAAACAAATGAAGATCATGAACTGATTAGAGACATTAGATGTGGACAGTCAAAATTGTGTGGGCATGTTTTGAGAAGAAATGACTTGGAGACTTGGTGAGAACTGGCAAGATCGAAGGGAAGACACCAATAGGAAGACCAAGAATTAATACTTGGATGGCTTGGCCACTTGGCATGGTCGAGAAGGAACAAGGAGCTGATTCACGACTCTGGTGATCGAGTGAGATGGCAAGACATGACCGCTCATGCTTACCGGCATGGCACATGACGGATGGATTGGTGTATTTTAGATTGTGTTATTATGGTCAAAATCATGCAAAATCATGACAATCCAATAGATAAAAATATGATGCATGTGTATGCACCAACAAGAAGCAGTAGTGGCATAGGAATAAAAACAATTTATGAAGAAGTAGACATAGCAATATCTCAAATCAAATCACAAGAAATACAAATAATAATTGGAGATTTCAATCCACAGTTAAGACAGAACAGAATGGAAGGTGTAGTGGTGACTATTACTTAGTGTCAAAACATGAAGAGGAGAAAAACTACTAGTCCCCAGATTGTCAAACTCCAGCTTTCCTCTTCTCATGACATTCACAAAGAATGTGGAGTGTCTACTTCTGTTGCAAGTAACTAGTTCTCATCATGAGTTAATTCCATTTACATGTTTACACTGCTCTGTCTAACCGTCCATGGTGATCTCATTCTGTTCCTTAAGAAATCAGATCTTCGTATCGTTCATATAATTCTTCACTAGTCTGATAATTGTCCATCAGGGACGGATCAGTATAACTCTTGAGATTCTTCATAATCTCGATTGACAAAGATAAAATGCAGAGACTATTCTTCACCTTGTGAAACGCTCCATTTGATTTGGCTCTTCTATATTTAACTGTTGCAATATATCTCCACCTGCTGTATTAAAATACACACATCCTTAAATACTTTGGCTTGCTTCAAGTCGATATATGTATACCATTTCTTGTAATTGTTTTTCAATTTCAGCGACCAAAACAATATCATCAGCATAACACATGACACTATGCCCACTAAACCGATATCTCCGGCATGTCTTGTGTGGATCTCTTTATTATCTTGCTGTACAAATTAAATTGGGTGATAATATACACCCCTGTATAGCACCATTATTAATGTGTTGAGAAGTGTCTAATTGTTAGTTAAATCTTATGACTGTCATTTGTTGCCAATACAGGCTCTCTATTATTCTCAGATCTTTGCCATCAATGTTTACAATTTCCCACATTCTACTTAATTCTGCTCGTTTCACCTTAATATTAGTCTTACTGTAGTCAATAAAGCACAACTATAGATCTATGTTAATTTCATTCATTCTTTCTATTAATATTCTCAAGATGTATATGGCAGTTTTTGTGTCTTTATATTCCACAAATCTACACTGCTGATCTCCAATTTCCGACTTTATGTTATTTCTTATTCTTCTCATTAAATTCTCATTAGTACCTTAGTCACATTTGTGCGATATTCTCTACAATCTGTAGAGTTATGATAGTAGATTGCAAGAGACCATCAGGTATACATCCATTGTTAAAGATATCAGTCAACAATGTTCTTACAACTTCCATAGCCACTTCACCCACAGCTTTAATTTCTTCCAAACAATGTTCTTACAACTTCCATAGCCACTTCACCCACAGCTTTAATTTCTTCCAAACAATGTTCTTACAACTTCCATAGCCACTTCACCCACAGCTTTAATTTCTTCCAAACAATGTTCTTACAACTTCCATAGCCACTTTCACCCACAGCTTTAATTTCTTCCAAACAATGTTCTTACAACTTCCATAACCACTTCACCCACAGCTTTAATTTCTTCCAAACAATGTTCTTACAACTTCCATAGCCACTTCACCCACAGCTTTAATTTCTTCCAAACAATGTTCTTACAACTTCCATAGCCACTTCACCCACAGCTTTAATTTCTTCCAAACAATGTTCTTACAACTTCCATAGCCACTTCACCCACAGCTTTAATTTCTTCCAAACAATGTTCTTACAACTTCCATAGCCACTTCACCCACAGCTTTAATTTCTTCCAAACAATGTTCTTACAACTTCCATAGCCACTTCACCCACAGCTTTAATTTCTTCCAAACAATGTTCTTACAACTTCCATAGCCACTTCACCCACAGCTTTAATTTCTTCCAAACAATGTTCTTTACAACTTCCATAGCCACTTCACCCACAGCTTTAATTTCTTCCAAACAATGTTCTTACAACTTCCATAGCCACTTCACCCACAGCTTTAATTTTTCTCAAACAATGTTCTTACAACTTCCATAGCCACTTCACCACAGCTTTAATTTCTTCCAAACAATGTTCTTACAACTTCCATAGCCACTTCACCCACAGCTTTAATTTCTTCCAAACAATGTTCTTACAACTTCCATAGCCACTTCACCCACAGCTTTAATTTCTTCCAAACAATGTTCTTACAACTTCCATAGCCACTTCACCCACAGCTTTAATTTCTTCCAAACAATGTTCTTACAACTTCCATAGCCACTTCACCCACAGCTTTAATTTCTTCCAAACAATGTTCTTACAACTTCCATAGCCACTTCACCCACAGCTTTAATTTCTTCCAAACAATGTTCTTACAACTTCCATAGCCACTTCAACCCACAGCTTTAATTTCTTCCAAACAATGTTCTTACAACTTCCATAGCCACTTCACCCACAGCTTTAATTTCTTCCAAACAATGTTCTTACAACTTCCATAGCCACTTCACCCACAGCTTTAATTTCTTCCAAACAATGTTCTTACAACTTCCATAGCACTTCACCCACAGCTTTAATTTCTTCCAAACAATGTTCTTACAACTTCCATAGCCACTTCACCCACAGCTTTAATTTCTTCCAAACAATGTTCTTACAACTTCCATAGCCACTTCACCCACAGCTTTAATTCTCTTCCAAACAATGTTCTTACAACTTCCATAGCCACTTCACCCACAGCTTTAATTTCTTCCCAAACAATGTTCTTACAACTTCCATAGCCACTTCACCCACAGCTTTTAATTTCTTCCAAACAATGTTCTTACAACTTCCATAGCCACTTCACCCACAGCTTTACTTTCTTCCAAACAATGTTCTTACAACTTCCATAGCCACTTCATCCACAGCTTTAATTTCTTCCAAACAATGTTCTTACAACTTCCATAGCCACTTCACCCACAGCTTTAATTTCTTCCAAACAATGTTCTTACAACTTCCATAGCCACTTCACCCACAGCTTTAATTTCTTCCAAACAATGTTCTTACAACTTCCATAGCCACTTCACCCACTGCTTTAATTTCTTCCAAACAATGTTCTTACAACTTCCATAGCCACTTCACCCACAGCTTTAATTTCTTCCAAACAATGTTCTTACAACTTCCATAGCCACTTCACCCACAGCTTTAATTTCTTCCAAACAATGTTCTTACAACTTCCATAGCCACTTCACCCACAGCTTTAATTTCTTCCAAACAATGTTCTTACAACTTCCATAGCCACTTCACCCACAGCTTTAATTTCTTCCAAACAATGTTCTTACAACTTCCATAGCCACTTCACCCACAGCTTTAATTTCTTCCAAACAATGTTCTTACAACTTCCATAGCCACTTCACCCACAGCTTTAATTTCTTCCAAACAATGTTCTTACAACTTCCATAGCCACTTCACCCACAGCTTTTAATTTCTTCCAAACAATGTTCTTACAACTTCCATAGCCACTTCACCCACAGCTTTAATTTCTTCCAAACAATGTTCTTACAACTTCCATAGCCACTTCACCCACAGCTTTAATTTCTTCCAAACAATGTTCTTACAACTTCCATAGCCACTTCACCCACAGCTTTAATTTCTTCCAAACAATGTTCTTACAACTTCCATAGCCACTTCACCCACAGCTTTAATTTCTTCCAAACAATGTTCTTACAACTTCCATAGCCACTTCACCCACAGCTTTAATTTCTTCCAAACAATGTTCTTACAACTTCCATAGCCACTTCACCCACAGCTTTAATTTCTTCCAAACAATGTTCTTACAACTTCCATAGCCACTTCACCCACAGCTTTAATTTCTTCCAAACAATGTTCTTACAACTTCCATAGCCACTTCACCCACAGCTTTAATTTCTTCCAAACAATGTTCTTACAACTTCCATAGCCACTTCACCCACAGCTTTAATTTCTTCCAAACAATGTTCTTACAACTTCCATAGCCACTTCACCCACAGCTTTAATTTCTTCCAAACAATGTCTTACAACTTCCATAGCCACTTCACCCACAGCTTTAATTTCTTCCAAACAATGTTCTTACAACTTCCATAGCCACTTCACCCACAGCTTTAATTTCTTCCAAACAATGTTCTTACAACTTCCATAGCCACTTCACCCACAGCTTTAATTTCTTCCAAACAATGTTCTTACAACTTCCATAGCCACTTCACCCACAGCTTTAATTTCTTCCAAACAATGTTCTTACAACTTCCATAGCCACTTCACCCACAGCTTTAATTTCTTCCAAACAATGTTCTTACAACTTCCATAGCCACTTCACCCACAGCTTTAATTTCTTCCAAACAATGTTCTTACAACTTCCATAGCCACTTCACCCACAGCTTTAATTTCTTCCAAACAATGTTCTTACAACTTCCATAGCCACTTCACCCACAGCTTTAATTTCTTCCAAACAATGTTCTTACAACTTCCATAGCCACTTCACCCACAGCTTTAATTTCTTCCAAACAATGTTCTTACAACTTCCATAGCCACTTCACCCACAGCTTTAATTTCTTCCAAACAATGTTCTTACAACTTCCATAGCCACTTCACCCACAGCTTTAATTTCTTCCAAACAATGTTCTTACAACTTCCATAGCCACTTCACCCACAGCTTTAATTTCTTCCAAACAATGTTCTTACAACTTCCATAGCCACTTCACCCACAGCTTTAATTTCTTCCAAACAATGTTCTTACAACTTCCATAGCCACTTCACCCACAGCTTTAATTTCTTCGAAACAATGTTCTTACAACTTCCATAGCCACTTCACCCACAGCTTTAATTTCTTCCAAACAATGTTCTTACAACTTCCATAGCCACTTCACCCCACAGCTTTAATTTCTTCGAAACAATGTTCTTACAACTTCCATAGCCACTTCACCCACAGCTTTAATTTCTTCCAAACAATGTTCTTACAACTTCCATAGCCACTTCACCCACAGCTTTAATTTCTTCCAAACAATGTTCTTACAACTTCCATAGCCACTTCACCCACAGCTTTAATTTCTTCCAAACAATGTTCTTACAACTTCCATAGCCACTTCACCCACAGCTTTAATTTCTTCCAAACAATGTTCTTACAACTTCCATAGCCACTTCACCCACAGCTTTAATTTCTTCCAAACAATGTTCTTACAACTTCCATAGCCACTTCACCCACAGCTTTAATTTCTTCCAAAGTGATTTAGCCCTGGATTTACCGAGATTTACCTTTCTTCATATGATGTAAAGCATCGTCAGCTTCTGCTTGTATTGGTGATGTTTACATTGATGGACATTGTTTTTTTTTTCTTTCTGTTCAACCATCATCGTGATATAACTGTCACTGTCAAAACTGTCATTTACTGCCAATATATTACCTTGCGGTGTATGGCAGAGCGGTCTTTGAGCCTGAGGAATTAAGGCAGCCTGGCTAGTGCAGTCGCCGCGAACTGTTCAGGTTAGGATTTTCTTTTTGATATAACTATTGTATATATTAAGTCCATCTTTCAATTACCTTTTATTTGTCCATTACTACTTTGCCTATTTGTTTAAACTTCCAACCACCTGCTTGATGTATGCTTTATAATGTACGACAATCTCTGTATCTTTTTGTACGCAGATTGTGTGTCTCCTAATTGTTCTTCAAATTATTTGCACTGACTATTTAGCTAGGCTTATTTCACTGCCGTACATTTTTGTACCATTTCTATTTGTATTCTTTTATATCCATTTTGATTGTGATTCTTGTTTCTTCTAATGTCTATCAATTATAGAATGTTCTCTATCATCCATTTATTCTTCGCAATATTCTTTATTTTTGGTATCATTTCATCTGATGCCATTGTTCGTTTATACTCCCAATTGTTGTATTGTATTGGACATATTCTGTACATCAACGCCGTACTTTCACTCATTTTCAGTTTCGAATCAAGTATTGCCTAATCTAGCTTGATATTTCTTAGTACTGTCTTTAATTCCTTGTTTTATTCTTTGTTTTCCCATAACTGGTACATGGTCAGTATTGCAATTTACTCCGGATGTTGTTTCTACGCCATTGGTTACATAAATCAAATATGTTGTCAACTATTGAATGAAATGCCACAAACCACTTCTTCTTCTCCGTTTTATTTTATCCGCTTTGTCTTCTATTGAGGAAGAAAGTTCCTTCAACCACACGACAATATGATTTATTATGGCTTTGTCATGCAGAAAATAAATAGCTATAAGGATGAGAATAAACGAGCTGTCACATATTTTTGTTGAATGTATGCTGAGGATTATTTCTCTTTCAGAAACATTAAAGTGGAATATACACATGACTGTAGTCATGATTCCCTTTGTATCCACGGGGTCACTGTGTGTGGTTCATTTATGACTGGCCAACATATTTCTCAAATACTTCCGGAAAACAGACGTTCTACTGTGTTCTTCAAAACAAACTCTGCTAAGGGAATGTCTGGTTTTGAAGTGAGTACTTGTTATATATAAATATATCAGAGAATCCCAACAAGTGCACCAACTGTACAACACCGGCCTGGATCTAAATGCGTGTATTCCGGAATCAGACATGCTATACATATTCAGCTAAGGGGATTGGTTTGCTTCTGATGAGTATGGGATTTGCAGGCATTTGCAATTTACAATGTCCAAGTGCGTAGATATGCCTACCCACGCAAAGATCAAACACATTTCCTCCAACTTTTTGACCATTGTCTGAGAGGGTTGGATGTCTTACACATTACCTCAGGATCAAGAGGACAATAAAATTTACTTTCTTATTGACAATACTCCACACACCCTATGTCATTCATAGAACCAGGTCTGGCAAAGGAAGAAGCTGGTCTGGAAAGCTTTAAGCCAGCGGTAGTCATGCATATTGTTTCATGTTGACCATTAACTTACCCGACACCCCACATTAGCCAACCGCTTCGGGCGGATGAGTGCAAATGGGAGGGTACAAGCATTACCCTAGTGCGAGGAAATTCAGACTAAAGACTAAAGGTCATGGCAGGACTGACCAGACCAGGCCCTAAGCCTTGGTCGGCAGCTGGTCTAGAATGGCAGCTCCAACGGGCGGACAATTAGAGTATTGCTTTGCCGATCCGGCAGCTTCTGCAGCTTGTCTTGTTCCAGATGTATTGATGTTACCTTTCCTCTGGAGTACACTAGACAGGCCGAGAGAGGGACCATGCTGCATGGGCAACACATGGTCTCTAAATTCAGCGCACTCATTGTGTTAATGAGATGTGTAACTCCATATTGGAAACAAGGTGCCAGTCAGACCGTTAACTTGTAGAATGAAGTCATGTGCTTTAGTTGTGACTGCCTACATCAGTGTTTCCCAACGTGGGGCCCACGCCCCACCGGGGGGCAATTCGATTGTTAAGGGGGGCAATTCGAAAATGGAAGACATCGGCTGGATATAACAAAGCGGGCAGATTTGAGACCGAAGTTAACTAAATTGGAACCTGATATAAATCTCTTTGCAGCAAGCATCAAGCGCAAGGATCTCACTAAATTTAAATAATAAATAATTACTAATAATTAAAATAATATAGAAACATCTTCCATTAAAATTATTTTGTACTTGAATTTCAGTTTTCCATTATATGTTTTGAAAATTTACTTACTGTGTTTGCTCAATAATTTCCTATTGATTTCTTCCTAAAACTTGCCATTCAAGTTTCTTTAGTGAACATTTCAATGTTTGAATATTAAAAATAATGTATGTGTAATGTGGAGGGGGGCATAAGAATTTTAGAAAGGCTTAGGTGGGGCATAGCACAAAAAAGGTTGGGAAACACTGGCCTACATGTTTACCGCTAACTTGTAAAATACATCGTCATTCGTTAGTGTTGACTGCCTACATGTTGACATTAACTTGTAGAATGAAGTTTCGTGCTTTAGTACTGACTGTCATCATGATGACCGATAACTTGTAAAAGGAAGTTCCATTATTTTGCTGACTGCATAACTGTTACTGTTTACTTGTAGAAGAAAGCGTCGTACTGTAGTACAGACTGCCCACCTGCCTACCATTATATTTTATAATGAAGAGCCGTGCTTTAGTGCTGAAAACCTACATGTTTACCGTTAACTTGAAGATTGAAGCGTTGTTCTTTAGTGCCGACTGTCTACATGTTGACTGTTGCAAAATGAAGCGGTGTGCTTTATTACTGATTGCCTACCTGTTTACCAGTAACTTGTAGATGGGATTGTCAACCTGAGATCCACGTAGCCCCAGATACACTGTAGACCTAGAGAGATTTAAAACTTAGAACGCCTTACAAAACGTCGCTTTTATCCGTCACTACGCTCTCGACATATTCCTAATCTGTCAGTGATATCTGCCTCATAAATAAATGACTACAGCAGTTGTCGAAACAGGTAACACCCAAATGTGAAATAGAGATAGAAGGGAAAATTCTTCACCAAGTGGATAGTTTTAAATAGCTAGGGACATTTATAATATCAGATGGAAGATGCAAAACAGCGATTAAGAGCAGAATAGGGCAAGCAAAGGCTGCATTTAAGAAAATGAAGAATACATTATGCAATAAGTCAATATCATTGAATGTAGGAAAGAGAGTACTAAGGTGCTATATAGAAACAGCTTTGCTGCATAGCTGTGAATCTTGGAATGTAAATGAACAAATTAGGAAGAGATTGGAAGCAACTGAGATGTGGTTCCTGAGACGAATGTTGCGAATGCCAAAGTAACTAACAATGAATGCCTGGAAGAGGCTAATGAAACTAGAACAATATATACAACAATAAGAAAGAGGCAAACAACATTTTTTGGTCATGTGATGAGAAGAGAGGCATTGGAGAACATCGTGACAACTGAAAAGATCGAGGGAAAGAGAAGCAGAGGCAGACAAAGAGAAATGATGCTGGATGGATTGCGACGGTTGCATGGAGGAATATCAGCACGGCAGTAGATCCAGGAAACCAAAGACCAGGATTTGTGGAGAGTCCTGAACGCCGACGCCAGTCGGCATGGCACTTGATGATGATGATGCAGTTGTCGAGCCGTGTAATTTTACTTTTCTCTTAAATGTGATAGTTGTTCATATCTTTCTCTAGATACACGTGACAGCTGAACAGGCTACCACAAGTAAGTGGATCCAGGATGCAAGAAGTAGCCCGTACAGTGAAAACAGGTTCTATGTTCAGCGTACTGCCTATCGTCATGGGATGGCTTACATCAATTTCTGCTCCATTACACAAGTATGTATGTCTGTTAGTCAACCAGCCTAGATGTCTGTCTGTCTGTCTGTCCCTGTCTGTCTGTCTGTCTGTCTGTCTGTCTGTCTGTCTGTCTGTCTGTCTGTCTGTCTGTATTCATGCTTGTGTGACAGATGGAAAAAGAAGAGGGAGAGAGAGAAGGAGAAAATGAGATAAAGGAAGATAGATAAGGGATAGGACAGATTAGGTCCGTGTCTGCGTGTGAGAACAATAGTTAATTATACTATTGCACCATCAATGTCTCGCGGTGCATGTTAGGATATAGAGGAGATGTACAGCCCACCTCACAATGTCTCTAAACTACTCTAATCTACACAATCTCAGATTGACAAGTCGAAATGAAAGGCAACTCAAACATATATTTATTTCCTTCTGAACAGTAACAGAGTGACAATCTACAACATAATCGCATAGAGTAACCAGTACATGCATTGCATAATCAACTCTAATAACAATACAATACTGCATGCCCTCACAAGGGAGAGATAGATAATATAATAGGCTATGCAACTGGATGTTAGGGAAATGCTACCTATGATCACTTACTAACCGCACGAAGCAAAGAACTAAAGCTAGGATTTCCACCGGCCTTTGTCTATCTCGTAGCGATCGTTCCGAAAGTTTATTAGTGGCCCATGTATTTAGCCCAAATACCCAGGGAGTTAATTCGCTCCCACCCACCTTCTTCAGAGGCTACCCGTATGTTCGGGTAACGCCAATTTACCCAGGCAAACGCCTGAATCATGAGAAAAACAATACCCGTGAGTGTTATGTCAAAATAAACCTTAGTCTTTCACTACCTACAAAGTCCCTAACATCTATTGCTTCTCTATCTATACTAGTATTAAGCCTTATCAGCAACATCATCATTATGTATAGCCATAACATAAATTAACAACAGTATTTTAAACGCAGTAATTTATCGTCTATTTATATTTAACCAACGTTATTATTTCCTATCTCTCAGTACGCCGACTACAGTCACACCCAACCTAAATGTATTTAACCATTTACCTGGACTTTCGTGTAGATTTGAACTCACCGCCTGTACTACGCCAGGCCAACTTAACTACAAAACAACAGAAACGCGACCCCGCTTCACCTCTGTCGCGCGAACAAAAAGGCACTCATTCCATTCCATACCGCTACGTCCATGGCGAGTATTGTCCTCCGGTCTCATTGTTTGGGTTGACCCAGAGTGATCGCTTCTCATGTGCGAGCTCGTCTGCTAGACCCGATCTCTGTGCTTGTTTATATCTTGCAGTAGCCTTTCGTTCCATATTTACATGCTGTTGCACTCGCCTAGTTCTCATTAATTGTGTACGTCTAATTGCTTAGTTTACATATACATACATAGTTTATCGACACTCAGCTAATCTAATCGATTAATATGACTCCCATCACTCTACTTCAGCCAGTTAGATATAGGTCATTTGCAGGACATCGCATTCAGTCCTGAACCTTGTCGGTCGTTATTCAATGATTTGCCAATGCTTCCTTGTTTAGACCGCTATGCTAGTTAGCTAGCTAGTTAGATGTGGGTCCTTCGCATGACGTCGCAGTCAGCTCTAGCCTTGAGCGACTGCTCATGATTCCTTGGCCAATTCGTCTGCGGAAGTTTGCCATAGCTTTCTAAACTAAGGTACCTTATTATAATATACAATTATACTAATTAGGTTCAGCCTTTGCCGTCCCGTTGTCCTTCTGGGTACCATAGTTGAAATATGATTGCTCTCTTCAAACTCTCGTTTGTCGTGGATCCCACCAGACATTTTCCAGTCATGTTTGACCTTAGTCTCCTGTGTGATTCCGACTGCAGTGTCTCTGGCTAGTGGTGATCCTATCTGACATTTAGCCATCTACTGCAATTAGTGAGCGGTCTCCTTAGCTGGCGGTCCTCTTAACTAAAGTGGCTTTCTTGCACTTAGAGACCCTCCGACTCTACGTATCTTTCCCTTCTTTGGATTATCTGCCTTGGGTAGGTTCCGTCCACAGACCCTTAGTCGTTCTCTCTCCTATCAGTGATTCAGACTAGTTATAGCATGAGCGCTTGTCCGTCTTCCTTCACTTCCTTTTCCTCCAGATACTATACAGACGTGGGCACGGATTAGCCACAATTTCTGAAGTCCTGTTACTATTTTCCTTGGGCTGCCCAAAAAGGGCCCAGACCTCCGCCGCTCCCGGAGTCCACTCTCAACTGTTTAACTCTCTCCTGTTAAACTCTTCCACCGGTGCAATTCTGCCGAATATATACTTTCTACCATTGCTGACGCTGCCTCGCGTCCCAAGTCACGCAGAATTGTCTTCAATTCGTTCCGCGAGGGGCTACCAATCAGCTTACAGCACGCAGCCTGGCCAATTTGCATGTTTAATCTGCATCTCTAACTTACATGACCCCTGCTACGTCCCCACCTGGGTTCAGAGTCCGCTCTGAATGCATGTGTGTTCCCACAGCCGTAAATATTCCAGACTACGGTCCCTACTTTTGTCCCTTGACAGTCCAAGATTAATCCTGACCTGTTTGTAACTATAAATTTTCCGACATCTAGAGTTACTCACGGCCACTTGACAGTTCAGAACAGATTTATGTTACTTTTGGCTGAGAAACCTTACTCTAATTTATGTCGGGGTAACTCAGGGTTTACCAGTTCGTTTGTCGCCCGAGGCCCTGAACTCCATAACTGTTTTAAAAATATCCTGGTCGTTGAACTGTACATCCAAATTCCACGACTGGTTTTGGTGGCATCACTATCTAGTGCCTTATTATCACTATTTTGTGCCGCTTCAGGCGGTCACACATGCATTCTGTAGCGTGTCCTTTGCAGAACCTCGCTCCCATAACAACCTTCCGGAAAACCAATCGATCATAAGCAAGATGTCCCGTGTCCAATACACCCATCTGGAGATCATCCACCACATCCTGCACAGATCGTCTTTTTGGCCTTCCTCTTCCTGACTTCCCAGGCATATAACCCTTCAGTATTGTTCTCTCAAAATTTTCGTGACGTTTCAAGTTACCAAAATATTTCAATTTTCTTTGTTTTATCTTCTTTAATAGTCAACATTCTTCAATATTCAGCTATTGAAGTACAGATGCTTTTGTTCCTTTTCTTTACCCAAGATATTCTTAGAACTCGTCTATAACATTTATATTAAAAGGCATTTATGCGCTGTTTAGCTTGTTTAGTAAGTGTCTAGGTCTCACAGGCGTATGTTGCAATGGGAAAGATGCATGCTCTTAAAAATCTAATTTTTGAAGTCCTTACTGTCCCACCCCAAAATTTATTCGGTGGTTTTATTCTTTGCAGAGCAATTGATAGTCGTCGTTTAATTTCTTTCACTGTGTCACCGTTGTTTGTAATCAATGACCCAAGATATTCAAAATTTTCCACCACCTCAAATTTTTCCTCATTAATATATATTTCTTTCTCCATAGTAGTTTTATCTGTATGCATTATCTTTGTTTTTGCTATGTTAAGATTTAAGTTGTGATTATTACTGTTCAATTGGGTTGATGCTATTAAATTTTCTATACCAGTCTGTGTTGTGGATAGCAATACTGCATCATCAGCATACCGAATCTCTGGTATGTCATGACCACCGTTATTTAGTGCATCAAATAGCTCCCTGTTTACATCATCTCTGACAAATAGGGGGTCAGCACACATCTCTGACGGACTCCTTGATTGATGTCAAACCAATATGATTTCTCGCCATATATTCTAACCGCTGCTTGTTGATCTAGATAGAGCATTCTTATGAGTTGTATTACATGTGATGGAAAGCCCATACTCCTCATTATTTCCCAAAGTGTATGATGTTGTACACAGTCAAATGCCTTTGAATAATCCACAAAACATGAGAACAGGTTTACCTTAAATTCTGTGCATTTCTCTATTATTAAACGCATGTTAAGAATGCGATCTCTTGTTCCTCTTCCTTGTCTAAATCCAGCTTGAACCACATTAATTTCTTCTTCCATTTTCTTACGAATTCTTCGCATTATGGTTTTTAATAGAATTTTACTTGCTTGACTGGGCAAGAGTTCTATAGTTGGTGCATAATTGTAGGTTGCCAAATTTTTTTTTTTTTTTTGGGGTATTGGAATGAACATAGGTCTCTTCAAATCTTTTGGCCATATACCATATTTCCATATCTTTATGCATATTGCATGACAGATTTGTATGCATTCTTCTCCTCCTGCTGTAATTAGTTCAGCTGGTATGTCATAATATCCAGGTGATTTCCCACCTGGATGTGGTGATATATATATATATATATATATATATATATATATATATATATATATATATATATATATATCACACATATGTATACGCGTGTGTGTGTGTGTGTTAACGTGTGTGTGTGTGTGTTAACGTGTGTGTGTGTGTGTGGTAAACATTGGGAATCCCGTTTCAGGAAAGCGTCAGACTCTCTAAGATTACGTACCCTGGGAACCCTAATTGCCAGCTGTGAGATATATTTACCACTTGTGACACTTAACCCAGCAACACCCAGCCTGTCTGCAAGTCAATTACTCCCACCCCAACCCCTACCGCTATCTGGGAGCGAATATGGTGCATCCTGTTCATCTTAAACCGCCTAATTCTCTCGGCACATGTAACTCGATCTGCAGGAAGCGAGTTCTTTTGCTCTGGTAGCTTTGTATCAGTTGTTGAATCTGCGGTTCCCTATGTCATAGTGGATGATCATTTGGACATGTTGCCTACTTCTTACCGTTTCCATTGATCTCTGAAATAGCACTCCGTGGAGCTATGTGTTCTTGGGGGATATTTCCGTTTTGCCTTGATATCGGGTCCATCCCCTTGTTCTGTCTCTTATTTACTAATACAACATTTTTTTTTTTGGGGGGGGGGGGGTAGGGTGGGGGATGGGGGAGGGGTGTTAAACCTGTTCAATACAAAAATGATACTCTGATCAACGGAGGTAATCAGGTAAACAGTTATACCACTTTTCGTGTTGATTGGATCATCTTATTTTTTTTCTCAAATCCGAAGTTACGCATCTTTGATTTCGTCCTCTTTTTGTTGGTCTGATTATTTTACGAAGACTTTGATAGAAAGGTTAGTCTGTATCTGAGCGTTATCTTTTAAGGTTATTTTCGTACGTTGAGGTTTCTAGTCTTGTCCTGTGTTTACTTGGACCAGTGTATCCGTGCGCCAACAGTCAGTCAGCTTCTTTCGATACCCTTGTAGAAAATGCTGTACTCAAACCTCACTCTCATACATACAGACCCTCATCTGGGCTCAGATCGGCAATGAATGAGACTTTATAATTACAATTCGGTATTCCAGAAGAATCACTGGCGTAGACATGGGGCGCCACGCGTTGCCTCTGACGGTGGCAGACACCTACAGGTGTCATTGATCAGCTACCGCCCGCCTCAAGCTGGGCAGCCACCGGCCAATTGGGTGCTGATCCGCCACAGCCTGCCTGCTTCAATGGGTGCTTGGGGCTAGGACAAAATCTGAATCGCAGGCTGTAAAACCAATGCACCAGGTATAAACAAAAAAAAAATAGAAACCTCAAGCTACGGCTTGCAACCAGGAACGTGAAAACCATGTGTCCAGGATTTTCCACTGACTTGACCAATATTGACGATGTGAGAAAAACGTCTGTGATTGATGCCGAACTCAATCGTCTTAACATTGATATTGGCTGGCCTGCAGGAGACTCGCCTCGCTGAGGAAGGGTCACTCAGGGAAAACAATTACACCTTTTTTTGGAAGGGTAGAGGGCAGGCAGAAAAAAGGCAACACGGTGTGGGCTTTGCAGTGAAGAATTCGCTACTGGGAATGATTGAAATTCCAGCAGGAGGAAATGAAAGACTATTATCCCTGCGCTTGGCAACCTCTTGTGGGTTTGCCACCATTATTACTGCATATGCACCGACACTCGATTCCTCTGATGATGTGAAGGATTCGTTCTATGAGGAGTTAGACTCCGTGATCAAGGCAGTTCCAAAATCTGACTACATTTATATGCTCGGTGATTTCAATGCTCGTGTGGGCAAGGACTCGAGTTCATGGCCAGTGTGCCTTGGAAAATACAACATCGGTCGCATGAATGAAAATGGGCAAAGGCTGCTGGAGCATTGCACCAGTAATGACCTATGTATTACAAACTCCTTTTTTAAAACAAAAGAGATGCATAAGGTCACATGGAAACATCCAAGATCCGGCCATTGGCACCAGCTGGACTTCATCATCACACGGAGACAACATCTGAACCATATATCATTGACTCGAAGTTACCACAGTGCTGACTGTGATACGGATCATTCTTTGGTTGTTGCAAGGGTTAGACTGAGACCAAAGAGAATCTACACAGCTAAACACAAATCTAGCCCCAGGATTAATATTATTAACACTCACGATCCTGAAAAGTGCTTTCAGTTTCAACAGCAACTTGAAGACGCTTTCACTGATACACCAGAAAATTGTACAGTAAATGAAAAGTGGGGTCAAATTAAGGAAACTCTTTATAAAACTGCCGTAGGGGTTTACGGCACTGTGGATCATAAGAGGCAGGACTGGTTTGCGGCAAACAGCGAGACTCTGCAGCCCTTGATTGATAAAAAGAAGATTGCTCTCTTAAGAAACAAGGAAGGACCAACGCGTTACACTCTGAGTGAATTAAGGCAAGCTAGGAAGGATGTGCAATAGGCTGCCAGGCAGTGTGCAATTGATTGTTGGATCAAGTTATGTGAGTCCATTCAAATCGCAAGTGATAAGGGAAACATAAGAAGCATGTATGAAGGAATAAAGAAAGCCTGTGGTCCAGTGATCAAAAGAAGTGCACCATTGAAAACCTTGACTGGAGAAATCATCACTGATAAGAAACAGCAGATGGACAGATGGGTAGAGCACTATTTGGAGCTTTACTCAAGTGAGACCAAACTAGCGGATGATGCCCTCAACGCCATAGAGGCTCTACCAACTCTTGACCACCTGGACACACTTCCCACCATAACAGAAGTTAAGTGTGCTATAAATGAACTTGCATCTGGCAAGGCTCCAGGTAAGGATGGGATTCCAATAGAGGTTATCAGGAGTGGGCAAGACACACTCACTCTACAGATCCACCAGCTAATAGAGCTATGCTGGCGAGAAGGACAAGTCCCACAGGATTTCAAAGATTCAAGCATCATAACACTGTACAAGAACAAGGGCGATCGGAGCGACTGCAACAACTATAGGGGTATCTCACTTCTGTGTATTGTTGGAAAAGTATTTGCCAGAATTGTTCTGCGCAGACTTCAAGTCCTAGGAGATCAAGTCTACCCCGAATCACAGTGTGGCTTTCGACAGAACCGGTCTACCATTGATATGATATTCTCATTGCGACAAATGCAAGAAAAATGCCGTGAACAGAATCAACCACTGTTTATTGCCTTCATCGACCTCACAAAGGCATTTGATTTGGTCAGTCGTGAGGGTCTGTTCAAGGCACTAAAGAAGATTGGCTGCCCACCAACTCTTCTGTCCATTGTGGAATCGTTCCACACAGGCATGAAGGGTATAATCAAGTTTGATGGTGCAACTTCTGAAGAGTTTGAAATCAAGAGTGGAGTTAAGCAAGGTTGTGTACTAGCTCCCACCCTCTTTGGAATATACTTTTCACTTCTACTGAAATATGCCTTTCGTGATCAGGATGGTGGTATATACATTCACTCACGCTCAGATGGCGGCCTCTACAATGCTCAGAGATTGAAGGCCAAGACCAAAATTAGGAGGGTACTGATCAGAGAGTTGCTTTTTGCAGATGATGCTGCAGTTACGACCCACTCTGAGGAAGAATTGCAATGTCTACTATCTGCATTCTCCAATGCTTGTTCTGAATTTGGTTTAACAATTAGCAAAAAGAAGACACAGATTATGTCACAAGGTGCACATGGGGTACCATCAATCTTTATTGACGACGCCGAACTAGAGATGGTAGACCATTTTACATATCTAGGATCAGTGGTAAATAGCAAATTATCCCTAGATCAGGAAATCAACATCCGGATTGGTAAGGCAGCAACAACAATGAACAGGTTAAGAAAAAGAGTCTGGGAGAACAGGAAGCTTACTGCCAAAACAAAAGTCCTTGTCTATCAAGCCTGTGTCCTTAGTACTCTTCTTTATGGCAGTGAAACCTGGACAACTTACTCACACCAAGAGAAACATTTAAACAGCTTTCATATGCGGTGTCTGCGAAGAATTCTTGGTATTAAGTGGCAAGACAAAATCACAAATACTGAAGTATTGGAAAGATCAGGTTGTGTGACAGTTTATTCCATGCTCAGTCTTCGTAGACTTAGATGGATAGGACATCTTAGGAGGATGGATGATGGTAGAATACCAAAGGACATCTTTTTTGGTGAATTACAGATGGGTAAGAGATCTCAGGGTCGGCCTCTACTACGATACAAAGATGTGTGTAAGCGGGACATGATTGATACAGGCATTGATAATGCACATTGGGAGCAAGTCGCCGCTGAACGTGTTGCATGGAGGGCAAAAATCAGAAATGGAATAAAGACAAAGGAGAAAATTATTGCAGATAAGTCACACACCGAGCGTTTGAGACGTAAGATGGTGCATGATGGTGGAAATGACCATGTGTTCACATGCACCCACTGTGAACGGACATTTACAGCGCAAATTGGCCTTATCAGTCACATTCGCTACCGCCATAGGTAAAAGTTATTATGCCTTTTTAAAGCACAAACTATCGTCTGTCAAGACGGCAAGGTGCCAATGATATATATATATATATATATATATATATATATATATATATATATATATATATATATATATATATATATATATATATATATATATGCCGGCTTCGTGGCTTAGAGGTTATGACCTTTTCTCCGTAATCTCGTATACTCTCGTCGGTAACGTGATGACGGTGAGAATCAGCAGTGGTTCGAATCGAATCGGTAACTTGCGGGGTATGTGAGCCGGCCGCTCAGAAAGCAATGGCAAACTACTGAGCGCAATCTTGCCAAGAAATCAACATACAGCTGAAAGATGCTGGTGTTGACAGCGATGTCCTGTAAAGGATATGCACAAAAAAAATAAATTATATATATATATATATATATATATATATATATATATATAACACACACATATTTATACGCGCGTGTGTGTGTGTGTGCGTGTGTGTGTTAACGTGTGTGTGTGTGTGTCGTAAACATTGGGAATCCCTTTTTAGGAATGCGTCAGACTCTTACTCTCTAAGATTACGTACCCTGGGAACCCTGATTGCCAGCTGTGAGACTGCTTGTGACACTTAACCCAGCAATACTCAGCCTGTCCGCAAGTCAATTACTCCCACCCCAACCCCTCCCGCTACCTGGGAGCGAATATGGTACATCCTGTTCATCTTAAACCGCCTAATTCTCTCGGCACATATAACTCGATCTGCAGGAAGTGAGTTCTTTTGCTCGGGTAGCTTTGTATCAGTTGTTGAATCTGCGGTTCCCTATGTCATAGTGGATGATCATTTGGACATGTTGCCTACTTCTTACCGCTTCCATTGATCACTGAAATAGCACTCCGTGGAGCTATGTGTTCTTGGGGGATATTTCCGTTTCGCCTTGATATCGGCTCCATCCCCTTGTTCTGTCTCTTATTTACTAACACAGCATTTTTTTTATTTTTTTTTTGGGTATTACAACCTGTTCAACACAAAAATTATACTCTGATCAACGGAAGGTAATCCGGTAAACAGTTATACCACTTTTCTTTCTGATTGGATTATCTTATTTTTTTCTCAAATCTCAAGTTACGCATCTTTGATTTCGTCCTCTTTTTGTTGTTCTGGTTATTTGACGAAGACTTTGATAGAATGGTTAGTCTGTATCTGAGCGTTATTTTTTTTATTTTTTTGTCGTACGTTGAGGTTTCTAGTCTTGTCCTGTGTTTACTTGGACCAGTGTATCCGTCCGCCAACAGTCAGTCAGCTTCTTTCGATACCCTTGTAGAAAATGCTGTACTCAAACCTCACTCTCATATATACAGACCCTCATCTGGGCTCAGATCGGCAATGAATGAGACTTTATAATTACAATTCGGTTTTCCAGAAGAATCACCAATCATCCAACCAACCAATAAACCAATCAATCAACCAACCAACCGACCAAAACTTTATGGGGCCCCGGGCTCATTCTGTCTGACCCATCACGTGTCCACCGTGAAAGTCAATGTATTTCTCCCGTAAGTAAGACAAGTAGAGTATGGAAAGAAATATTAAACTAGCTATGCAAATATGTATGCGTGATAAGTATGTAAGTAAGTGACACTTGTACACGTCTTTAGGCGCATCAGGACTTTCTGTCCCCAGCATGGCGGTTAGGCCTTGAACCGCTACGGCCTCTTGAGTATTTATCCTTGTGACTGCGGTTTGCATTCTCATTTTCCTTATGTTGGACTGGTAGTATATGGTTCCGTCGTCCTGTTGCTGAGTGAGTGCGTGTAGCGACTCTGTGAGCTGTGAAATTCATGTGGAATGATTTTACATCTGTCCACTTTTGTTTGTACAGTGAACTGCATGTTTGGAACAATGGCTACCGTCTGTTGCTGAATTGAGTGGTTTGCCTTTTCGGTTCACGAGTGCATTTTTCGGGAGACTCCTGGGAGTCGACGCTGGAGCTACTTTGTGCGGCACTTTCGGCGGGTCGCCCTGCGGAAAGAGACCGAGCCATGTGAGAAAACCCGGGTCAATGAAGTCTTTCAGGTGACTGTCGATTCCATAGACGATGAACTGCAATTTTCGGGGATGACTTTTGTGTTGGCATTCTGGCGGCTGCATTATGCACAGTGTACCTGTGCGGGTTGTTGGATTGCCGAGACTCCTGTCTGTTCTACTTTTCACATTGGACAGTGAGGAGCATTTTGTGTGATATTCACTGGCACAGGAACGAAGCATAACGGAGACGACCCGTTGCCGTGATGTTGGAACCTCGACTAACTAACTAACTAACTAACTAACTAACTAACTAACTAACTAACTAACTAACAAAGTAACTAACTAACTAACTAACTAACTAACTAGATAATTAGATAACTAGCTAACTAGCTAACTAACTAAGTAACAAAGTAACTAACTAACTAAATAACTAAATAACTATCTAACTAATTAACTAACTAAATAACTAAATAACTAGCTAGCCAGCTAGTTAACTAACTAACTAACTAACTAACTAGCTACCTAGCTAACTAGCTAACTAGCTATGCAACTAACAACCTAACTAACTAACTAACCAACTAACTAACTATCTAACTAACAAACTAACTAAGTAAGTAACTAGCTAACTAACTAACTAACACTAACTAATTAGCTAGCTAGCTAACTATCACATTGGCACCTTTCCGTCTTGACGGACGATAGTTTGGTACATTGTGCTTTAAAAAGGCTTAATAACTACGATCCATGGCGGTGGCGATTGTAGCTGGTAAGGCCAATTCTTGCTGCAAATGTTTGCCCACAGTAGGTGCATGTGAAAACATGGTCATTTCCACCATTTTGCACCATCTTACGTCTCTCACGCACTGTGTGTGCTTTATCTGCAATCATTTTCTCCTTTGTCTTTATTCCGTTTCTGATAGTTGCCCTCCATGCAACACGTTCAGCGGCGACGTGCTCCCAATGTGCATTATCAATGCCTGTATCAATCATGTCCCGCATTACACACATCTTTGTATCGTAGTAGAGGCCGACCCTGAGATCTCCTACCCGTCTGTAATTCACCAAAAAAGATGTCCTTTGGTATTCTACCATCATCCATCCTCCTAACGTGTCCTATCCATCTAAGTCTACGAAGACTGAGCATGGAATACACCGTCACACAACCTGATCTTTCCAATACTTCAGTATTTGTGATTTTGTCTTGCCACTTAATACCAAGTATTCTTCGCAGACACCGCATATGAAAGCTGTTTAAACGTTTCTCTTGGCGTGAGTAAGTTGTCCAGGTTTCACTGCCATAAAGAAGAGTACTAAGGACACAGGCTTGGTAGACGAGGACTTTTGTTTTGGCAGTAAGCTTCCTGTTCTCCCAGACTCTTTTTGCTAACATGTTCATTGTTGTTGCTGCCTTGCCAATCCGGATGTTGATTTCCTGATCGAGGGATAATTTGCTATTTACCTCTGATCCTAGATATGTAAAATGGTCTACTATCTCCAGTTCGGCGTCGTCAATAAAGATTGATGGTACACCATGTGCACCTTGTGACATAATCTGTGTCTTCTTTTTGTTAATTGTTAAACCAAATTCAGAACAAGCATTGGAGAATGCAGATAGTAGATGTTGTAATTCTTCCTCAGAGTGGGTCGTAATCGCAGCATCATCCGCAAAAAGCAACTCTCTGATTAGTACCCTGCTAATTTTGGTCTTGGACTTCAATCTCTGAGCATTATAGAGGCCACCATCTGAGCGTGAGTGAATGTATATACCATCATCCTGATCACGAAAGGCATATTTCAGTAGAAGTGAAAAGTATATCCCAAAGAGGGTGGGGGCTAGCACACAGCCTTGCTTAACTCCACTCTTGATTTCAAACTCTTCTGAAGTTGAGCCATCAAACTTGATTATACCCTTCATGCCTGTGTGGAACGATTCCACAATGGACAGAAGAGTTGGTGGGCAGCCAATCTTCTTTAGTGCTTTGAATAGACCCTCACGACTGACCAAATCGAATGCCTTTGTGAGGTCGATGAAGGCAATAAACAGTAGCTGATTCTGTTCCCGGCATTTTTCTTGCATCTGTCGCAATGAGAATATCATATCAATGGTAGACCGGTTCTGACGGAAGCCACACTGTGATTCGGGATAGACTTGATCTCCCAGGACTTGAAGTCTGTGCAGGAAAATTCTGGCAAATACTTTCCCAACAATACACAGAAGTGAGATACCCCTATAGTTGTTACAGTCGCTCCGATCTCCCTTGTTCTTGTACAGCGTTATGATGTTTGAATCTTTGAAATCCTGTGGGACTTGTCCTTCTCGCCAGCATAGCTCTATTAGCTGGTGGATCTGTAGAGCGAGTGTGTCTTGCCCACTCCTGATCACCTCTATTGAAATCCCATCCTTACCTGGAGCCTTGCCAGATGCAAGCTCATTTATAGCACACTTAACTTCTGTTATAGTGGGAAGTGTGTCCATGTGGTCAAGAGTTGGCAGGGCCTCTATGGCATTGAGGGCATCATCCGCTAGCTTGGTCTCACTTGAGTAAAGCTCTAAATAGAGCTCGACCCATCTATCCTTCTGCTGTTTCTTATCAGTGATGATTTCTCCAGCCAAGGTTTTCAGCGGTGCACTTCTTTTGATCATTGGACCACAGGCTTTCTTTATCCCTTCATACATGCTTCTGATGTTTCCCTTATCACTTGCGATTTGAATGGACTCACATAACTTGATCCAATAGTCATTCGCACACTGCCTGGCAGCCATTTGTACATCCTTCATTGCTTGCTTCAGCTCACTCAGAGTGTTACGTGTTGGTCTTTCCTTGTTTCTTAAGAGAGCTATCTTCTTTTTATCAATCAAGGGCTGCAGTATCTGGCTGTTTGCCGCAAACCAGTCCTGCCTCTTATGATCCATAGTGCCGTAAACCCCAACCGCTGTTTTATAAATAGTTTCCTTAAGTTTACTCCATTTATCATTTACTATACACTTTTCTGATGTATCATTGAAAGCGTCTTCAAGTTGCTGTTGAAATTCAAAGCACTTTCCAGGATCGTGAGTGTTAGTAATATTAATCCTGGGGCTAGACTTGTGTTTAGCTGTGTAGATTCTCTTTGGTCTCAGTCTAACCCTTGCAACAACCAAAGAATGATCTGTATCACAGTCAGCACTGTGGTAACTTCCAGTTAATGATGTATGGTTCAGATGTTGTCTCCGTGTGATAATGAAGTCCAGCTGATGCCAATGGCCGGATCTTGGATGTTTCCATGTGACCTTATGCATCTCTTTTGTTTTAAAAAAGTAGTTTGTAATACATAGGTCATTTCTAGTGCAATGCTCCAGCAGCCTTTGCCCATTATCATTCATGCTACCAATGTTGTATTTTCCAAGGCACACTGGCCATGAACTCGAGTCCTTGCCCACACGAGCATTGAAATCACCGAGCATATAAATGTAGTCGGATTTTGGAACTGCCTTGATCGCAGAGTCTAGCTGCTCATAGAACATATCCTTCACATCATCAGAGGAAGCGAGTGTCGGTGCATATGCAGTGAGAATGGTGGCAAATCCACAGGAGGTTGCCAAGCGCAGTGATAATAATCTTTCATTTCCTCCAGCTGGGATATCAATCTTTCCCAGTAGCGAATTCTTCACTGCAAAGCCCACACCATGTTGCCTATTTTCTGCCTGCCCTCTTCCCTTCCAAAAAAAGGTGTAATTGCTTTCCCTGAGTGACCCTTCCTCAGCGAGGCGAGTCTCCTGCAGGCCAGCAATATAAATGTTAAGACGATCGAGTTCAGCATCAATCACAGCCGTTTTTCTCATATCGTCAATATTTGTCAAGTCAGTGGAAAATCCTGGACACATGGTTCTCACGTTCCAGGTTGCAAGCCGTAGCTCGAGGTTTCTATTCTTTTTATTAGTACTGTCACAGCCTCACCTAGAGACGGTACCAACATAAAAGTAAGAGATACTGGCGAAGGGAGAGTAATCCAGCTAAAGGGAAAGAACCGAGTCACTCGAAGGCTTGAATAATCCAGAGCCTTCTCGAAGGACCGGTCAGTGTGTCCACAGCCCCGTGGACACTGATGGGGCCCGCCGATTGCGGGGTCCACGAGAAACTCAGAGAGAGTTGCCACCCGTGTCGGATTGCAACACTTGTGGGGAAGGTCAGACAGGGACTGGACATCGAGGAAGCAATAGAGCTTACCTTAAGGGGACTTGATAGTAGACCCAATTGTATTTAAGGGTCTTAGACATATGTGTAGATAGCTGCTAGAGTTATTGTGTTAACCATGTTCATTATAAACTCCTGTGATACGCAATGTACTGAATGCTGGCTTGTGAAAACTCGCTTCGCCAGCGTACTGTAATATATATGTAATTAAATGATGCTAAATTGTATCTAACGGAGTTTGTTGCCTGTATGAGCCCGAGTTTCAATCCCCTAGAGATCTAGGACTGTGACAGGCTATTTGGGGGCAATCGCCGGTTTTGGCAATTATAAGCTTTACGTTCCAGAACAGCTATTTTGGGTTTGCCAAGTAAAAAATAATATATCAACTTTAACACATGACAAAGTTAGAAACTTTGCAGCTATCTGTAAATAAACTATTATAGTCCCTCTTCAAAATATTTCAAATCATGATAATGTTTATGAAATTTGACATGACTGTGACAATTACTATGACAGTTACTAATTTTTTTTTATTCCAACAGCAGATTGTTCCGCGAATTATCGTGTATGTATCGTGTATGTAACCTGTACTCCAGCAGTGGCGAGGAAACAAGACTACATTCGGGAGCTCAGGGAAAATAAGATGAGTTTCATTTCATGCTCATTACATCCCTATGCGGTACTCCTCATCCTCATTCATTGATGTAACATTTTTCTATGCATTGATTTTTTTATGTATATGCTAATATTATAACCAAGTATATCTGCTTATATAAATTTGAAGGTAAACATTCAAGGGAAATAACCAATTTTTGCACACCCTGACTATTTTTCAAAGGGATTTAATTTCAAGAAAGTAAATAATAACTAAATTACAAGATGTCAACATTAGAACAGTGCATTGAAGCAGGTATTAGGTTAGGATATAAAGAGGATAAACTTTCAGAATGGGCACAAAAGACACATGCTGAAAATATTGCACGAGAAGAAAGAGCAATGGAAAGAGAAGAGAAGAAAATGCAGATGCAAATTGAGGCAGAAGAGAAGAAGATGCTAATGGAAGCTGAAGAAAAGAAAATGCAACTAGCAAGCTGAAGAAAAGAAAATGCAACTGCATGCTGAAGAGAAGAAAATGCAAATGCAACTGCAGGCTCAAGAGAAGAAGATGCAGATGGAGCTCGAGGCAGCGACCAAGCAAGCCCAATTAAATGCAGAGACACAGATAAAACTAAAACAAATGGAAATTGACTCCAACCTAGAAATGTCAGTAAACAAAATTAGAAGTAAAGAAGATGAACAAAAATACAACAAATATAAAGGCCTTGTCAAAGCATTTTGTTCAGGAGATTCTATAAGCGCATACTTAGAGAACTTTGAGTGCTTGATGACTCACCATCAGGTCGCAAAAGTCGACTGGTCATTTATTTTGATGAGAAATTTAGCTTTAGAGCCCTTAAAAGTGATAGAGACAGTTCCGCAAGACATGAGGAAAGATTATGATTATTTAAAACAGAGAATACTCCAACATTTTTCATTAGATACAGCTGGCTATCAACTACAGTTCTCAAAATTATCACCATCACCTAACCAAACTTTCATTGACTACGTGTCTACAGTTCAAGATATTTGTACAAAGTGGATAACATCAGCGAAAACAAATAACAACCATGATAAGTTGAAAGAGCTGATTATAATTGATAAAATTATTAGCACTATCCCAACACCTTTTTCTAAATTTTTGAGACAGATGGATTGTAAAACCATCCAAGAAATAGAAAATAAAGGGAGCGCATATTTTACAGCGAACCGCGATATTTTTCAGCTAAACATGAGCCAAAATGAAACAGCAGCGGTTACAAACACAAAATATTCGAAACCAAATGAAAATAGGTTCAAACAACGCTCTAAGGTCACAAAACCAGTCATGTGCCAATATTGTCATCTGATGCACGAACAGTTTGCGATGTGTGACAAATCACCAAATTATCCACATCATCTCCAAAAGGTAGTGGAAAAACAAATGAACAAGAGGAACGCATATCAGAGAGCGGCTAAATGTTATTTTTGTGCGAGCTATGGGCATTTTTCTTCTGTCTGTGAGGGAGAAAGAGGATGAAGCAGGCCAATGCCGCATTGATAGACACCTCCTCAGATGAAGAAATTGAACAACAGAACGAATGTGACATCCAGAATGAAAGTGCGAGTGAGTCAGGCAATGCAGTAGAAATCATCAATACCATCTCTGATAACAAATGTAACACCTGTAGAAAATTTCAGCTTGATACAACCTTGTTATGTGGCCACACAATACCCGTTTCTAACGAAATGGCCAACGCAGCATTATCACCAACAGGCAACTTAAATTATTTAACAGGTTTTGTTAACAACAAACAGTGCTACATTAATACGAGATTCCGGGGCGACTCTTTGTGGGATTAAGAAAACATTAGTTAACGACAAAGACTACACACACAAATACGTAACGTGTCGCACATTCGCAGGCACAATTGAAAGATACCCCCTAGCACTGGCCGAAATTCGGACACCTTTTATATCAGGACAAGTGCTATGTGCAGTACTAGAAAGTCCTGCCGCTGAAATCATCCTTGGGAATCTTCCCAACATAAGATCTTGCTCTGAAAAGGAAATCAGAGAATGGGAACAGAAAAACTGTATCCAAAACCCAAACAGCGATTCCAAAGTGAAAAATCACGCATGCTTGTCTCAAACTGCCAAAAGCACAAGGGAGACAACCGATGACGTAATTCGAAATGAATTCACAGAGGTGCAGAACACAGGGGCGGTAGAATCTTTCAATGCTACCATCAAATTAACACCTCGAACTGAGGACGCCATCGATTCACAAAGTACTGAGCCTGTAAATGTGCAACAACACACGCAACACACTAATATAGTAACAAGACAGACAACCCACAAAACCCACACTGACCAACTTCAGGAAGCACTACAAATCATTTCACCTAACATTACCACCACCAAATTGATAGAAGAACAAAAAGCAGATCCAACTCTTTCACCATATTTTCGGCTAGTAGGATTAAAGCCAAAATTAACGAAAAATGCTTCTTGGACATTTAAATTAAATAATAATGTTCTAACAAGATTATATACCAGAGATCAAACCACGATACAGCAAGTGGTTCTACCTCAGTCACATCGTGAAAAAGTGCTACATATAGCCCATGACTCACCTTTCGGAGGTCATATGGGTTACGAAAAAACCAGGGCCAGAGTCCTGAGCCAATTTTATTGGCCTAAATTTTGCCGTGACATAAAAACCCACTGTAAATCATGCGATACCTGTCAGAAATTAATCAAAAAGGGTAAAAACCCTACGGCAGAAATTCAATCAACCACAACTGCCTCGAGGCCATTTCAAATCGTGGCGGTTGATTTAGTAGGTCCTTTGAATCACATCTCAAACAAAGGAAATAGATATATTTTTACACTTGTTGATTGGTGTACAAGGTGGGCAGAAATGATTCCATTAAAATCTATCTCCTCTAAAGATGTGACGGACGTATTATTACAGATATTCTCCCGTTTTGGCTTTCCGGAGAAAATAATATCAGATAGAGGAACGCAGTTCATATCTAATGCCACCCAATCGGTAACTAAGTTACTAGGCATAAAACAATGTTTTACAAGTCCCTATCGACCGTCCGCGAACGGAATTTGCGAAAAATTAAATGGGGACTTAAAACATATGTTATCAAAAGTGACAGCTGAAAATCCAGCCGATTGGGATATACTTCTCCCAACGGTGCTGTTCGCATACAGAGAAGTCCCACAATCAAGCACAGGGGTTCTCTCCGTTCGAATTGATATATGGAGCGAACCCAAGAGGACCTCTCACTATTTACAAAGATATAATATCACAACCTGTAAACACCCAATTACCAGTTTCCAACTATGATTTGGTCACTGACACCAGAGACAAAATCATTAGATCCTGTATACTAGGCCAGAACATCATTACAGGAGAAAGGTTTTAGGTACAGGCAGTACGCCAACAAAGGGGCGAGAACGATTGTATTACAACCAAATCAAGATATTTTACTATTACTACCTGACAAGAGAGATTTACTATCAACCTCTTGGCAGGGACCATTTAAAGTTGTGAGAAGGATTTCGGAAGTTGATTACGAAATTTCTTTAAATGGAAAGTTGAAAATATTCCATGTAAATATGTTAAAACCATACTATTCTAGAAATGACAGTGACATGAACAAGCAGACGCAGATAACAGATGACAATAACCAGACTGACAAGAATGACACTGCGACAAACGAAGCATCGTTAACGACTCATTCTTGTGACAACGAGGACGACGAAAACATATTCACAGTACCGACAATATGGGATAACGACAAGTACGACCACGTTAACGACACATTGACAACTATTAGTCTCGACGACGACGACAATGACATTGAAGACAATTTACAAACAGTAGCGTCAGTAATAAATCAGACGGACATAGACAATACGGAAATTCCAGTACCAACTATGAACGACGACAGTACTATGAATGACATACAAATCTCTGACACTGTGACACAACAGCAGCGACAAGACATTTTGTCTCTTCTAAACGACTATAGAACTATCTTCTCAAACAAACCTGGACGGACTGACAAGATAACACATTCAATTGTGTTGACAGATCTGACACCGATCAAATGTAGACCATATTCAATTCCTTTACATTATAGAGCAAATTTAGATAAAGAAATTTTGGACTTGGAGAAAAACAGAATAATACAGAAATCTGTGTCCCAGTATTCTTCGCCAATTGTCCTGGTGAAAAAGAAGGACCAAACCATTCGTTTGTGCATAGATTATAGAAAATTAAATACCATAACCACCACAGATGCTGAGCCAATGAACAGCTGTGAAGACCTCATCTTGAATATGTCTCAATCATCATTATTTTCTAAGCTTGATTTAGCTAAAGGTTACTGGCAATTGCCACTAGACCCCTCTTCAAGGCATATAAGAGCATTCGCTACACCCCTTGGGTTGTACGAATGGAGATATCTTCCATTTGGTCTCAAGAACGCTCCCGCCACGTTTGTTAGGTTAACTAGACTGCTATTGCACGGCATCAAGGACGTGCAATCTTATATTGATGATATATGTATCCATTCTTCAAACATGACTTCTCACTTACTTACACTCAAACAAGTCTTTAACCAAATTTTTCTTTTCGGACTTACTATCAAACCTTCCAAGGTTGAAATAGGCTATAAACAGATAGACTTCCTAGGTCATAGGATTTCCGAAGGCAAACTGTTGACAGATGATAGAATCGTATCAAAAATTCTCAACCTAGAAGTTCCAACTACTAAAAAGCAGGTTAGAAGCCTATTGGGTCTCATAAACTATTATGCCAAGTTTATACCAAACTGGGCAGAACTCACATCAGTTTGTTCTAATATGTTGACAAAAGATCATCCAGAAAAAAATGTTGTAAGAGTATCCGCTTAGAGGATGCAATGTGCAGATTGAAATCGATTTTTTCTAACCCACCAGTATTAAGATTACCAAACATAGATATACCTTTTATTCTGACCACAGATGCCAGTGCTATCGCAATTGGAGGATGCCTGATGCAAGAATATCAGGGTGTGCGACATCCGATACTCTACGTAAGCCGCAAGCTGAGAAAGGCAGAGATCCATTACTCGACAGTTGAGTTGGAGGCATTAAGCCTACTCTTTTGCATGCGTCGATTATCTAAGTTCCTCTTAGGTTCGCATTTTGTTGTCTTAACCGATAGTTCGCCGCTGCTGGTACTTAAGCAAGGTGTGCCAAAGAACCATCGTTTGGAAAGATGGTGTCTTCTTCTTCAAGATTTCGACTTTGAAATCCGCCATATCAAGGGCACTGATAACATTATTGCTGACTTTTTATCACGGCAAGCAAATGCACCAGCAGACGAACACTAGGCACATTAATTAGTCGCCATATAAGAAGCTGTGATATTTTAGTCTGTTGCATATAACAGTGTACCTCTACACCTACTAGAGAACTTTCATTCAGAAGTATCAACGCCCAAGTGAATAGGTTACGTATAACACCCACGAACATAACACTGTGAGAACCCTATATTACCAATTGCTAAGGTGATAAGAACAATCCGACCAATATATAATGTCTGTGAAATGATTCCAACCAGTGAACTGACATTCATCTGTAAAGATTAAGAACACTGCATACTCGCTATTGCTAAGAAACTTCGCAAACAGCCGAAAGAGGACTGCGTCGATTACAACATGCAAAGGACTGCTATATTAACTGTTAACATTCATGGCACTACACACGGACAACAGGAGGACAACACACGTCATCGTTGGATTCAGTTAGTTAGTTAATTAGTTATTTATCAGTTAATATGTATTAAACTGTTATTTAATTATGTATATAAAATATGTCAACCTCTCACTTATATATTTTCTATCATAATATTACCGATATTTCCACTCATACGTGAAATATTCGTGCTATACAATTTTTTTCTATGTAAATTATAAACCATTTTTTGATTACACGTACAAAAAGTACTTGTTACCTTAAAGGGAACATATCGCCTAATCCATTTTTCTAAGGGCAGTAAGACTTACCTCAACTTTATTTATATATTTTAACAAAATACTATTTTGTATGAAAGGTGTATGAATGGCAGAGTGAAAGAATTAAATGAGAGAACTATATACTGAGCGGACAAATTGTACGCAAAACGTATTTATTTTAATTTGTCTGCGTCTTTCATGTTAAAATGTATTACCTGTCTAATTGTTAATACATGTTTAGGAGTTAATACACTACATCTAAGCACCACTGCTTGGAATACCCGATCATGCATTACACATTGGGGTAATTCATGACAAGGGATATCCCAACTCGTGACGCTTGGAGATAAACCACACAATGAACACACACTCTATACAAACTTAAAACTGAACACGAACAATTAAAGTGCAGTCACTTTATTAGAAACAGCAACATATCAATCAATACACGAACAAACCAACAGGAACACGTAGTCAGATGTGATAGAACAACAGCATAGCTACATATTCAGCATTATACAACATACGGGAGTAAAAATGTATCGAAATACACACAGAACAAGATGTTGCAGGTGTACTTAAATAGCCAAGACATTTGTCTTGTTAGAACTCTCTTACACAGAGTTTTAATATCTTGGTATCATAATGGATACTTGAGAAGGGCGCGGTTGTAAAAACAACTGGGAAACGTCACGGAACTTCGGTCAGATAAGCATGTTTAAGAACATATAAGAGAGAAACCTCTTCAGCAATCATCTTAAAGTGGGGTATGGGAGAATACATGAGTTGGTGATGCAGATATGTCAGTTACCAAGTTACTATCCACCAAACTACAAACACCGACTTTATGTGATCCTGTGACAGAATTAGTACAGAACTAATTTACCATATAAGAACCCATCAAAGCAGGGGAGGGAGGGGGACTCCTGTCACAGCCTCACCTAGAGACGGTACCAACATAAAAGTAAGAGATACTGGCGAAGGGAGAGTAATCCAGCTAAAGGGAAAGAACCGAGTCACTCGAAGGCTTGAATAATCCAGAGCCTTCTCGAAGGACCGGTCAGTGTGTCCACAGCCCCGTGGACACTGATGGGGCCCGCCGATTGCGGGGTCCACGAGAAACTCAGAGAGAGTTGCCACCCGTGTCGGATTGCAACACTTGTGGGGAAGGTCAGACAGGGACTGGACATCGAGGAAGCAATAGAGCTTACCTTAAGGGGACTTGATAGTAGACCCAATTGTATTTAAGGGTCTTAGACATATGTGTAGATAGCTGCTAGAGTTATTGTGTTAACCATGTTCATTATAAACTCCTGTGATACGCAATGTACTGAATGCTGGCTTGTGAAAACTCGCTTCGCCAGCGTACTAGTAATATATATGTGAATAAATGATGCTAAATTGTATCTAACGGAGTTTGTTGCCTGTATGAGCCTGAGTTTCAATTCCCTAGAGATCTAGGACTGTGACAAGTACCTGGTGCATTGGTTTTACAGCCTGCGATTCAGATTTTGTCCTAGCCCCAAGCACCCATTGAAGCAGGCAGGCTATGGCGGATCAGCACCCAATTTGGCTGGGGGCTGCCCAGCTTGAGGCGGGCGGTAGCTAATCAGTGACACCTGTAGGTGTCTCCCACCGTCAGAGGCAACGCGTGGCGCCCCATGTCTACGCCAACTGACAAGGACTTATAACCCGTAACAGTTGCCTCTCGCTTTGAATCCGAGACCGGTTAAGACCAGGTATGGAGTTATTGCCTCTCCATAGCACAAAGCCTGGGCTAAAATAAAGAAACCATGTGTTGCCCATGCAGCATGATCCCTCTCTCGGCCTGCCTAGTTCACTCCAGAGGAAAGTTGACACCTATAATCTGGAACAAGACAAGCTGCAGAAGCTGCCGGATCAGCAAAGCAATGCTCTAACTGTCCGCCTGTCGGAGCTTCGATCCTAGATCAGCTGCCAACCAAGGCTTAGGGCCTGGTCTGCCCTGCCATGACTTATTTTGTCTTTGGGTTGCATTTCCTCGCACCAGGATAAGGCTAGTACCCTCCCAATTGCGCTCTTCCGCCTGAAGCCGTTGGCACAATGTGGGGTGTCGGGTTTGGTAAGCGCCGCCCAACATTCGGCGCTGACAGAAAGCAGGTAGTACCGTCTACTGTCATACGGTAGCTCAGTCATATCTGACTAAGACCTGACACACTAGCTAACTAACTAACTAACTAGCTAACTAGCCAACTTACTATCTAAGTAACTAACTAACTAACTAATCAATTAACTAACTAACTAACTAGCTAAGTAGCCAACTGACTAACTAACTAACTAACTAACAAACTAAGTAACTAACTAACTAACACTAACTAATTAGCTAGCTAGCTAACTAGCTAACTAACTAACTAGCTAACTAGCCAACTTACTATCTAACTAACTAACTAACTAACCAATTAACAAAACTAACTAACTAGCTAACTAGCCAACTAACTAACTAACTAACTAACTAACTAAATAACTAACTAACTAATTAACTAGCTAACTAACTAGCTAACTAGTCAACTAACTAACTAACTAACTAACTAACCAATTAACTAACTAACTATCTAACGAAGTAACTAACTAACTAACTAACTATTAGGCGCATCAGGGAAAACCTATATCTTTTATGCATGATTTAATGTAATTAATGGTCACAAAACTGTTTGCTGCCATGGGTCTATGATCCGATAGCGCCATGAAAAGTTGTCGCTTGAGAGCAAGGAGGAACAGGTGTTTTATCTTTCTCTCATGTTGACAATCGACGAAATCAAGCCAGCAGATTCACCTTTCAACTTCGCTAGCGGGACCACATTTATGCATGATACTGGAACATAATATGTGTGAATAATTAACAGAAAACACACGCATGTAGTTACCTTGACATTTGTTGTATGATCGGATGGCTTCTTTCTTGCTTGGCTGGTGACTTTTTCTGGAATACTGAGGTTCATTCTGACGTCCTGTACATTGTGGTTCATGTCTTCTGCTCCCTGATGTCCTGTATAGTGTTATTAATGGCTTATGCTCCATGACGTCACAACATTGTCATACACGTCTTCTACTCCATGAAGTCTGTAACATTCTCAAACGCATTGTGGTGTAAATCATGTAGTGGGGCATTTAAAAATGTCAATCTGTACAGTGATCAAATTCGAGAAAGACAATTGATCCAGTCATTGCCAAATAAAAACTTTTGCAGCCAAAGAATAATTTCATAAGATTCCACCGATGGAAGGATCCATATGAATTTGTATTTGCAAACTTGAATTCAACAACAACCGCATTTCAAACACATTGACACATAGTTGCCGATGTTACAAAATATCAACGATACAAAGTTTCTCATATCATCTGAGAACAAACTCGTAATTTCCACGTCAACGTTATACGTAAATTAAACTACGGAGACGAAAAGATCCAACATGTTAATATCTCAAGTAAATACAAACATTCCTTTCACTATATTTATAATTTCTTTCTCCTGTTCAAACTGGTCTCCTAGCTATTCAAATACATAATGTTTTTCCATTCCAGATGACATCAATTCTCTCCTTGTCTTCCGATCTTCTGCTCATGGTGGAATTCCAACTCTCTGTTTTTGTTATCTGCTTCAGCTTTCCGTTGTCGAATGCTGTCATCCCTAGTTACTACACACAGTCTGTCTACGTACAGATATTATTTTTTGGTGCGTTCTCGTGCACCGGGGAAAAAGGTTTGTCTTCTGTTAATGTATAAGTCTGCACATATTTTGCATGACCCTGCTTGTCCTCACTAATTCATTAAGTCACTGTCAGGACAATCCTACCTTGTAAATGTCGTCTTTTAGCTCATTCTGTTATAAGTCCTGTACACTGTTGTTGATATCTTCTGCTACCTAGTGAGTGTATGTATCTGTTTGTGTGAGTCTGGTGTCAACATGCTCTGCCCTGTCTGCTGCAGAAGCACTCTCTCCATAGAAACGGGAAAGATCTCCTTTTCACATGTACAAGTTTAATAAAGAGCGGGATGTGCAAGTCATGTACTATAAAATGACATCTGCGGATGTAAGCAGGTTATGATTCCGCATAACACAAACTCGCCAGAAATAGGCTTAAGTGAACAGAAGACACGAACGACAATGTACTTTACTTCATGGAGCAGAAGACATGAACAACAATTCAGGTTTACTCCGCGAGGTTAACTATTTCATTATAAATGAACTTCAACAAAATGCTCAGAGAGTGATCTATACATCAAAGGAATTCCCTCTACAAAATCTCTTACATTATGTTCTCATTACAAAGAAGCTATTACATTTATGTCAGCAGGAGCTCCGCGTCTACGAGATATGTAAAGACAACGATTTGATTACACTCAGCCCCGAAAGCCCTCCATTTGTTATCTACAATCCGAGCGTTAACTCTAGCAGCCACCTCTTAGACGCCTATTGTTCATTAGTCCTGATGCCTGGAAACGATCCTTTGTTGTTAACATTCTACTTCAGGTACATTGTCAAGTCTGCATTAGATACGCTTTGTCATGGAGAGTTCATGGGTTGTGTGTTAGCGTCTGTGCATAAGTGGGTCTGCGTGTGCTGTATGCGTGTGTATGTGTATGTTCAACAAGTCAATGTTACAGAGTGTCTACGAGTTGTGTCTTCTTCTTCTTCTTCTTCTTCTTCTTCTTCTTCTTCTTCTTCTTCTTCTTCTTCTTCTTCTTTTTACGCGATCACTGTTTTACAATATGCGATGCATGACATCCTTTGTAGTGCGAAGATGGCCTCTTTCTAGCCCCATGTTACTTGAGCCAGTATCGTCCGGCTTCAGCGGTTTCTCGTCTTGATTGCTCCGCCCATACGCATATTGCATTCTAAGACTTGTGGAAAGAATTTAAACAAAGCAGTTGTGATTTGGCATCCGGATTGTCTATGGGTCTATTCCAGCACGGGGCACAAACAGGTAACACTAATTAAATAACCCAATGCCGTCCCTAATATCGCATGGTATATGTTTACAGCCGACAAATCCTTGCCTAGTAAGACGTGATCATTGACACTATACGAAATTTAAAATGTAATTGAAACACACACAAAACAGCTACCATAGTATTCGTCATGTTGTCATAGTGATCTATACGTTATCTCGTAACACTGTTTAAGGCTCTGGAAAAAAACACTATTGCTGTCTAGTCCCTTACAAAATTTGGAATTACAATGGTTTGGAGAGAACCCAAGAGCCACTATGATGACTGTTATATATGTGTTGTCAATATTAAAGGGATTAATGGGGGGGGGGGGGGAGGGAACAAACCACTAAAAAATGGAAACATCCATATTTAGATTCTGCTTGACGACCAGCTCCACACGGAGATGGCATACCAATTCCAACTTTCAGTCAGATTTCGGATTCCCTGCTAGAAGATGAGATTACAGTGGTATGTGGAACGGAAAGTAACAGTGATTGTGATTATGATGATGATTGTCCAGCTGCTTAACGCTTCGACCAGCGTGAAATAAATGATCTAATCCGAGATCTACATCTCTCCAAAGAAGCTTCATAAAATTTGGTTTCAAGATCGAAAGAAAAAACACACCACTACTGACTGATGAAACAAAAGTTCCATTTTGCCGCAGCAGAGAGTAAGTTATATTTCATTCTTTAGTAAAGAAAACAACGTTGTATTTTTTCTAATGCAGGAGGTCTTGTAAACGAAATGGGTGTAAGTTATACACCAGATGAGTCGCGACATTTCATTGGCAGCTCTAAAAGAAGTTTCAAATGTGTTCTCTTATACAATGGGAACGAATATGGCTCAATTCCAATTGCTCATTCATTCTTCAATGAAGGAGGAGTTTGCTATAATAAGCACAGTTCTGGGGGAAAAATTGAAGTATTTAGAACATAACAGGATGGTTTGTGTAGATCTTCAAATGATGAATTTCTTGCTTGGCAAGCAAAGGGAATTCACACAAATATCCACGCTTTATGTGTTTGTGGGATATCAGGGCGAAAGAAACGCATTGGACAAAGAAACAATAGCCGTTGAGGGGTGAATTAGAATTGGAGAAGACAATTTTGTCAACAATCCTCAAATGAGTTCTACTGCCACCATTATACACACAGCTTGGCTTGATGAAGCAATTTATTAAGGAACTGAACAAAGATGGTGCATGTTTACATTACTTATGCAGAAAGTTTACGGAATTGAGCATAGACAAACTTAAAGCTGGAATGTTTGGTGGACCTCAAATTAGAAGTTAATAAACGATCCAAATTGTATTGATTTGATGAACATAACTAAGTCCACAGCCTAGTCATAATTTGTTTCAGTTGTGCAAAACTTTCTGGGTAACTTTAAAGCAGACAATAATTCTAAATTAGCAGTAAACATGCTGTCGAGTGTTTGTAATCTTGGATGAACAATGAGCATACAATTTCACTACCTCTATAACCATGTACATTTCTTTCCAGAGAATTTTGGCGACTTTAGTGAGGAGCAAGGTGAAAGATTTCACCAAGATATAAAAACAATGGAAGAGAGATACCAGGGACTTTTGGATGATCACATGATGGTAGATTACTGTGGGACCCTCAGACATGACTGTCCGATATCAACTTCCAGGAAGTCCTCAAAAAGAAGCTTTCTGTTTGTTGACTACCGACACAAAAATGCTAGTGATAACGTGTTAATACATTTTTAGTGTTTTATATGAAGGCAATAAATGCACAGTAATTGCATATAACATGAATGCAGATTACAGTCAAATGCCACTGATGGAGCCTATCTTTAGGCTTGCACATAAGAATTGCCCTAGTAAGAAGGTATTTCTTAGTATCTCGGAAACTAGAGTTGATAGAAGAAAAACAGTACGATTACATTCTTGGAATCAATCCATCCATTATGTGCCATGCCGATAAGCGTGGGCGGTTATGTTCTGCATCTCATTCGATCACCAGAGTCGTGGATAACCTCCGCGTTTCTGTCTCGACCATGCCATGTGGCCAAGCCATCCAGGTATTTAATTATTGGTCTTCCCCTTGGTCTGTTTCCTTTGATCTTGCCAGTGGAATCAGCGACACACAATTTCTCAAGAACGGCTATAAAATCTAAGTCACCAAAATGTGTGTAAACAAGTGTAATCCATCCATAACACCAAGGCCCAGATCTGTGGAGATGCATGATCGCCTAAGCCAGTTGGCAGGAGACACTATGGTGATGATGCTGATATTATCTAAGTGTCCAGGATTCCTCGGGCACATGTTGGAACTGGTTCTATGTAACACTCACACTTCTGTTTCTAACCGCCTATGACACGGTGTCCGCATACTATGTTCTTATGTTGTTGTCTGTGCTAATATATTCTTTACCTCCGTGACACATCTTCCATCTAATGTTACTATGTGCTTTATATTTAATGTTATGTACTTATGTCAAGTGCACATTCTAATAAGCTACTTTATTTTACTCTTTCAGGAAATTCGATGTGGAATATCATGAAAATTGTTCATATGATTCTCTCTGTATTCTCGGAGTCAAACTGTGTGGTCGAGAAATAGATTTCAATGGAGAAATGATTTCGTTCATCCTTCCAGAACACGGAGATGATATGATTTTGTACAACACAGATTTGTCTCTTCTCGGATTAGGTTTTGAGGTATTTTACTAAGATCCTTCTTTCTCTCCTAATGCCGCTGTTGAGTAGTGGTTAGTGTTCTTGCCAAAGCTGTGGCTTGGGATCAATTCATAACAGAGACAAAATTATTATTTTATTCTTCAGATCAGCACGGCTCTGACGTAGACCTAATCTCATATACATGACTACAGGGAAATTTTCAGAGCTGTCGGAGAAGGAAAGTGGTATATCTAGCCCACTTCATTATGTTGTGGCCTAGACTTCACACGCCAGCGACATTATCTGGTAGAGGATTGCCTTCATCTTGCAGTACTTAACTTAAAACATTTCAGTAGTGGAAAGGAGCCCTGTTGCACCGATCTAACAAGAACAGAGACATTAACAAGAATGAAAGGGTTCCAAGACTAAAGACAGGTTAGGAATGATCATCTCCCAAACCCAATTAAATAAATTGTTACTCTGTAGTGGCAGCAGTGAGTGTATAAGTTATATTTGCGCAGACTATACTAACATATCAGGAAAAACACGAACAGCGCATTATATCTCTATAATATTTACAACTTCAAGGACAACAAATGTTCACACAAACATTAGAATATAATAAACACAAACACTACAGACAACTGCTGTCTAAATTTAAACACTAATAATGTGAGTAACTACCAAATAAACAGACCTCTGACTTTATCAAGGCTAAGTCTGTCAGATATACCACACACATTGACACCTTGCCGTCTTGGCAGACGATAGTTTGTGCTTTACCTATGACGATAGCGAATGTGACTGATCAGGCCAATTTGCGCTGTAAATTTCCGTTCACAGTGGGTGCATGTGAACACGTGGTCATTTCCACCGTCATGCACCATCTTACGTCTCACACGCTCGACGTGTGACTTATCTGCAATAATTTTCTCCTTTGTCTTTATTCCATTTCTGATGTTTGCCCTCCATGCAACACGTACAGCGGCGACTTGCTCCCAATGTGCATTATCAATGCCTGTATCAATCATGTCCCGCTTACACACATCTTTGTATCGTAGTAGAGGTCGACCCTGAGATCTCTTACCCATCTGTAATTTACCAAAAAAGATGTCCTTTGGTATTCTACCATCATCCATACTCCTAAGATCCATCTAAGTCTACGAAGACTGAGCAAGGAATAGACAGTCACACAACCTGATCTTTCCAATACTTCAGTAGTTGCGACTTTGTCTTGCCACTTAATACCAAGAATTCTTCGCAGACACCGCATATGAAAGCTGTTTAAACATTTCTCTTGGTGTTCACTGCCATAAAGAAGAGTACTAAGGACACAGGCTTGGTAGACAAGGACTTTTGTTTTGGCAGTAAGCTTCCTGTTCTCCCAGACTCTTTTTCTTAACCTGTTCATTGTTGCTGCTGCCTTACCAATCCGGATGTTGATTTCCTGATGTAGGGATAATTTGCTATTTACCACTGATCCTAGATATGTAAAATGGTCTACCATCTCTAGTTCGGCGTCGTCAATAAAGATTGATGGTACCCCATGTGCACCTTGTGACATAATCTGTGTCTTCTTTTTGCTAATTGTTAAACCAAATTCAGAACAAGCATTGGAGAATGCAGATAGTAGACATTGTAATTCTTCCTCAGAGTGGGTGGTAACTGCAGCATCATCTGCAAAAAGCAACTCTCTGATCAGTACCCTCCTAATTTTGGTCTTGGCCTTCAATCTCTGAGCATTGTAGAGGCCGCCATCTGAGCGTGAGTGAATGTATATACCACCATCCTGATCACGAAAGGCATATTTCAGTAGAAGTGAAAAGTATATTCCAAAGAGGGTGGGAGCTAGTACACAACATTGTTTAACTCCACTCTTGATTTCAAATTCTTCAGAAGTTGCACCATCAAACTTGATTATACCCTTCATGCCTGTGTGGAACGATTCCACAATGGACAGAAGAGTTGGTGGGCAGCCAATCTTCTTTAGTGCCTTGAACAAACCCTCTAAATAAACAGTAATTAAACAGTGGTTGATTCTGTTCACGGCATTTTACTTGCATTTGTCGCAATGAGAATATCAAATCAATGGTAGATTCGGGGTAGACTTGATCTCCTAGGACTTGAAGTGAGATACCCCTATAGTTGTTGCAGTCGCTCCGATCGCCCTTGTTCTTGTACAGTGTTATGATGCTTGAATCTTTGAAATCCTGTGGGACTTGTCCTTCTCGCCAGCATATCTCTATTAGCTGGTGGATCTGTAGAGTGAGTGTGTCTTGCCCACTCCTGATAACCTCTATTGGAATCCCATCCTTATCTGAAGCCTTGCCAGATGCAAGTTCATTTATAGCACACTTAACCTCTGTTATGGTGGGAAGTGTGTCCATGTGGTCAAGAGTTGGTAGAGCCTCTATGGCGTGAGGGCATCATCCGCTAGTTTGGTCTCACTTGAGTAAAGCCCCAAATAGTGCTCTACCCATCTGTCCATCTGCTGTTTCTTATCATTTATGATTTCTCCATTCAAGGTTTTCAATGGTGCACTTCTTTTGATCATTGGACCACAGGCTTTCTTTATTCCTTCATACATGCTTCTTATGTCTCCCTTATCACTTGCGATTTGAATAGACTCACATAACTTGATCCAATAATCATTTGCACACTGCTAGGCAGCCTTTTGCACATCCTTCCTAGCTTGCTTTAGCTCACTCAGAGTGTTACGCGTTGGTCTTTCCTTGTTTCTTAAGAGAGCTACCTTCTTCTTATCAATTAAGGACTGCAGAGTCTGGCTGTTTGCCGCAAAACAGTCCTGCCTCTTATGATCCACAGTGCCTTAAACCCCTACGGCAGTTTTATAAAGAGTTTCCTTAAGTTCACCCCACTTTTCATTTACTGTACAATTTTCTGGTGTCTCAGTGAAAGTGTCTTCATGTTGCTGTTGAAACTGAAAGCACTTTTCAGGATCGTGAGTGTTAATAATATTAATCCTGGGGCTAGATTTGTGTTTAGCTGTGTAGATTCTCTTTGGTCTCAGCCTAATTCTTGCAACAACCAAAGAATGATCCGTATGACAGTCAGCACTGTGGTAACTTGGAGTCAATGATATATGGTTCAGTTGTTGTTTCCGCGTGATGATGAAGTCCAGCTGATGCCAATGGCCGGATCTTGGATGTTTCCATGTGACCTTATGCAGCATTTTGTTTTAAAAAAGGAGTTTGTAATACATAGGTCATTTATAGTGCAATGCTCCAGCAGCATTTGCCCATTTTCATTCATGCGACCGATGTTGTATTTTCCAAGGCACACTGGCCATGAACAAATCCTTCACATCATCAGAGGAATGAAGTGTCGGTGCATATGCAGTAACAATGGCGGCAACACCACAAGAGATTGCAAGCGCAGGGATAATAGTCTTTCATTTCCTCCTGCTGGAATTTCAAAATTTCCCAGTAGCGAATTCTTTACTGCAAAGCCCACACCGTGTTGCCTTTTTTCTGACTGCCGTTTATCCTTCCAAAAAAAAAAGATGTAATTGTTTTCCCTGAGTGACCCTTCCTCAGCGAGGCGAGTTTCCTGCAGGCCAGCAATATCAATGAAAGACGACTGAGTTCGGCATCAATCACAGCCGTTTTTCTCACATCGTCAATATTGCTCAAGTCATTTGAAAATCCTGGACACATGGTTCTCACGTTCCAGGTTGCAAGCCGTAGCTTGAGGTTTCTATTTCTCTTTTCATTAGTACCTGGTGCATTGGTTTTACAAAGATTTTGTCCTAGCCCCAAGCACCCATTGAAGTAGGCAGGTTATGGCGGATCAGCACCCAATTGGCCGGGGGCTGCCCAGCTTGAGGCGGGCGGTAGCTGATCAGTGACACCTGTAGGTGTCTCCCACCGTCAGAGGCAAGGCGTGGCGCCCCATATCTACGCCAATTGACAGGGACTTATAACCCGTAACAGTTGCCTTTCACTTTGATTCCGAGACCAGTTAAGACCAGGGGTGGAGTTATTGCCTCTCCATAGCACAAAGCCTGGGCTAAAATATAGAGATCATATGTTGCCCATGCAGCATAATCCCTCTCTCAGCCTGCCTATTTCACTCTAGAGGAAAGGTAACACCTCTACATCTGGAACAAGTCAAGCTGCAGAAGCTGCCGGATCAGCAAAGCAATGCTCTAACTGTCCGCCTGTTGGAGCTTCGATTCTAGACCAGCCGCCAACCAAGGCTTAGGACCTGGTCTGCCCTGCCATGACATTTTGTCTTTAGGTTGCACTTCCTCGCACCAGAGTAAGGCTTGTACCCTCCCAATTGCGCTGTTCCGCCCGAAGCCGTTGGCACAATGTGGGGTGTCGGGTTTGGTAAGCGCCGCCTAACGTTCGGCACTAACCAACATTGTCGCTAGGTCTGCACACTAGCTTAATGAAACCATGCCAAATTAAGAGTAATAGGATAACAAGTTATACCAGATATACCAAGTGATTAGTGAAACACCTAAAGTGAGTAGAATGTGACCCCCATACCACATAAATTTGACATTAAACAAACATAACTTCAACACCATCAGAAACGCAGGAGAACATGGAGATTTGCATTAATTAGTTGCATTAATTAGCCACTCGTATCAATAAGTTAAAGGTTGCTTCTAAATCATTTTACGCAGGGCAAAACAACCCTTGCAACTTTTTTAATGTCACAATGCAGGTGGGTAGACTGTCCAATCTCTGATGTCTTGGTTTGCCAGGTGTAGGCCAGGTATTTCTGTTATAACTTGTTTTTCCTATTAATCTTAATTTGGCAAGGTTTCATTAAGCTAGTGTGCAGACCTAGCGACAATGTTGTCCAGCAGAAACACAACATTTCTAAACATTGTTCAGTCCTATAAGCCTAATATAAGATATGTTGTTAATGTATATATATTGTTTTATTTATATTTGGTGGTTATTTGTCGTATTGGTCTTGCTTTATTGCTATTATTGTTGTTAGTCAGCTTAATCCCCTCTCACTACACCAGTGTGCCTGCTAATTATTTTACGATGCTTGTAACAGTAAGAGTAATATCAGGCATTCATAACAAATGGAACAACAATGAATTGAATGGATTACGGCATTTGTGGAGATTGGTTTTTATCAACAGGAGAAACACCGGACAGTTGCTCAACATGAACTCTGGCAGCTGAAGTGCGTTCTATGTATGTAGTTGGAGGTAGATATGTAGCTTGGAAACAGTTTGTGGCGACCATTGAAAGAGAAAAGCGACACAGACGTTGCCATCTGGACTTTATTCATGCACTATCACAGTGTTGTATAGTGACTTTAACTATGTATTATGTACTATTTGATAGATATTGTGTGACATTGGGTTTTCCCCCCGTATACATGTATCTACTGTGTTCGCCAGAAATGAGGCGCTAGAACCTCTTGCCCACGGGTAGACTGAGGCCGTTAGCTATTACAGCGGCCAATCTAGGAGATGGAAAACTCCGATTATTAATAACCCAATGATTAAGGTGGACCGACGTGCCGAGGAATGGCCACGGGTGAGTTGGTCATGAACGTGGAACGTCTGGTATGCGGACGGGGCAGCGCCAGGTGTATGGACTCCTGAGGGACATCCCCTGCCCCTTACCTAGCAGGCAGGCTCTACTAGGGTGGCCGATTATATCCTGCATTCATATCAAACCAGCTATGGAAAATAAAAAGAACTATCGCCGAAGCAAACTTTGGCAACAGCCAGCGCGGAGATAATGAAGAGGTATGGGAGAGGGGGGAAGGAAAAGGAAGAAGAAGACTGGAGCCAGAAGGGGTAGAAGGGAAACGGGTCGTTTGGGACTCAAAAATGTACGGTTTGGGAATTGGAATAGCCGTAGTGCAAAGCAATGAGGACCAATACTGGAGAAACTGGTCTACGATGTTGATGTCCTGGTGTTACAAGAACTGAATACAAACTATTTTAAGTGCCCTGGCTATACATGATACGTTAGCCCAAATGGGCAGGGAAGACATGGGCAAGATCTTTTGGTCATGGGTGGTTTACAGCAATTGATACTGGATATGAGTGGATGGGGTCAGGAGAGTAAAGAGATGCAGAGAATGCGGATAAAAATCAGCTGATGCAGCTGGAACCTGAAAATATATATGTAAGTGGAGAATCCTGCATAAGCAAAGAGCGTTGGGACTGGTTGAAGGGTTCAGTGGATACCCATGGTACCAGGTATCTCATATGTGGTGACTTCAATGCCCGCGCCAAGGAGTGGGACAGGTCGGGAGACAACAGACAGAGTACTGCTCTTGCTGAGGCCTTGCTTGAGACGGTTGTTGTCTGTCTAAATGTCGGGACACGCACTAGGCTAGCAATGAGACCGGGTGACCCTGACACGGCCATCGACCTGGCACTCGCATCCCAAGAGGCGGCAGCAGACATAAAATGGGGTGTCCTTGGAGACCATGGAAGTGACCAGCTCCCCTGTTCTGTGCTGATACCTACGTCCAGCACAGTTAGGGCTATAAGAGCTCGCAGGGCATTCAGATATGATTGTGACCACTCTTCGCTCTTGGTGCGCCTTACATCACAGAGAAGATCTAAACCAACAAGAAGAATTTTCACCAAACCACCATGGTTGACACCAGAATAGAGAATTCATGGAGGAAAAAGAGGGTTGCCATAAGGAATTGGCATAGGGTGGGGAGAGCAACTAATTCAGTTGACACAGAATCGGGGAAGTCTGAAAGATATAAAAAAGTAATATTGCAGGATTTTACACTCCGGCAGCAGATGCAAAAAGGATTAAGTGGGAACAGTTTATCAATGAAGTCGGTGGGGATGTGACATTGGAAAAATTCTGGAGGCTGCACATGCATATGAAGAGACAGGCGATGCCTGGTACACATGGTACAGTTTATGATGATAACAACCGACCTATGACAGCTGACAAGGACAGAAGGAAGGTTTTTCTTGCACGATTTCTAAAACAGAAGGATCATCAAGATAGAGCTATTATTAAACTGTTAGAGATACCGTCAGAGAAGCCTTGTCATGGGTCACGGAAGGAGAACTGTGAGATTAAAGTGGAGGAAATTAGACGAGTACTGAAGCGGGCTAAAGACACAGCGCCAGGTCCGATTGGGGTGAGGTACTCCGATATGAGGAACATAAATGATGGGGACTTGGAGGAGTTGGCTCTTTGTTTCAAACTAAGCATCAGTACGGCGGAAATACCCCACGATTGGCTGCATAGCTACCTGGTCCCACTCCCATAGCCAGGTAAGGATCACTCCAGACTTAATGGATACCGAATCATAACCCTGCAAAACAAGTATGGCAAGTCCTCAAAAAGAAAGTAGCTCGCAGGTTCGAACGACATTTGGAAAGTCGTAATCTGCTTCCCTTAGGCCTCGGAAGTTACAGGGCCTGAGAGGGACACCTGGACCAATGCTGCAACATTTGCATTTGATATATACGAGGGCTTTCAGGATAAACAAGAGACAGTTGCGGTAGCTCTTGACCTGGAGGATGCGTATAACAGGGTTAGGTATGATCGGTTAATACACACACTGTTGGACATGGAGGTCTGCCCTTGCCTTGTTAGATGGGTTGCGGCAGTCCTATATGAGCGTAAGGTTGCACTTCGCATGTGCTCCTGGACTTCTGACCCTTGTACTATTACACCTGGGTTGCCACAGGGATCTGCCTTGTCCCCAGTGCTCTTTAATGTCTACACCAGCAAAACCGGAGCTATTGAGACAACAGTAGTGGGTAGAATCTTGACATTTTCAGATGATGTGCTGGTGTACAGACAGGGCAGAGACAGGGCTAGTTTGGCGAAAGACTTTCAGGTGGTGGTAAACATGGTGGCGGAATGGTGCAGGGACGCAGGGGCCATTATAAACCCAGACAAGGCATCGGTTGTGTGGCACTCCTTGGATATCGGATCGCCAAGGTAGACGTCCCAGGTATTATGTTGAATGGATGTCCTCTTAGTCGAGACAGTACATTAAATTACTTGGGTATCACCTTTGACAGGTGTTTGTCTTTTAAGGATCATGTGGAAGCTTTGGTGGTGAAGGCTGGTAGGGGTCTTAATGCATTGAGGGCTATGGCAGCATCCGGGGTATACCAGAGGACGCTGTACAGGCTCTTTAAGCAGTTAATAATTTCTGTCGTTGAGTATGGTTTGGGGCTGCTGACAGTATCAAAGAGTCAGCTTGAAACGTTGGAGCGCTTACAAAATGCTGCCATGCGGGTAATCCTGGGTGAAGAAAGGACACATCAATTATATGCATGAGGCATATTCTGGCGCTGCCAACAATGACGGATAGGCATAGGGTCCTTCAGTCCAAATGGTACCTGAGAGTTGCTGCAGATAGGATTACCCGCTGCATGCAGCTATGTATATAGTCAAGGACTTATAGATTAAGACAAGGCAGGTCCTTTATGGCACAGGCGGAACTTTCTATACGTTAGGTGTGTTATCTAGAGACCATCAATAGTGAAAAAGAGTGGTTTGAAGTTTAGGATGACATGACGGACTGCCACATTGTAATAATAAAACTGGGTCGTGAGTGCAGGGAATGGCAGCGGGCCGCACTGAGTTTGAAGTGCAACAGCTGATCCAGAGCAACACACATCAATGTGACATAGTAATCTTTACCGATGGGTCAGTGGTGAGAAACAGACGTAGTGGTTGGGATTTTATTGCAAAGGCTAATGGACGAGTATTGAAAAAGGAGAGTCTGGCATATGAGACTACGACCTCCAGCATGAGAATGGAGGTGGAGGCAGTAACAGCGGCATTCCGTTGGCTAGAGGAGACTACTGCAACACACATTGTATTCATTACGGATTCAAAGAATATGATTAGTAAGGTGGGGAAAGGAATATATCGTGTGTAATGGCTATTGTCGCTTCAGAGGTCACATATTGTGTGAATTGTACGGATATTTTGCCCTGGCCATGAGGGTGCGTGTCACGGGACCACTGTAGTTAACGCTAAGATGATAGACTAACAGGGACAGTCTGTATTCACAGCTGCAATTGTTTGTTACTGGTGGGGAAACAAGTTGGATCAAACGAAACAACCAGTCTTTAAGATTTCCCTAGGAAACGAAAACATTTGTCGGCATTGTTTGATGTGTCGCCGTTCGAGAGGAAAAGACTTGCATCAGTTGTAGAAGGGGGGACAACTATTCTTGTGAAGTTGGGAACATGTTGTCTGCCACTGGGGCCACCTGTTGTTGACATCGAATGACGTCACTTGGACAATCCCCGACGGTATGAAAACATAACTTGTTGCCCCCAGTGTGAACAAGAGAGTTGGCCTAGGCTGGAGTGTTGGACTAGCTCTGTTCTAATATAGAAAGGAATCTATTGTGTTATGTATCAATTAACGCTGAGGAACATGTGTCTTTCATGGCAAAGTGTAGATTCGATTAGGATAGAGCTGAGGTTTTATAAGGTAGTTACATGATCGCATTGAGATGTAAATATTGTAGACCAGTCGAGTGGTAGATAAAGTTTAGGACTTGAGCATAGTGTTGTTGCTTTGTGGTTAGGTATTCAAGGAGTTGTGGCGACAGTAGGCAGTCGCATTGTTAAAACTAACTAGTGTGAGAGGTCAATTAGCTCAGCTGGTTGGGATTAGTGAAATGGGATGATATGTGGAAAGATTGAGGATGGTTGGGGGATAGGGGAAATGTCCAATGGTGGGATCTTCCAGTGGGGTGTCTACTGGGGTTCTGCACTTTACATTTGGTCTTTCCTGGTCTTACCCTAAATCAGACCGATGTGACGAGCTCCTCTGCCCCATGACAGAGTTTGGTTCACTGTTATATATATATATATATATATATATATATATATATATATATATATATAATATATATATATATATATATCTGAGTGAGGCCGTCGGCCTACACTCATCTAATAGGGGTCAGTAGCGGGTTGCTCTCACCAGGTGTGTTCTCTTTTTCACAGGTTACCCTCAGGTTATGGAGAAAACAAGCTGAAAATATCACAGGTTCAGATTAGGGATAAATTAGTGCAGGAAGACCTATTCAGCGGCTTTTGCACTGGGCCCATGATAAAAAGGATCTGAAGGAACATGGCTTGGTTGAGCCGAAACAAATAAGTATCCGGCAGAAGACTTCTTAGTGATAGGGATCCGGGAAGAACAATAGTGAGATTATTTTCCATGCCACATGGAACAAGAACAATAGTGAGATTATTTTCAATGCCACATGGAACAAGAACAATAGTGAGATTATTTTCCATACCACACGGAACAAGAACAATAGTGAGATTATTTTCCATGCCACATGGAACAAGAACAATAGTGAGATTATTTTCCATGCCACATGGAACAAGAACAATAGTGATTATCTATGTAAAAAGAATAATAGCGATTAGCTAGGGAACAGGAGCAATGAACCTGGCGCTTTTACTAAATTATTAGATTCCTGTGGGACTGTAAACAATAACTGTGTAATGGTGGGAACTCTAGGACATTTACCAATGAACTATGCTATTTCAAGGGACAGTTTTCCGTGTTTTCACGATTCAAGGATTGTTAAGTCTCAGAACTTTAAGGACATTTGGTAACATTGTGTAGGATCGATTCAGGATCAGTATCTGACTATATCCGTGATTGGTGACCAGATATCGGGGTTATCAAAATGCTACTGGAGGAAGTAAACATCTAGCAGGAGGGGCACATCGTTTTGGTGAGGTCATTTTGTATTTAACTATGATGATGTTGTGTAGTCCTTACAGGGATGATCAGACTTTGCTCCTGAGCTGTTCGGTCTGATTCTGCGGACACACTAGAGTATACGACATACATTCTACACATACACTTCTCACATACATACACTTTTCTTCATTAAATGAATGTGCTATTAATTTTTAGAAGCTAGAGTTGTTTAGTATGTTGTTTTGGAGAAGTGTGAGAGAGGGCATGACACAGGGGTGAGAGAGGGGGAGAGAATGAGGTATCCTGAGACTGACGGAGTGTTGTGGAAGTAATCTGGTGGATTCTCCAGAATAATGATATGGGGTTAAACATAATGTTGGTGTTGATTCCCCTCACTCCAGGGACGACACTATAAAGAAAAACACGACAGAGCGGGGAAATGAACAGGCTGATAGGCTAGCAGGGAAAGCAATTTTTGTTGATTGACTGACTGATCGATCTAGGAACCGACATTACAGCATTCGGGTAATTTCCACTACGCATTCGGTCTCCATCCTCAGCAGCCAGCAAAAGGTTCCAACACCAATAGTACAAGTAGCAATCTGATTATATGTCCGTTTCGGTTTTTCTCTGAGCGTCGAGCTTCGGCCATATCCCTTCTGTCGCAGAAATTCTTGGAGTTGTTGATCGATGAAAGACTGTCGCGCAATTCTTCTACAGGCGGCCGTCATTCTTTGATGTTGGAGACAGACTGTCCTGATGAAAGTCGGCAAGAGCTTTTGTTGTGGGGAAAAGATTCTCGAGATCACAGGCTGACAAGACTTTTTTGGAGTACCGGGAACAATTCCCCAGATTAAGGCGGGTTGTTTACATCGAGTCGAACAAAAAGAGAGAGAAAAAATAGCTTCCCGACGCCTAGTGCCTAGTCAGATTTGTGACCAATGAGCGAGAGTTTATGCGGACTACTCTCTTAAGAGGGGACCTATGTCGCAGAATTTATTTTAGTTGTCGATGGATGAAAGACTGTCGCACCATTCGTCTACAGGCGGCCGTCATTCTTTGATGTTAGAGACAGACTGTCCTGTTGAAAGTCGGCAAGATCTTTTGTTGTGGGGGAAAGATTCTCCATATCACAGGCCGGCAAACCGTTTTGGAGTACCGGGAACAATTCACCAGATTAAGGCCGGTTGTTTACATCGAGTCGAAAAGGAGAGGAAAAAAATAGCTTCTCGACGCCTACTGTCTAGTCAGTTTTGTGACGTCATTCAGACACAGTATTAACAGAGTCTGGACAAACAACTTTACGGGAGTCGACCAAATGTTGTGAGGCAGCAAGGACGTTTGTGATGTTCCTGTTTTGATTATGGAGAGAGACTGCAGTGTCTTATGTTGATTTACATCGGCGGATATTTATCCATTGTGTGATTTAGTAGTCTAGATTTCAAACAGGAATAAATATATGGTATTAAATTAAATAGACCCAAATTAGATGATTCTTAGGAATCGAGTGTAGTAATGTGCGTATTCTTCTTCTTCTTCTTCTTCTTCTTCTTCTTCTTCTTCTTCTTCTTCTTCTTCTTCTTCTTCTTCTTCTTCTTCTTCTTCTTCTTCTTCTTCTTCTTCTTCTTCTTCTTCTTCATCTTCTTATATCTATTCTTCATGAAGGTGATGATGATGTTTATGATGATACATTTATGACATACTGCTTCGTTTTACATTTTGATATTTAATGATGTCACTAGATACTTGTGTATGTAGAAAGAGCTGCGAGGATGGTGAAGCAGCCACGTGGAGTTGCAACCAGATACAGCGATCTGAGTTTTGTGCAAGTTAGATATCCGAATTTGATTTATCGCAAAGAACGTTGCCCGTATACAAATGTATGTATGTATGTATGTATGTATGTATGTATGTATGTATGTATGTATGTATGTATGTATGTATGTATGTATGTATGTATGTATGTATGTATGTATGTATGTATGTATGTATGTATGTATGTATGTATGTATGTATGTATGTATGTATGTATGTATGTATGTATGTATGTATGCATGCATCATGCATGCATGCATGCATGTATGTATGTATGTATGTATGTATGTATGTATGTATGTATGTATGTATGTATGCATGCATGCATGCATGTATGTATGCATGCATGCATGCTTGCATGTATGTATGTATGTATGTATGTATGTATGTATGTATGTATGTATGTTTGTATGTATGTATGTATGTATGTATGTATGTATGTACGTATGTACGTACGTACGTACGTACGTACTACGCTGGGTTTTTTGGGGTGTATGAGTGTGGAGTGGGAACGAACTAACGAACGAACGAACGAAAGTCTTTATTTTCAGTGGGTTAAGAATTGGGCACGCAGGCTCGTCTGACATTCTGCCCTTCTTCTCTATTCCCTCTCATACATTCTTTTATTCAACATCACTTATGAAGCAAATTTTGACACCAAAAGAACAATAGCATTAAAACGCATGACAAATAATCAGTAACAAATCACTCACTGAGGCAGTGTTTAACATGGGCATTATAAATACCTAAGGATGGTGTAATGTGCCATACATATGGAAATGTCTTTTGGTTAGTTGTCGTTTGAGATAAGTTACCATTATTATTGTCTTTTTGTGTGTTTTTTATGGGGGTATGTAGTCTGTACTGGGGTAGTGTCCAAACAGTTTGCAAATGACATGTATAATGATTTTGGTGTCTTTGATTTCTTGAGGAAGATTGTTCCACACCTGAGCGGCAGAGTATGCTAAGCTTGTTTTATATAAGTCAATCCTAGGTTTAGGGACATGAAGTACAGTTATTCGTTAGCTGTGTCTAGCGTTATATTTAAACAATGGCCAAAGGTAGCTTGGGGCATTTTGAAATAGGATTTTTTGAATTACTTTGGCCTTATTAAAATGTAGGCGTTTGTGGAGTGGCAGTAACCGAAGACGTTTATCTAGGTTAGAATTGTCGGTAAGCTTTTAACCATTAATTGCTTGCTTCCTTGCTTGTTTTCGCTGGCTGTGAACTCCAGCGTGAAGTCCTGTAAGTCAGATAAATACATCCTGTTGTCCAACATCAATGTGATGTCATACCGGACCTGAGGTTTGCCTGAGTATCCGTTGTCCCATGTCTGCCTTATTGGTGTGCAGACTGGTGGTTCCTCGCCATGAAGGCAGATACTGTCCGGCTTCGGAGGATCACCATTAATTAAAAGCACTGCCCTTTTCTGGAATGAATATAGGCGTTTATTTATTGATTTGGAGGGTTAGGGAGGTATGTGTTGATGGGTGGGTGCGGAATGTGTCGGTGTGAGTGGTTGAGGGATGAGTTTGGTAAGGGGAGATGTGTTTGGGTATGTGTGTATGGGTGGGGGGTGTGTGTGTGGGTGTTGTATGTGTATGGGTGGTTATGTTTGGGTTGGTGGGGGATGTGTGAGTGGTTGAGGAATGAGTACGTGGCTGGGGATGTATGTGGGGATGTGTGTATGGGTGGGGATGTGTGTGTGGGTGGGGGATGTGTATGGGTTGGTGTATGTGTTGCTAGCCCAATACTTATAATCAATATTGACCAAGCAGGTCATGCAGTTAATGTCACGCCGGCAACATTTACTTCCCTTTGTAGCCTGGGCATCCCTGGAAACCTTTAGATAAGCGTCGTAGCCACCTCGCCCTAGTCCTCCCTGTAAACAAGTTATGGTACGTTATTCTGCAGGTGATGCAAACCCACGAGCTCTGCCATCCAGACACCTACCTCTAGGATCGTGCCATTAGAGGCGTCCGGCTATACATCTATTGTCCAGAGTCCTTTCTGGCCCAAACGTGATTACCCCAATGACATCCGCTGTTCGCTGATTATACAGTCTGGACCTGATCCTTTGGTTTTATCATTCAGTTACAGGTTAGCGCTCTAGAATAGAGTCCATTCATTCAGTGTTCTCGTCGGGTGCTTATAGATGATGTGTGAGTGTGTATATGAGTGTGTGTGTTTGTGTGTGTATGTGTGTGTGTATTCATGGTTTTAGGTTTTAGGCTTTAACTAAACTAGTATTGTCATACTGCGTGTATAAGTTGTTAGTACGCATGTGTGACTCTCTCTCACTCTGTGTGTGTGTTGTGTGTGTGTGTGTGTGTGTGTGTGTGTGTGTGTGTTCAGTTTTTGTAGGAAATACATTGAATATTGAAATTCAATGTCTATGAGCTGTGTGTGTTGGTGTGTAATGCGTGTGTGCTCATTTGTGCAGATATTCCACTGAGTATTGGAATGCAGTGTCTATGTGTTGCGCGCATGCGTGTGTGTGGGTGTTTGCGTATAGTTAACTCACTGAGTAATTTGATACTTTTCCCACTAGCACACAATTTATTATAGTAATTCGTATTGCTATTCATCATCATCATCAAGTGCCCTGCCAGCTGGCGTATGCGTTCATGGCTCTCCACAGATCTCGGTCTTGGGTTTTCTGGATCAACATTACTGTTGATATTCCTCCATGCCACCGTCTCAATCCATCCAGCATCATTTCTCTTGATCTGCCTCTGACTCTCTTCCCCTCGATCTTTCCAGCTGTCACGATGTTCTCCAATGCCTCTCTTCTCATCACATGCCCAAAGAAAGATGTTTGTCTCTTTCTTATTGTTGAGTATAATGTTATCTAGCCCCAGGATTAATAGTGTTAACACTCACAATCCTGAAAAGTGCTTTCAGTTTCAACTGCAACACGAAGACGCTTTCACTGATACACAATAAAATTGTACAGTAAGTGAAAAGTGGGGTCAACTTAAGGAAATTGAACAGAATCAACCACTGTTTATTGCCTTCATCGACCTCA
>JACEFZ010027115.1:0-32870 GCA_014155875.1 Cepaea nemoralis | reverse complement strand
GGCAGACAAGAAAATCCGGCTGCTGTTGAGGCTGAAGTACAAGCGTTGATTTTCGAGAAGTCGCTAGACGGTGACGCGGTCATCTACACAGATGGGTCGGTCGTCCGACATGTGAGAAGCTCATGGGCCTTTACAGCTCGGGCCGGAGGGAGAATTGTGAAGGAGGACTCTGGTGCTTTCACTGAAACCACAAGTAGCCTGACCATGGAAGTCATGGCAGTAAGTAAAGCAATAACATGGCTCGAGACACAGACATTCACTAGGGCTTGTTTCCTTAGCGACTCAATGAACATGATCAAGAGGATAGAGGAGGGGTCGATCCGAAGAGAATGGTTGCTGCCTCTGAAGCGGTCTCGGCTGGCAAAGATTAGTTTCATCTTCGTGCTAGGGCATGCGGGGGTACAAGGGAATGAGCGGGCTGACAAGCTCGCAGGTGAGGCTACTGTGGAGGGCGGACGCGCCATGGACCAGGCTGACATTCTGAATGCTCTACGAGAAGTGAGACTTTTGCGAGAACCAAGTGATGACTGTGAATCTACAACAATGGCCAGACTGCGAGAGCAGCAAATTAAAAGAGGGGTGGCCAAACAAGAACACTACGCAGGAAACCAAAGAAGATTGATGAACCAACACAGAACTGGCGTCGTTAGCCGCTACACGCTGCGGGATTTGCTGAGGAGGGGATCCGAGCATTTATGGACTGAATGGTTCGATGTGCAACGAGGATGATCTGTCGACTAACTAACTAACTATTAGTATAGCTTCCTTCCATGTCTGTGGGACTATTCCCCTCTTCCAGCTGTAATTTAGGACTGCTAGTAGTTTCTTTTTTTGCCTTTCCTAGTCCTATTAGCATTTCATTTGTGATTCCATCCTTTCCTGATGATTTCTTCTTTTTTAGGGTATTCATTGCCTGTTCCATTTCTTCCATTGTTAGATTTGCCATCATATATTCTGCTGCTGTCTCTGTATTACTATGATGTATCTGTTTATCTTTGATTGCTTTCTTCTGTTCGGTTGTAATATCAATGTGGTTTGCACTGGCATAGTGTTCCATTAGTGCATTTGCAGCCTTTTTTCCTGTAAGCAAGGCATTTCCTTGTTTAATTGTTATTTGTTTCTTTCTAGGTCCTTCATTGTTCATGGCTTTCACTAGTTTCCATAGTTTGTTTCCATCCCTGTCAAAATTCAGGTTTTCTGTTTTTCCCTCCAACAATCTCTTGTTGTTTGATTTACTGTTCTTTTATATTTTGCTGAGATGGCTTTGAGAGAGATGTTCGCTTCAATTGTTTGTTCTCTCTCTGCTGTCTTCCTGGCATCTTCAACTTTGTCCTCCAAACTTTGTAGTTCTTCAGTCCAGTATGGTTTGTAATTTTTCCTCGCTCCTCTTGGAATGGACTCAGTGGCTGCCTGTATTATTGCTCTGTTTAGACTTTCCACCATTTGCTTCATGTTGCCATAACGTGTATTTATGTTTTCACAATATTTGTCTGTTAGTGTGGCAAATTTGTCCCAATCTGCTCGTTTGTAATTCCAGCGGGGCAAGGCCTTTTGCTCCTGTGGAACATACTCCATATTCATTACAAGCTTGATTGGTCTGTGGTCACTACCTGCTAATTGGTCCAGCACATGGCGATCGATTTTGTGGAGGATGTCTCCTGTGCAGAAAGCTAAGTCTGGAGTAGAAGTGGTAATCCATCTTCTGGAGTAGAAGCTCGGTGTGTCATCCGCTTTGTTGAGTAGATGGAGATTTGAGTCTATTTCCCAGTCCTCCACTTCATCTCCTCTTTTGTCAGTATCTGGGTATCCCCATCTTTCTGAACGGCTATTAAAGTCTCCGACAATAATGCAATTTGTGTCAGTTATTTTCATGTTTGAGAGTGTAAGATCCTTATCTGCTGGGCTATAAAGATTGTAAATTCTTATTTTCACGTCCTTTATCATTATATCAACACCTATAATTTCTGTTTGGTTGTCAGAGATCACAGATACTTCGCTGCAAGGTATTGTATTTCGTGTAAGTATTAGAACTCCTCCTTTATGTCCTTCGCGGTCGAAACGTGTGGTCTGATATCCCCTGACTGAAAATGTGCGCTTGGCGTTGAGGTGTGTCTCTTGAATGCATGCCACATCTATTCTATCTTTATGAAGACGCTGTGTCAGGGATTCTTTCTTGTTATAAACTCCTTCGGCATTTCACTGTAGTATGTTGAGTGTCCTTGGTATTTGGTCAATAGCTCTTAACCTACTCCTCTGTGCCTTGACTCCACAGCACAGGGGAAGGTGACCACCAGTAGTCATGGGTGGACCCCCTCGAGGCAGGGGGCCCGGCACTATCACCGCCTGATGGGACTTCACGGGATTAGCACCATAACGATTAATTTTCATCTGTGGCATCATGAAATGATAAAGTTACGTTGCACTTCTTTGTCAAGCCTGTGGCTCAGTACATCCGATTTCGACAAGCATTTTTCGGGATTACCATTGATATGATATTCTCATTGCGACAAATGCAAGAACAATGCCGTGAACAGAATCAACCACTGTTTATTGCCTTCATCGACCTCACAAAGGCAATTGATTTGGTCAGTTGTGAGGGTCTGTTCAAGGCACTAAAGAAGCTTGGCTACCCACCAACTCTGTCCATTGTGGAATCGTTCCACACAGACATGAAGGGTATAATCAAGTTTGATGGTGCAACTTCTGAATAGTTTGAAATCAAGAGTGGAGTTAAGCAAGGTTGTGTACTAGCTCCCATCCTCTTTGGAATATACTTTTCACTTGTACTGAAATATGCCTTTCGTGATCAGGATAGTGGTATATACATTCACTCACGCTCAGATGGCGGCCTCTACAATGCTCAGAGATTGAAGGCAAAGACCAAAATTAGGAGGGTATTGATCAGAGGGTTGCTTTTTGCAGATGATGCTGCACTTATGACCCACTCTGAGGAAGAATTACAATGTCTACTATTTGCATTCTCCAATGCTTGTTCTGAATTTGGTTTAACAATTAGCAAAAAGAAGACACAGATTATGTCACAAGGTGCACATGGGATACCATCAATCTTTATTGACGACGCCAAACTAGAGATGGTAGATCAGTTTACATATCTAGGATCAGTGGTAAATAGCAAATTATCCCTAGATCAGGAAATCAACATCCGGATTGGTAAGGCAGCAACAACAATGAACAGGTTAAGAAAAATAGTCTTGGAGAATAGGAAGCTTACTGCCAAAACAAAAGTCCTTGTCTATCAAGCCTGTGTCCTTAGTACTCTTCTTTATGGCAGTGAAAACTGGACAACTTACTCACACCAAGAGAAACTTTTAAACAGCTTTCATATGCGGTGTCTGCGAAGAATTCTTGGTATTAAGTGGCAAGACAAAATCACAAATACTGAAGTATTGGAAAGATCAGGTTGTGTAACGGTTTATTCCATGCTGTCTTCGTATACTTAGAGATGGATATGACATCTTAGGAGGATGGATGATGGTAGAATACTAAAGGACATCTTTCTTTGTGAATTACAGATGGGTAAGAGATCTCAGGGTCGGCCTCTACTACGATACAAAGATGTAAAGATGTGTGTAAGCGGGACATGATTGATACAGGCATTGATAATGCACATTGGGAGCAAGTCGCCGCTGAATGTGTTGCATGGAGGGCAAACATCAGAAATGGAATAAAGACAAAGGAGAAAATTATTGCAGATAAGTCACACATCGAGCGTATGAGACGTAAGATGGTGCATGATGGTGGAAATGACCACTTGTTCACATGCACCCACTGTGGACAAACATTTACAGCGCGAATTGGCCTTACTAGTCACATTACCGCCATGGGTAATAGTTATTATGCCTTTCTGAAGCACAAACTATCGTCTGTCAAAACGGCAAGGTGCCAATGGCTGTTTTGAAGTTTTAGTTCCAACAAAATGCATTCTAATTCGCAAGTTTCAAAGTCTAGCTTGCGGTGGACATTTAGTCAATTAGAAACATAAGCTACTATGCCTGTCTCTTGTTTCCTACAAGGATCTCTTCTAAACACTGTATACCCTTTAATAGAGATGTCCTCATCTGAAATGTTTTCATTTAGTCTACTTTCACTAAGACCGAATAAATGAAAATTTTGATTAAGAATAACAGATAACTCTGGCACATTATTAAATCAAACAGAAAATGCAGACATGAAAATTCGGCTGCTGTAGAGGCGGAAGTACAAGCTCTGATCTTCCAGAACTCTTTAGAGCTGTGGTTCTCTACCAGTGGCGACTTCCTCCCAAGCGCGGGTGGGGGGGGGGGGGGTGTGTGTGTTAAGAGTTTCCTTATGGGGGTGGGGGTGGGGGAATTAAGACCACAGATTGGCAGACTCAAAATGGCTTCAGGCACAATATCCTGGTTTTCTATTGAGTGTTTTGCTTGATGAAGCACTATTTTCTGGCATTTTGGTATTGTGTATAAAGTGACAATTCTTTTGACGTTTTAACTGCTTTTTTATTGTAATATGATTAATTTGGTGTGTTAATAAAATATTGTGAATATAAAAAATGCACCTTTAGAGGCTGACAATTGTGGACTGTGGGGGGGGGGGAAAGGGGGAATGACATTTTGACATATGTGTAAAAAAAAAAAAAAGGGTTGAGAACCACTGTTTTAGAGGGTGATGCTGTCATTTGCACAGATGGGTCGGTCGTTCGACGAGTCGACGAGTGAGAAGTTTATGGGCCTATACGGCTCAGGCTGGAGGGAGAATTGGGAAGGAAGATTCTGGTGCTTTTATCTTGACCACAAGTAGTCTGACTATGGAAGTCACAGCAGTAAGTAAAGCAATTACATGGCTAGAGACGCAGACCTTCACTCTGGCATGTGTCCTTAGTGACACAATGAGGATGATCAGGAAGATAGAGACAATGTGGTTGTTGTCTCTGGAGCGGTCACGGCTGTCCAAGATTAGATTCATTTACGTACCAGGGCATGCGGGTATACAAGGAAATGTGCAGGCTAAGAGGCTTGTGGGTCATTGCTGTGGAAGGAACGAACGGACGACCGTACTTTATTTATTTTCAAAGGGTTAAGAATTGGGCACGCAGGCTCGTCTGACATTCTGCCATTCCTCTATATTTCCTCTCATACATTATTTCATTCAACATCACTTATGAGGCTAATCGTAGACAACAAAAGAAAAAAAAAGCATTAAAACTCATGAAAAATAATCAATAATACATGACTCACTGAGGAAATGTTTAACATGGGCATTATAAATACATAAGGGAATGTGTTTGGGCTAGTTGTCGTTTGAGATAATTTTCCATTGTTATTGTTGTTTTATTTTGTTTTGTTTTTTTTTTTTTCTTTTTTTTAGGGGTGCAAGTAGTGTTCAAACAGGTTGCGACTGTAAGTGTAATGATTGGTTGTGTCTTTGATTTCTTGTGGAAGATTGTTCCGCAACTTAGCGGCAGAGTATGCTAAGCTTGTTTTATATAAGTCTATCCTAGGGTTAGGGACATGAAGTATATTTAGTCGTTAGCTATGTCTTTCGTTATATTTGAACAATGGCCAAAGGTAGCTTAGAGCATTTTGAAATAGGATTTTTAAAATTGGTTTAGCTTTATTAAAGAGTAGGCGTTTGTGGAGTGGCAGTAACTGAAGGCGTTCATGTAGATTAGAATTGTCGGTAAAATTTTCACCGTTAATTAAACGCACTGCCCTTTTCTGCAGTGAACAAAGGCGTTTTGTTACTGATTTGGAGCATCCATCCCAGATTGTGGAGCAATAATCAATATGTGTTTGTATGTGGGAAGTATAGAATATCTTTCTTTTGTTTTCGTCAAGGAAATTTTTAATTTTGGCAAGTTGGTATACTTTTGGCTATTTGTTTAACTAGCGCTTGAACATGGGAATTAAAGGTTAGATTTTGATCAATGATAAAACCCAGTGCCTTGTGCTCGGTTACACTTTCTACAGGCGTGCTACCCATGCGTAGCTGAAGAGTTCTCTGTGAGTTTAGAGTGTGAAGTCTTTGCCTGGTTGCTATTAACATAAATTTTGTTTTAGAAATGTTAATTTGCATGCGGTTTGCATGTCTCCAGTTAACTACATTATTTATTTCCGGTTCCTTATTTCCTGTGGAGGGCGGACGAGACATAGATCAGGCTGATATACTGAATGGTCTACGAGAAGCAAGACTTTTGCGAGAACCAAGTGATGACTGTGAATCTCCATCCATGGTCAGAGTACGAGAACATCAAGTTAAAAGAGTTGTCGCCAAATAACAAGACTATGCAGGAAGCCAAAGAAGATTAATAAACCAACACAGAACTGATGTCGTTAGCCGCTACATACTGATGGATTTACTGAGGGTGGGATCTGAGCACTTATGGACTGAATGGTTCGATGTGCAATGAGGATGATCTGTCGAATAACTAACTAATCAAGAATATGCGGTGAATTGTGGTGACATCTGGTGAAATATTGTGAGATGTGGTGATATGTGGTGAGATATTGTGAGACGTTGTGGGATATTTCGAGATATGGTGAGATCTTGTGAGATGTGAATAGATGTGATGAAATATTGTAAGACGTAGTGAGGTATGGTGAGATCTTGTGAGATCTTTTATGAGATACTGTGAGATGTTGTAAGATGTGTAGAAATGTGGTGAGATATGGTGAGATTTGGTTAGACATGGTGAGATGTGTAGAAATGTGCTGAGATGAGTAGAAATGTGCTGAGGTATGTAGAAATATGTTGAGATGTGTAGAAATGTAGTGAGATATTGTGAGATGTTTTGAGATATGGAGAGACGTGGAGAAATGTGGAGCGATATGGAGAGATATGGTGAGATATGGTGTGATATTGTGAAGTGTGGTGAGATGTGATGAGATATGGTGAGATATTGTGAGATGTGGTGCGGTGTGGTGAGATGTGGTGAGATATTGTGAGGTGTGGTGAGATGTGATGAGATATGGTGTGTTATTGTGAGGTGTGGTAAGAAGTGGAGAGATGTTGTGAGATAAGGTGAGATATTGTCAGATGGTCGATTCTCTATCCAATGGGGGATGGATGGCGAAGACAGAACAGGAATGTATAAGATGATACAGTAATTGACAATCCGCTTTTCGTGTTTTTAAGTCGAGAAAAGATGACAAAATCATGTCATGGGATAAATGAAATATAAGATAATTACAAGGTGATTGGCATCTAAACACGTCACCCGGAACATGAAACCACGATGGCGGAATCACACACGCAGTTGACGTCTAGTCATTTGACGTCTAGTCATTTGACGTCTAGTAATGTGACATTTCAACGTCGAGATAGTTGGACCAGTGGTAGTATACCAGTAATAAACAGGATGTCAAGAATACAGCACCAGAGCTCATCTCATTAGTTGACAATTCTTCTTCACAGACAGACTAACGCAAAGTCGGTTCAATATCGGTTAGGGGGTTGCGTGGTCTCGAGGTATGGTGTCCACCTCGAGTGCTGGAGGTCCCGGGTTCAGGCCCCGGTGAGGACCGGGACTTTTTCACGTGGACTTCTAGTAATAAAACTTTCCCTGGTCTCTGGGTACTGAGATCGGACGCCCGTGTGTATTGTTGCGCACGTAAAAGATCCCTTGGCAGTTGGAAATAGAAAAAGAGTAGCCTATAGGCGCTGCCTGGGCAAAATTTCGAGTTAAAAATCTACCCAAAGTATTTTCAGGATCCTCGTTGGTGCCGTGATGTTGATCCATCGACTAAACTAAACTAAACTAAACTAAACTAAACTAAACTAAACTAAACGGTTCAATAACCAAAGCTAACAAAATACTCGATAAGTATGTCTGTTTACATTAGACCTCAATCAGGAACGTCAACCCTGTTACTGCGTAGTTTTTTGTGTTGAGTTGTTATGTTATTATGCAGCTGTTACTGTATACGTGTTACAATGGAAGTGTTACTTTGGAGATGTTACTGAGAAATTGTTACTGTGGAGATGTTACTGAGAAAGTGTTACTGTGGAGATGTTACTAAGAAAGTGTTACTGTGGAGATGTTACTGAGAAAGTGTTACTGTGGAGATGTTACTGAGAAAGTGTTACTGTGGAGATGTTACTGAGAAAGTGTTACTGTGGAGATGTTACTGAGAAGGTGTTACTGTGGAGATGTTACTGAGAAAGTGTTACTGTGGAGATGTTACTGAGAAAGTGTTACTGTGGAGATGTTACTGAGAAAGTGTTACTGTGGAGATGTTACTGAGAAAGTGTTACTGTGGAGATGTTACTGAGAAAGTGTTGCTGTGGAGATGTTACTGGGAAAGTATTACTGTGGAGATGTTACTGAGAAAGTGTTACTGTGGAGATGTTACTGAGAAAGTGTTACTGTGGAGATGTTACTGAGAAAGTGTTACTGTGGAAATGTTACTGAGAAAGTGTTACTGTGGAGATGTTACTGAGAAAGTGTTACTGTGGAGATGTTACTGAGAAAGTGTTACTGTGGAGATGTTACTGAGAAAGTGTTACTGTGGAGATGTTACTGGGAAAGTATTACTGTGGAGATGTTACTGAGAAATTGTTACTGTGGAGATGTTATTATAGTGATTTTACTATGGAAGAGTTATTGGTATTAATGTAGACGTACTTCTGTGGAGGAGTTACTATAGAGGTGTTACTGTGGAGGAGTTACTATAGATGTGTTACTGTGAAGGAGCTACTATAGAAGTGTTACTGTGAAGGGTTTACTATAGAGGTGTTACTGTGAAGGTGTTACTATAGAGGTGTTACTGTGGAGGAGTTACTATAGAGGTGTTACTGTGAAGGGGTTACTATAGAGGTGTTACTGTGGAGGAGTTACTATAGAGGTGTTACTGTGGAGGAGTTACTATAGAGGTGATACTGTGGAGGGTTTACTATAGAGGTGTTACTGTGGAGGAGTTACTATAGAGGTGTTACTGTGGAGGAGTTACTATATAGGTGTTACTGTGGAGGAGTTACTATAGAGGTGTTAGTGTGGAGGAGTTGCTATAGAGGTGTTACTGTGGAGGAGTTACTATAGAGATGTTACTGTGGAGGGATTACTATAGAGGTGTTACTGTGGAGGAGTTATTATAGAGATGTTACTGTAGAGGGGTGCTTGCTTGCTTGCTTGTGTTCGTTGGCTTGAGCTCCAACGCGAAGTCCTGTATGTCGGATGAAGGCATCCTGTTGTCCAACATCAGTGTGATGTCATACAGGACTTGAGGTTTGCGTGAGTATCCGTTGTCGCATGTCTGGCTTATTGGTGTGCAGACTGGTGGTTCCTCGCCGTACAGGCAGACACTCTCCGACTTCGGAGGAATCGGCGATCCTACTGACCTTAGCCAGGACCCCGAAGGGACCTGTTGCCCAGGACGCTCGACGAGGACGCGTCAATAGGTCTTGGCCAGTATATAACCCGGCCCTGGTGCCTTGGAAACACCTCTGCGTCCCACTGTAGAGGGGTTACTATAGAGGTGTTACTGTCAAGGAGTTACTATAGAGGTGTTACTGTGATGGAGTTACTAAAGAGGTGATACTGTGGTGGAGTTACTATAGAGTGTTACTGTGGAGGAGTTACTATAGAGGTGTTACTGTGAAGGAGTTACTATAGAGGTGTTACTGTGAAGGAGTTACTATAGAGGTGATACTGTGAAGGGGTTACTATAGAGGTGTTACTGTGAAGGGGTTACTATAGAGGGGTTACTGTGAAGGGGTTACTATAGAGGTGTCACTTTAGAGGTGTTACTATAAGGTGTAATTATACAGGTGTTACTATAAAGGTGTTACTGTGGAGGTGTTGATGTGGAGGTATTACTATGGAGGTGCTACAGTGGAGGAGTTACCATAAAAGTGTCACTTTAGAGGCGTTACTATGAAGATGTTACTATGAAGGTGTTACTGTAAAGATTTTGCTGTAGAGGTATCACTGTAGAAATGTACTATGGAGGTGTTAGTATGGAGGTGTTACTGTGGAAGTGGTACTGTACATGTGTTACTGTGTAGGTGTTATTGTAGAGGTATTACTGTCGAGGTGTTACTGTAGCGGTAGGGGTGTTACTGTAGAGCTGTTACTGTAGAGATGTCACCGAGAAAGTGTCAATGTTACTGTAGAGCTGTTACTGTAGAGATGTCATCGAGAAAGTGTCAATATGTATGTGTTACTGTACAGGTGTTACTGCAAAGCTGTTACTATGGAGGTGTTACTGTGGCGTTTTTACTATAGAGGTATTACTATGGAGGTGATCCTATAGATGTGTTACTGTGGAATTGTTACTATGGAGGCGTTACTATTGAGGTGTTACTGTGGGGGTGTGGCATGGAGTTAATCTGCATGTTTCTCTTTGATTTCAGCTGTAGAGTCGGGTGCCGTGGAGTGTTTCGGTTGTTCAATTGATTGATTCTTGACTCTTAAATTGAGTGTTGATAGAGAGTTGCATGGTTAGATAGATACTGCTACTCTTAGCTTTTGATTTATACAACAACCCCGTGGCAGTCTTTACTTTGATGATTGATGGCAGGCAACACCTGTTGGTTTTCCATTCTTATACAGTCTATGCACGTTAACAACTGAGACTAACTCAACACAGCTTGCTGAACAGGACACCGGTCTAGTTTTTCCATAGTCTAGTTTACTCACACAATACATTAGACACTGTCACGAACAGCATCTTTTTTTCCATAACGAATTCACAAATGTACAAACAATGTATAAACAATATCGAACATCATATTTACACAAAGTTTGGATATTGCAGGAAATGAGCGGTCACCCTAGTAGAGCCTGCCTGTTAGGGGAGGGGCAGGGGATGTCCCTCAGGAGTCCATACGCCTGGCGCCGCCTCGCCCGCATACCAGACGTTCCACGTTCACGACCAACTCACCCGTGGCCATTCAGTCCTCGGCACGTCGGTCCACCTTCAACTTGGGGGTTTATAATCGGAGTTTTCCATCTCCTAGATTGGCTGCTGTAATAGCTAACGGGCCCAATCTACCCGGGGGCAAGAGGTTCCAGCGCCTTATTTATGGCGAGCACAATAGATACATGTGTACGGGAAACAAGACCAATGCCATACACTCTCTATCACATAGATTGTTTGCACAATGATGAATGTTACTTCGGGTTGGGGGAGGGGGGAGGGGGTGAATATTAAGACCACGTACCTTTTGTTTACACATTGATCCTTGTTACATAATAGATCCTGCAGGTCATATATCATTTGTCTACACATTGATACATTTTATATAATCATATATAATCACATATAATCAGATTGCTACTGGTACTACTGGGGATGGAACTCTTCGCTGGCTTCTGAGGATGGGGACGGAGCGCTTATGGGAATGCCCCGAATGCTGTGATGTCGGTTCCTAAATCAATCAATCAATCAATCTATCGAACATCACACTTCTACAAGAGCGGCGTAATTTATAGCCGTAGCTCTGTTGACGAGGACTAGGCCCAACACCGAACGAAGTCCAAGTCTGACTGACTCTAAAGTGACGTTTTGTTCTAACCCAAAACGTCCAGCCTACTTTTCTCGTGTTTGTGACCAATGTCGTGATAGGTCACATCGCACGGTCTCCTTCTGTTGACCGCGCTTAATACGTCTCATGCCATGTCCCCAAACTGCATAAACAGAACTATGGCAATGTGTTACTAAAGGGGTGTTACTATGGCAATGTGTTACTAAAGGGGTGTTACTATGGCAATGTGTTACTAAAGGGGTGTTACAAAATAAGATATTACTGTAGAGGCGTTACAGTAGATGAGATTCGTTACAAAAGATGTGTTACTGCAGATGTGTTAATGTGAGGTGTTACGGTGGAAGTGTTACTAAGGAAGTGTTACTATGGAGGTAATACTGTGGAGGTGCTATTGTAGAGGTATTATTGTAACTGACTTGGTGTCAGGTCTTACTCAGATATGACTGAGCTACCATATAGCAGTAGACGGTACTACCTGCTTTATATTAGCGCCGAAGGTTGGGCGGCGCCTACCAAACCCAACAGCTCATATTGTGCCATCGGCTTCAGGCGGAAGAGGCCAATTGGGAGGGTACAAACCTTACCCTGCTGCGAGGAAATGCAACCTAAAGACAAATGTCATGGCAGGGCAGACCAGGCCCTAATCCTTGGTTGGCGGCTGGTCTAGGATCGAAGCTCCGACAGGCGGACAGTTAGAGCATTGCTGATCTGGCAGCTTCTGCAGCTTGTCTTGTTCCAGATGCAGAGGTGTTACCTTTCCTCTGGAGTCAAGTAGGCAGGCCGAGAGAGGGATCATGCTGCATGGGCAACACATGATCTCTATATTTTAGCCCAGGCTTTGTGCTATGGAGAGGCAATAACTCCATCCCTGGTCTTAACCGGTCTCGGAATCAAAGCGAGAGGCAACTGTTACGGGTTATAAGTCACCTGTCAGTTGGCGTAGACATGGGGCGCCACGCGTTGCCTCTGACGGTGGGAGACACCTACAGGTGTCACTGATCAGCTACCACCCGCCTCAAGCTGGGCAGTCCCCGGCCAATTGGATGCTGATCCGCCACAGCCTGCCTGCTTCAATGGTGATTGGGGCTAGGACAAAATCTGAATCTCAGGCTATAAAACCAATGCACCAGATACTAATAAAAAGAAAAATAGACACCTAGAGCTACGGCTTGCAACCTGGAAAGTGAGAACCATATGTCCAGGATTTTCCACTGACTTGACCAATATTAACGATGTTAGAAAACCGGCTGTGATTGATGCCGAACTCAATCGTCTTAACATTGATATTGCTGGCCTGCAGGAGACTCGCCTTGCTGAGGAAGGGTCATTTAGGGAAAACAATTACACCTTTTTTTTTGTTAGAAGGGTAGAGGGCAGGCAGAAAAAAGGCAACACTGGTGGGCTTTGCAGTGAAGAATTCGCTACTGAGAGTGATTGAAATTCCAGCAGGAGATAATGAAAGACTATTATCCCTGAGCTTGGCATCCTCTTGCTTTTATTATTACTGCATATGCACCGACACTCGATTCCTCTGATGATGTGAAGGATTCGTTCTATGAGGAGTTAGACTCCGTATCAAGGCAGTTCCAAAATCTGACTACATTTATATGCTCGGTGATTTCAATGCTCGTGTGGGCAAGGACTCGAGTTCACGGCCAGTGTGCCTTGGAAATTACAACATCGGTCGCATGAATGAAAATGGGCAAAGGCCGCTGGAGCATTGCACCAGAAATGACCTATGTATTACAAACTCCTTTTTTAAAACAAAAGAGCTGCATAAGGTCACATGGAAACATCCAAGATCCGGCCATTGGCACCAGCTGGACTTCATCATCACACGGATACAACATCTGAACCATACTCGAAGTTACCACAGTGCTGACTGTGATACAGATCATTCTTTGGTTGTTGCAAGGGTTAGACTGAGACCAAAGAGAATCTGCACAGCTAATCACAAATCTAGCCCCAGGATTAATATTATTAACACTCACGATCCTGAAAAGTGCTTTCAGTTTCAACAGCAACTTGAAGACGCTTTCACTGATACACCAGAAAATTGTACAGTAAATGAAAAGTGGGGTCAACTTAAGGAAACACTTTATAAAACTGCCGTAGGGGTTTACGGCACTGTGGATCATCAGAGGCAGGACTTGTTTGCAGCAAACAGCCAGACTCTGCAGCCCTTGATTGATAAGAAGAAGATAGATCTCTTACGAAACAAGGAAAGACCAACGCGTAAAACTCAGAGTGAGCTAAAGTAAGCTAGGAAGGATTGCAAAAGGCTGCCAGGCAGTGTGCAAATGATTATTGGATCAAGTTATGTGAGTCCATTCAAATCGCAAGTGATAAGGGAAACATCAGAAGCATGTATGCAGGAATAAAGAAAGCCTGTGGTCCAGTGATCAAAAGAAGTGCATCATTGAAGTGCATCATGCGCCATAGACTTAGAGGACGCATATAACAGAGTATCTTTCGAGCACTTGATGCAAACCCTCCTCAGACTGAAAGTGCACCCTCACCTTGTACGATGGATAGCTGCAGTTCTACTCCAAAGGAAGGTGGTGCTAAGATGCGGGAGTTGGTCTTCTGAGCCGATAACGATATGTCCAGGATTGCCGCAGGGTTCACCACTGTCACCAGTACTATTCAACGTGTATACGGTGCCGATCACTGAACAACAGTTGGATGGGAGGGGTAGGACTCTATCATTCGTTGACGACATCCTCGTGTATCGACAGGGTCGAGATAGACAGGCGGTTGCCAACTATATGCAGGGCGAACTAGATCGAATTTCCTCATGGTGTGCTGATGCCGATGCCCTTGTCAACCCTGCAAAGGCAACGGTTACATGGTTCTCACTAAACAACCATATTGTGAAAACAGACCTGCCGGCAGTAAGAATGGATGGGAGCATTCTGAGTAGAACCCAGTCAATGACATATCTTGGCGTGAGGCTTGATCGTAGCCTGTCCTTCAGAGATCATGTCGATTATGTCATAACGAAGGCTCGAAAAGGTTTGGCAGCAATGAGAGTCATGGCGACTGCCAATATCGAGCAAAGACTGCTATTACTTCTGTTCCAAGGACTTGTGCTTTCACGCATCGAGTATGCCCTGGCCATCCTCACTGTCAGCCCTACACAGATTGGAAGACTTGAAAAGGTACAAAACGAAGCCATGCGCATCATTTTGGGCTGCACGAGAGACACCAGCTGTGTAGCAATGAGATACCTCCTTGACTTCCCGACAATGGAACACAGGATCAAGATCTGGAGAGCTCGTGCATACTTAAAAATAAGTGCAGATGAGCAGCACCCTCTGCATGACGCTGTATTCAGAGAAAAGGGTGACAGGCTAAAGAGGGGCAAATCATGGATGGGTCGGGCGGAAGTTTTAAATTCGCCCCGGGAAAAGGGTCCTCCCCAGTTTTTTTTTAACCAGGGAAAAAAACCCCCCCAACCCCCCCCCCCCAAGGTTTGGGTCCCGGGGGTCCCTTTTTTTAAAGGGTTTTACCCCTTCTCCGGGGGCCCATTATACCCCCGGACAGACGGGGGAGGGAGGCAGAACCCGGCTTTCAAGGGCGGAATTACCCCCCATTTTTTACCAAACCCCGGGGGTACTAATGATTCTTTAAAAGCAGCAGAAAGGTGGGGGGATTTACCCCCCTTTCAGGGGGCCCCGGAACCTTTTCCGAAATTTCCCCATCTTGCCCGGGAAAATGCGGGGGGTGAAAAAATTAACGGGGTTTTAAAAAATTGGCTGGTCGCAAACCCCTTTTGGATGGCGGCCAGGTTTCGATAAGGGACCCTTATAAAACCCCGGGATCCCTGGGGAATTTCCCCAAAATCCCCACTTGCCGGGGACATGGGGGATCCGGGGGAAATAAACCTGAAAAATTTGGGGGTTGAATTTTCCCCCCCATGGAGGGATGATAACGCCCAAATAAGGCAAGAACAAGATTTTGACGCCGGTTTTCCACATCGCTCTCCAGGATGAAAGACGGGGAGTAAAATCGGCACAGCCAGACGCGAGAGGTACTCGGGAAAACAAAGCGCCTCGTCAACCCAACACAGAACTGGCACTTTTGGGCCCCCAAAGCTGTTTGCATATGCTGGGGGGAATCGGGAGCCCCTAGGGAAATGTCCGGAGTGCAACGAAGATACCCCAACTGATAACAAACTAATAACAAAAAGGTGCATCATTGAAACCTTGACTGGAGAAATCATCCCTGAAAGAAACAGCAGATGGACAGATGGGTAGAGCACATTTGGAGCTTTACCAAGTGAGACCAAACTAGCAGATGATGCCTTCAACGCCATAGAGGCTCTACCAACTCTTGACCACCTGGACACACTTCCCACCATAACAGAAGTTAAGTGTGCTATAAATGAACTTGCATCTGGCAAGGCTCCAGGTATGATGGGATTCCAATAGAGGTTATCCAGGGTGGGCAAGACACACTCATTCTACAGATCCACCAGCTAATAGAGCTATGCTGGCGTGAAGGACAAGTCCCACAGGATTTCAAAGATTCAAGCATCATAACACTGTACAAGAACAAGGGCGATCGGAGCGACTGCAACAACTATAGGGGTATCTCACTTCTGTGTATTGTTGGAAAAGTATTTGCCAGAATTGTTCTGCGCAGACTTCAAGTCCTAGGAGATCAAGTCTACCCCGAATCACAGTGTGGCTTTCGACAGAACCGTTCTACCATTGATATGATATTCTCATTGCGACAAATGCAAGAAAAATGCCGTGAACAGAATCAACCACTGTTTATTGCTTTCATTGACCTCACAAAGGCATTTGATTTGGTCAGTCGTGAGAGTCTGTTCAAAGCACTAAAGAAGATTGGCTGCCCACCAACTCTTCTGTCCTTTGTGGAATCATTCCACACAGGCATGAAGGGTATAATCAAGTTTGATGGTGCATCTTCTGAAGAGTTTGAAATCAAGAGAGGAGTTAAGCAAGGTTGTGTACTAGCTTCCATCCTCTTTGGAATATACTTTTCACTTCTACTGAAATATGCCTTTCGTGATCAGGATGGTGGTATATACATTCACTCACGCTCAGATGGCGGCCTCTACAATGCTCAGAGATTGAAAGCAAAGACCAAAAATAGGAGGGTATTGATCAGAGAGTTGCTTTTTGAAGTTGATGCTGCACTTACGACCCACTCTGAGGAAGAATTGCAATGTCTACTATTTGCATTCTCCAATGCGTGTTCTGAATTTGGTTTAACAATTAGCAAAAAGAAGACACAGATTATGTCACAAGGTGCACATGGGGTACCATCAATCTTTATTGACGACGCCAAACTAGAGATGGTAGATCATTTTACATATCTAGGATCAGTGGTAAATAGCAAATTATCCCTAGATCAGGAAATCAACATCCGGATTGGTAAGACAGCAACAACAATGAACAGGTTAAGAAAAAGAGTCTGGGAAAACAGGAATATTACTGCCAAAACAAAAGTCCTTGTCTATCAAGCCTGTGTCCTTAGTACTCTTCTTTATGGCAGTGAAAACTGGACAACTTACTCACACCAAGAGAAAAGTTTAAACAGCTTTCATATGCGGTGTCTGCGAAGAATTCTTGGTATTAAGTGGCAAGGCAAAATCACAAATACTGAAGTATTGGAAAGATCAGGTTGTGTAACGGTTTATTCCATGCTCAGTCTTCGTAGACTTAGATGGATAGGACATCTTAGGAGGATATATGATGGTAGAATACGAAAGGACATCTTTTTTGGTGAATTACAGATGGGTAAGAGATCTCAGGGTCGGCCTCTACTACGATACAAAGATGTGTGTAAGCGGGACATGATTGATACAGGCATTGATAATGCACATTGGGAGCAAATATCATGGACGGACAGAAAACTCAATAAGCAAGTCCTTCAAGAAACAAATGAAGATCGTAAACTGATTAGAGTCATTAGACGTAGACAGTCAAAATTTTTGGGCATGTTATGAGAAGAAATGACTTGGAGAACTTGGAGACAACTGGCAAAATCGAAAGGAAGAGACAAAGGGAAAGACCGAGAAGTAAATACCTGGATGGATTAGCCACATGGCATGGTCGAGACAGGAACACGGAGCTGACCCACGACTCTGGTGATCGAGTGAGATGGCAGAACATGACCGCCCACGCTTACCTGCATGGCACATGATGAATTGATGGATGCCACTTGATGTTATCATGTATAATACAACATTACTGTAATGTGAGTGAGAGAGTTAGTGAGTGGGAGAAAGAGAACGAATGAACGAACGAACGAAATAAACTTTTAAAAGGGTAACAAATTGGGCACGCAGGCCCGTCTTACATTCGGCCCTTTCAAATGCTAATCTTTCATTCATCAAATGTGCATGTTACATTAACATAGGGGGGGAGGGGGGGGGGGGAAAACATTGTCAAATGGATTTTGTAAGCATAAACAATGCATATTACGCATGATACATTCACATGAGAAAACAAAAACAAAAAAAAACTTATCAAATGAAAGTTGTAAACATAAACAGTGCATATTGCAATGTTGTGAGACACATTCCCCATCCACCCTCATATCCCGCAGCCACCAACACATCCCCCACCCACACATACCTCCACGCACACACACAGAACTAGGCAAACATACATGCCGCCACCCACCCACTGATCCCCCACACAAACACATTTCCCCACCCACACACACATTCTCACACACCAACAACAACAAGAAGAAGAAGAAGAAGAAGAAGAAGAAGAAGAAGAAGAAGAAGAAGAAGAAGAAGAAGAAGAAGAAGAAGAAGAAGAAGAAGAAGAAGAAGAAGAAGAAGAAGAAGAAGAAGAAGAAGAAGAAGGAGGAGGAGGGGGAGGAGAAGAAGGAGGAGGAGGAGGAGGAGGAGAAGAAGAAGAAGAAGAAGAAGAAGAAGAAGAAGAAGAAGAAGAAGAAGAAGAAGAAGAAGAAGAAGAAGAAGAAGAAGAAGAAGAAGAAGAAGAAGAAGAAGAAGAAGAAGAAGAAACCACACACACATACCCCCGCCAACCTACACAGTCCCGCACCTATCCACACACATATCCCGCACTCTCACAATTTTCCCCACCCACACACACACACATCAGCCAACCTACACCCACTCACCCACCCAATATTCGCCACCTCTCAACTACACACATCCCCACCCATAAACACATCTCCCCACCTGCCCACACATATCCAACACCCTTAAACACCCAAGAAAACACACCTCCCACCCACATACACACCGCCACCCACATATACCCCACCCACACACACCCGCCGCTCACACACATCTTCTCACAACTACACACCTCCCCCACCCATACACTCATCTCTCACACACATCCACCCACTCACGTGCTCATCCATCAACCACTCACACCCACACATCACCCACGCGCCCATCAACACATGCATCTCTCATCTACCCTCCCACCCACACACACCCCAACCACCCAGCCAAACACACATCCCCCATCCTAGCATACATCCTTCAATCACCTGCACATCCCACACCTCCCCCACCTCTGACACATCTCCCCTCCCACACAAAACTCCACCCATAAACACATCCCCTCACACACACACACACACACACACACACATCGCCCACATACATTCCCCATACACATCCCCGCCCACACATCTCCCCAGAGAGAGAGAGAGAGAAAGAGAGAGAGATAGTGTGTGTGTGTGTGTGTGTGTGTGTGTGTGTGTGTGTGTGTGTGTGTGTGTGTGTGTGTGTGTGTGTGTGATAGAGAAAAGAGAGAGAGTTGAATTGCATCACTAATTCTTGCGCTACACAATGTATATGTACAATGTTTTCTCTATTTCTTACAATTTTTGCGAGAATTCTCACGACAATCGTCAGTGTCTCAACTGTGGGATTTTGTTCTTATTAGTTTCAGTGATCATGTGAGGCATCATGTATGTGTCTAGAGGTGAAAATGTGTATGCGGGTGTGTACGTGATGGATGTGTGTGTGTGTGGGTGTGGGGAATGTATGTGTGGAGGGGTTGTGTGTGGGGATTGTGTGTGGGTTGATGGTTGATGTGTGGATGGGTAAAGGGATGTGTAGTCGGTGTGTTTGTGTGTGTGTGAGGGATGTGTGTGTGTGTGTGGGGGTGGGGATATTTGGGAGGATGATTGGAAATATGTGGGTGTTGGTGGGTAGGGAATGTGTATTTGGGTGGGTGAATGGGTGTGTGGGAGATGTGTGTGGGTTGGGGGATATATGTGTGATGGGTGTGGGGGTTGGGTGTGTCTGTGAATGGAATATGTCTGTGTGGGTGGGAGATGTGTTTGGATGGGGTTAATGTGAATGGGTGTGTGGGAGATGTGTGTGGGTTGGGGGATATATGTGTGATGGGTGTGGGGGTTGGGTGTGTCTGTGAATGGAATATGTCTGTGTGGGTGGGAGATGTGTTTGGATGGGGTTAATGTGAGTGGGTGAAGGATGTATGTGTGAGTGATGAGGATGTTTGTTGGTGGGGGATGTGTGGGTGAGTGGGGAGATGTGTGTGTGTGTGTGTGTGTGGGTGAGAGAAGTGTGGGCGGGGATGCGTATGGGGAATGCATGTGGGGGATTTGTGTGTGTGGAGGGGGGGGGAATGTGTTTATGGGTGGGATGTTGTGTGTGAGGGGAGATGTGTGAGAGGTGTGGGATATGAGGGTTGATGAAGGATGTATGTGAGGATGGGGGATGTGAGTTTGGCTGGGTGGTTGGGGTGTGTGTGTGTAGGAGGGTAGATGAGAGATGCATATGTTGATGAGTGTGTGGGTGATGTGTGGGTGTGAGTGGTTGATGGATGAGTACGTGAGTGGGTGGATGTGTGTGTGAGATGATGTATGGGTGAGGGACGTGTGTGTGGGTGGGAAGATGTGTGTGAGCGGCGAATGTGTGTGGATGGGGTATATGTGGGTGGTGGGGTGTGTGTTATTGGATGAGGAATGTGTTGTTGGGTGGGGATGTATGTATGGGTGTGGGGATGTGTATGTGTGTGTGTGTGTGTGTGTGTGTGTGAGTGTATGGGTGGTAAGATGTGTAGTTAAGGGATGTGTGATTGTGGATTGGAGATCGGTGGGGGTGGTTGGCGAGTGGGTGGGTGGAGGATGTGTGGGAGGATGAGTGTGTGTGGGTTGGGGGTGGGTGGGGGATGTTTATGTGGGTGCGGGATATGTGGGTGGGGGAGATTGCCCTGGTGGGGGATGTGTGTAAGTGGGGGATGTGTGGATGGGTGCTGGTTTTGTGTGTGGGTAGGTGCGGGATATGGGAGTTGGCGGGAATGTGTGTGTGTGTTTGTGGATGTTGGATGTGTAGTTCTGGGATGTGTGTTTGGCTGAGTGGTTGGTGTGTGTGGGTGGGTGTTGGGGTATATGTGGGTGGGCTGAGTGTTGGTAGGTTATGGGATGGGTGGAGGATGTGTCCGTGTGGGTGGGGAGATGTGTGAAGGTGGGAGGATGTGTGGGTTGATGATGGATGGGTGGATGCATGCATGTGTGCCTGGGTTTGTGTGTGGTGGGTGGTGGATGTGTGTGGAGGTATATGTGGTGGGTGAGAGATTGTGTATGTGGGTGGGGAGATAGTGTATGTGGAGGTGTGTGTGGGATGTGTGGGTTAGGGGATGGGTCGATGGATGGGGGTATTATGTGCCTGTGTGTATGTGTGTGGTTGGGTAGTGGATGTGTGTGTGTGGGAAACACGCGGATGGATAAGGGATGGGGGTGGGTGGGGTATTTGTCTCATAACATGGTAACATGCATTGTTTATGGGACGCAGAGGTGTTTCCAAGGCACCAGGGCCGGGTTATATACTGGCCAAGACCTATTGACGCGTCCTCGTCGAGCGTCCTGGGCAACAGGCCCCTTCGGGGTCCTGGCTAAAGTCAGTAGGATCGCCGATTCCTCCGAAGTTGGAGAGTATCTGCCTGCACGGCGAGGAACCACCAGTCTGCACACCAATAAGCCAGACATGGGACAACGGATACTCACGCAAACCACAGGTCCTGTATGACATCACACTGATGTTGGACAACGGGATGCCTTCATCCGACATACAGGACTTCACGCTGGAGTTCACAGCCAGCAAACACAAGCAAGCAAGCATTGTTTATGTTTACATCATTCATTTGACAATGTTTTTTTCCCCTGTGTGAATGCACTATGCACTGATGAATGAAAGATGAGTGATTGGAAGGGCCGAATGTAAGAATGGGCCTGCGTGCCCAATTTGTTACCCTTTGAAAATAAAGTTCGTTCGTTCGTTCCTCATTAATATATATTTCATCGTTGTCCAGGATGAGAGACTTGGGAGTAAGAATTGGCTCGGCCAGACACGGGAGGTACATCGGGAAAACGAGGGGTCTCGTCAAACAACAGAGAACTGGCACTATTAGCCACCGGACGCTGATACATATGCTGGGAGTGCGGGATCTGAGCACCTATGGACCTGTCCGGAGTGCAATGACGATATCCCACCTGATAACTGATATATTTTTTTCTCCATAGTAGTTTTATCTGTATGCATTATCTTTGTTTTTGCTATGTTAAGACATAAGTTTTGATTTTCACTATTCATTTGTGTTGAGGTTATTAGTTTTTCTATACCAGTATGTGATGTGAAAAGTAATACTGTATTATCAGCATATCGAATCTCTCGTATTTCATAACCTCTGGTATTTCATGACCACCGATATTTAGGGCATCATGTTGCTCCCTGCTTATATCATCTCTGACATTTCTCGTTATATTTTCGGCGTACAGATTTAAAACATAACAACTTGCCACAGATAACATTTAATTGATAAAGCGAACCAATATTATAGGCTGTACTACATGTGAAGGTATTTTCCAACTTGTCACAGATACAGGGAACCAATATTATAGGCTTGACGTTTGCTGTGTCTCGGACTGTCTGTTTAGAGGACGTCTTTTTGTGTCTCGGACTGTCTGTTTAGAGAACGTCTTTTTGTGTCTCGGACTGTCTGTTTACATGAGTCTGCTGTGTCTCGGGCTGTCTGTTTAGAGGACGTCTGCTGTGTCTCGGACTGTCTGTTTAGAGGACGTCTGCTGTGTCTCGGACTGTCTGTTTAGAGGACGTCTGCTCTGTCTCGGACTGTCTGTTTACATGAGTCTGCTGTGTCTCGGACTGTCTGTTTAGAGGACGTCTTTTTGTGTCTCGGACTGTCTGTTTAGAGGACGTCTTTTTGTGTCTCGGACTGTCTGTTTAGAGGACGTCTTTTTGTGTCTCGGACTGTCTGTTTAGAGGACGTCTTTTTGTGTCTCGGACTGTCTGTTTAGCGGACGTCTTTTTTTGTCTCGGACTGTCTGTTTAGAGGACGTCTGGTGTGTCTCGGACTTCTGTTTACATGAGTCTGCTGTGTCTCAGACTGTCTGTTTAGAGGACGTCTTTTTGTGTCTCGGACTGTCTGTTTAGAGGACGTCTTTTTGTGTCTTGGACTGTCTGTTTAGAGGACGTCTTTTTGTGTCTCGGACTGTCTGTTTAGAGGACGTCTTTTTGTGTCTCGGACTTTCTGTTTAGAGGACGTCTTTTTGTGTCTCGGACTGTCTGTTTAGAGGACGTCATTTTGTGTCTCGGACTGTCTGTTTAGAGGACTTCTTTTTGTGTCTCGGACTGTCTGTTTAGAGGACGTCTGCTGTGTCTCGGACTGTCTGTTTACATGAGTCTGCTGTGTCTCGGACTGTCTGTTTACATGAGTCTGCTGTGTCTCGGACTGTCTGTTTAGAGGACTTCTTTTTGTGTCTCGGACTGTCTGTTTAGAGGACGTCTGCTGTGTCTCGGAATGTCTGTTTACATGAGTCTGTTGTGTATCGGACTGTCTGTTTACTTGAGTCTGCTATGTCTCGGACTGTCTGTTTACATGAGTCTGCTGTGTCTCGGACTGTCTGTTTACATGAGTCTGCTGTGTCTCGGACTGTCTGTTTACATGAGTCTGCTGTGTCTCGGACTGTCTGTTTACATGAGTCTGCTGTGTCTCGGACTGTCTGTTTAGAGGACGTCTGCTGTGTCTCGGATTGTCTGTTTACATGAGTCTGCGGTGTCTCGGACTGTGTTTAGAGGACGTCTGGTGTGTCTCGGACTGTCTGTTTACATGAGTCTGCTGTGTCTCGGACTGTCTGTTTAGAGGACGTCTTTTTGTGTCTCGGACTGTCTGTTTAGAGGACGTATTTTTGTGTCTCGGACTGTCTGTTTAGCGGACGTCTTTTTTTGTCTCGGACTGTCTGTTTAGAGGACGTCTGGTGTGTCTCGGACTGTCTGTTTACATGAGTCTGCTGTGTCTCGGACTGTCTGTTTAGAGGACGTCTTTTTGTGTCTCGGACTGTCTGTTTAGAGGACGTCTATTTGTGTCTTGGACTGTCTGTTTAGAGGACGTCTTTTTGTGTCTCGGACTGTCTGTTTAGAGGACGTCTTTTTGTGTCTCGGACTGTCTGTTTAGAGGACGTCTTTTTGTGTCTCGGACTGTCTGTTTAGAGGACGTCATTTTGTGTCTCGGACTGTCTGTTTAGAGGACTTCTTTTTGTGTCTCGGACTGTCTGTTTAGAGGACGTCTTTTTGTGTCTCGGACTGTCTGTTTAGAGGACGTCATTTTGTGTCTCGGACTGTCTGTTTAGAGGACTTCTGCTGTGTCTCGGACTGTCTGTTTACATGAGTCTGCTGTGTCTCGGACTGTCTGTTTACATGAGTCTGCTGTGTCTCGGACTGTCTGTTTAGAGGACTTCTTTTTGTGTCTCGGACTGTCTGTTTAGAGGACGTCTGCTGTGTCTCGGAATGTCTGTTTACATGAGTCTGTTGTGTCTCGGACTGTCTGTTTACTTGAGTCTGCTATGTCTCGGACTGTCTGTTTACATGAGTCTGCTGTGTCTCGGACTGTCTGTTTACATGAGTCTGCTGTGTCTCGGACAGTCTGTTTACATGAGTCTGCTGTGTCTCGGACTGTCTGTTTAGAGGACGTCTTCTGTGTCTCGGACTGTCTGTTTACATGAGTCTGCTGTGTCTCGGACTGTCTGTTTAGAGGACGTCTGGTGTGTCTCGGACTGTCTGTTTACATGAGTCTGCTGTGTCTCGGACTGTCTGTTTAGAGGACGTCTTTTTGTGTCTCGGACTGTCTGTTTAGAGGACGTCTATTTGTGTCTCGGACTGTCTGTTTAGAGGACGTCTTTTTGTGTCTCGGACTGTCTGTTTAGAGGACGTCTTTTTGTGTCTCGGACTGTCTGTTTAGCGGACGTCTTTTTTTGTCTCGGACTGTCTGTTTAGATGACGTCTGGTGTGTCTCGGACTGTCTGTTTACATGAGTCTGCTGTGTCTCGGACTGTCTGTTTACATGAGTCTGCTGTGTCTCGGACTGTCTGTTTACATGAGTCTGCTGTGTCTCGGACTGTCTGTTACGAGGACGTCCTGCTGTGTCTCGGACTGTCTGTTACATGAGTCTGCTGTGTCTCGGACTGTCTGTTAGAGGACGTCTGGTGTGTCTCGGACTGCCTGTTTACATGAGTCTGCTGTGTCTCGGGACTGGTCTGTTTAGAGGACGTCTTTTTGTGTCTCGGACTGTCTGTTTAGAGGACGTCCTTTTTGTGTCTCGGACTGTCTGTTTACATGAGTCTGCTGTGTCTCGGATGTCTGTTTAGAGGACGTCTTTTTTCGTGTCTCGGACTGTCTGTTTAGAGGGACGTCTTTTGTGTCTCGGACTGTCTGTTTAGAGGACGTCTTTTTGTGTCTCGGACTGTCTGTTTACATGAGTCTGCTTTGTCTCGGACTGTCTGTTTAGAGGACGTCATTTTTGTGTCTCGGACTGTCTGTTTAGAGGACGTCCTTTTTGTGTCTCGGACTGTCGTGTTTAGGGCACGTCTGCTGTGTCTCGGACTGTCTAGTTTACATGAGTCTGCTGTGTCTCGGACTGTCTGTTAAGGACGTCTTCTTGTGTCTCGGACTGTCTGTTTAGAGGACGTCTTTTTGTGTCTCGGACTGTCTGTTTAGAGACGTCTTTTTGTGTCTCGGCAACTGTCTGTTTAGAGGACGTCTTTTGTGTCTCGGACTGTCTGTTTAGCGGACGTCTTCTTTTTGTCTCGGACATGTCCTGTTTAGAGGACGTCTGCTGTGTCTCGGACTGTCTGTTTACATGAGTCTGCTGTGTCTCGGACTGTCTGTTTAGAGGACGTCCTTTTGTGTCTCGGACTGTCTGTTTAGAGGACGTCTTTCTGTGTCTTCGGACTGTCGTTTAGAAGGACGTCTTTTTGTGTCTCGGACTGTCTGTTTAGAGGACGTCTTTTGTGTCTCAGGACTGTCTGTTTAGCGGACGTCTTTTTGTGTCTCGGACTGTCTGTTTAGAAGGACGTCATTTGGTCCCGGACTGTTGTTTAGGGGACTTTTTGTGTCTCGGACTGTCTGTTTAGAGGACGTCTGCTGTGTCTCGGACTGTCTGTTTACATGAGTCTGCTGTGTCTCGGACTGTCTGTTTACATGAGTCTGCTGTGTCTCAGACTGTCTGTTTAGAGGACGTCTTTTTGTGTCTCGGACTGTCTGTTTAGAGGACGTCTTTTTGTGTCTCGGACTGTCTGTTTAGGGGACGTCTGGTGTGTCTCGGACTGTCTATTTACATGAGTCTGCTGTGTTTCGGACTGTCTGTTCAGGGGACGTCTTTTTGTGTCTCGGACTGTCTGTTTAGAGGACGTCTTTTTGTGTCTCGGACTGCCCTGTTTAAGGACGTCTTTTTGTGTCTCACTGTCTGTTTAGAGGACGTCTTTTGTGTCTCGGATTGTCTGTTTAGCGGACGTCTTTTTTGTCTCGGACTCTCTGTTAGGGGACGTCTGTGTGTCTCGGACTGTCTGTTTACATGAGTCTGCTGTGTCTCGGACTGTCTGTTTACATGAGTCTGCTGTGTCTCGGACTGTCTGTTTAACATGAGTCTGATGTGTCTCGGACCTGTCTGTTTACATGAGTCTGCTGTGTCTCGTACTGTCTGTTTACATGAGTCTGCTATGTCATCGGACTTGCTGTTTACATGAGTTGCTGTGTCTCAGACTGTCTGTTTACATGAGTCTGGCTGTGTCTCGGACTGTCTGTTTACATGAGTCTGCTGTGTCTCGGACTGTCTGTTTACATGAGTCTGCTGTGTTCTCGGACTGTCTGTTTACATGAGTCTGCTGTGTCTCGGACTGTCTGTTTACATGATGTCTGCCTGTGTCTCGGACCTGTCTGTTTTACATGAGTCTGCTGTGTCTCGGACTGTTCTGTTACATGAGTCTGGTGTGTCTCGGACTGTCTGTTTACATGAGTCTGCTGTGTCTCGGACTGTCTGTTTACATGAGTCTGCTGTGTCTCGGACCTGTCTGTTTACATGAGTCTGCTGTGTCTCGGACTGTCTGTTTACATGAGTCTGCTGTGTCTCGGACTGTCTGTTTACATGAGTCTGCTGTGTCTCGGACTGTCTGTTTACATGAGTCTGCTGTGTCTCGGACTGTCTGTTTACATGAGTCTGCTGTGTCTCGGACTGTCTGTTTACATGAGTCTGCTGTGTCTCGGACTGTCTGTTTACATGAGTCTGCTGTGTCTCGGACTGTCTGTTTACATGAGTCTGCTGTGTCTCGGACTGTCTGTTTACATGAGTCTGCTGTGTCTCGGACTGTCTGTTTACATGAGTCTGCTGTGTCTCGGACTGTCTGTTTACATGAGTCTGCTGTGTCTCGGACTGTCTGTTTACATGAGTCTGCTGTGTCTCGGACTGTCTGTTTACATGAGTCTGCTGTGTCTCGGACTGTCTGTTTACATGAGTCTGCTGTGTCTCGGACTGTCTGTTTACATGAGTCTGCTGTGTCTCGGACTGTCTGTTTACATGAGTCTGCTGTGTCTCGGACTGTCTGTTTACATGAGTCTGCTGTGTCTCGGACTGTCTGTTTACATGAGTCTGCTGTGTCTCGGACTGTCTGTTTACATGAGTCTGCTGTGTCTCGGACTGTCTGTTTACATGAGTCTGCTGTGTCTCGGACTGTCTGTTTACATGAGTCTGCTGTGTCTCGGACTGTCTGTTTACATGAGTCTGCTGTGTCTCGGCACTGTCTGTTTACATGAGTCTGCTGTGTCTCGGGACTGTCTGTTTACATGAGTCTGCTGTGTCTCGGGACTGTCGTTTACATGAGTCTGCTGTGTCTCGGACTGTCCTGTTTACATGAGTCTGCTGTGTCTCGGACTGTCTGTTTACATGAGTCTGCTGTGTCTCGGACTGTCTGTTTACATGAGTCTGCTGTGTCTCGGGACTGTCTGTTTACATGAGTCTGCTGTGTCTCGGACTGTCTGTTTACATGAGTCTGCTGTGTCTCGGACTGTCTGTTTACATGAGTCTGCTGTGTCTCGGACTGTCTGTTTACATGAGTCTGCTGTGTCTCGGACTGTCTGTTTACATGAGTCTGCTGTGTCTCGGACTGTCTGTTTACATGAGTCTGCTGTGTCTCGGACTGTCTGTTTACATGAGTCTGCTGTGTCTCGGACTGTCTGTTTACATGAGTCTGCTGTGTCTCGGACTGTCTGTTTACATGAGTCTGCTGTGTCTCGGACTGTCTGTTTACATGAGTCTGCTGTGTCTCGGACTGTCTGTTTACATGAGTCTGCTGTGTCTCGGACTGTCTGTTTACATGAGTCTGCTATGTCTCGGACTGTCTGTTTACATGAGTCTGCTGTGTCTCGGACTGTCTGTTTAGAGGACTTCTTTTTGTGTCTCGGACTGTCTGTTTAGAGGACGTCTGGTGTGTCTCGGACTGTCTGTTTACATGAGTCTGCTATGTCTCGGACTGTCTGTTTACATGAGTCTGCTATGTCTCGGACTGTCTGTTTAGAGGACGTCTGGTGTGTCTCGGACTGTCTGTTTATATGAGTCTGCTATGTCTCGGACTGTCTGTTTAGAGGACGTCTGCTGTGTCTCGTACTGTTTGTTTAGAGGACGTCTGCTGTGTCTTGGACTGTCTGTTTAGAGGACGTCTGAGTAAGTTTCACCTGCCGGCCTTCAATACAGGATTGTCGAGATACGAACCCGCTCCAGTGACCTCAGATAACACGCCAACTATCAATGGACAATCGTGCGATTGTCTTAGGCGCATTGAGGTAATAGAGCAATCCTTAAAGGCGCTCACTGCTACTGTTACAGCGAACATTGCAGCTAACAGCAAGACCAGCAGTGACTACACTGCTCTTAAGGAAGAAATCACGCTCCTGAGAGAGGAAAATCTGTTGCTAAGAAAAACAATAGAAACTTTACAGCACGAGTCCTCCACCAACTCAACTGAATAAGCGTGTAACTCCCAAGCAGCTGTATCAAATTCGGAGAATCTTGAAGCCCAGTTTCACCAAAAACAAGACGCGGAAAAACCTCAACGTGCAGAGGAAGATAAAACGCTACAAGCAGTATATCCCATTGGTGTAAAAATAAGCAACAGATTCGAAGTGCTTCAAGAAAATTCGTCAGAAAACGTACATTGCTATAGTGCACTGCCAACAGACAACACACGCCTCCAGGAAACACAGGGAGAGTCACATGGAGACGTACAGACTGCTGCTAAATCGGAGAAACAACGAGCAAGGCGTACTGACAACCAACATGTGCAGACAGCACGACCCGACTGTACACACATTATAATAGGCGACTCTCTAATGAAAGGTCTTTATAGTGACCGGATGGCTACTACAGACAAAGACATTGTTTCCATAATTCCACTGCCTGGGGCTGGTGTTGACCGGCTAACAGACAAGATTAGGAGGTTGGCTGTAAATCTTAACGTAAAAAGGGCAAGCGTCCATATTGGTATCAATGACACCATGAACAACCAGCAAATCACAACATCTCAACAGCTGGCGCTCTTGAACGGATTACGTCACACTTTAACTAACTCGTCCATCTTCTTCTCCTCCATCATATCACCGAGTTATGGATTCCAGCGTCGTCTAGCTGACATAAATAACAACATATTGCAGAAGTTTTGCTCTCACAACAACATACAGTTCATCAACAACACACCGGTGTTTACTTCACAGTCAGGAGCACCAGCTTGCTCGCCAAAAATCTTAAGTACCCTGAACGTACACAACCTGCATCCAATACTGGATCGCGCAGGACACTTTTAGCTACACCACCTCAAACTCAAGCCAGACGACAAACTGCCGCCACATCAAGTACCAATAAACCAGAAGAGAGCAGACCACTCATAACCACGGCACCTGATATCCAAGCCAGACGGAACATTTCCATCACACCAAATCCGTACAATACGCCCTCTCTCACGCAGGAGGGTGATAATTATGAAGATACGTTCCCTCTTCTCCACAGCAAGGATCAATCCAGTAGTAACAAGAACGTGCCACCACAGCCTCCTGTTAGCCACGAATCAGAGCCTGTAGTTGGAAGTCGTTACACACCCGTGAGAAATCAATAGTATCCACTCCATTGTAACCCAGAGTTGTTATACCTCACACGGTTTAGCCCAACTTCACTTCGGCAGGCATTTATGATGTCGCTGTACCAAGGACCAACACAGCCTGGTATTTACTAGCAATTCAGCACAAAGCAACACCGGATCTCGGTACAAGAAAGGGCCTCTCCTATAAAGTTTATGCGCATACTTGGTTATTGATTTATATAGCAACGTATTAGATTGTACGCGGCTGTAAACATTGACTCGTATTGAAGTTACAGAGATTGACACTTAGATATCTTTTATAATACTTTTTATCGCCTTAATACCCTGAGTGAGGGGGTCTTCACTCCCCGCTTTAAACAGAGACATTGACTTGTATAGTCATTTATTGATTCTTTTGGATAACAGTTGGTACTTAGCTTGTGAAGTAGTTTTTTTCATGTTAATTATTTGTTGTATGTTCTTTAATTCGTTTTGTTCCTTGTTTGCATTATATTCGTTGGTCTAATTAGTTATATCGTTATAATATTGTCATTTACTTATTGATTTGTATTACTGATATTTTGTAAGTTAATGTAATTGTGATTTTGTTTTATGATCGTTTATTTTAGCTTAACTTTGACGAATTTACACTTTCTTCATGGATGAATTGTCTGAGAAGTGGCAACAATGGCTCAATAAGTCAGGAATACGCCTTGGACACTTAAACATTTGCAGCTTATTTAACAAGCTATCAGAGTTATCTTCTATTCTTAATGAAAATTTTCATTTATTCGGCCTTAGTGAAAGTAGGCTTAATGATACAATTTCAGATGAGGACATCTCCATTAAAGGGTACGAAGATTTTAGAAGGGATCCCTGTAGGAAAGAGACAGGCATAATAACCTATTTTTCTAATTTACTAAATGCTCACCGTAGGCTAGACTTTGAAACTTGCGAAATAGAATGTATCTGGCTAGAGCTAAATCTTCAAAACCGCACACCCCTGATAATTGGCTACCTTTATAGAAATCCCAGTGCTGGACACGTCTGGTACGAAAACTTCACTACCATGATGGATGTGGTTTTCGCTTCTGGGAAGGAAATTATACTACTCGGAGACTTTAACATTGACACCAACAAATCCAACATAATATGGGGAAATATAATTGCATCATACAATTTCCAACAAATAGTACAACAAACTACTAGAGTAACAAAGTCATCTTCAACAGTCATAGATCACATTTATGTAACTTGCTCAGACAACATCATAGAATGCACGGTACCAAATTGAGCAATGAGCGATCACTACCCAATATGCTGCACGTGGTCTAAAAAAGGAATTAAAACTCCTAAACATAAACACATAAGTGTAAAATATAGAAGTTACAAAAACTTCAACCAAAATACATTTTTACAGGACTTGCTCAGTTCACCTCTAGACAATGTTTATCAGCTTCCTGACCCGGATGATGCTCTGGAATTCTGGATGAAAACCTTTATTGATGTTTTTGATAGACATGTGCCAGTCAAGGAAGTTCGAATAAAACACCACGTCAAGCCACCTTGGATCACCCGGGAAATACTTGAAATTATGAGAGACAGAGATAAAGCAATAAAAAGCGGGATCTCAGTGCATACCGTACTCTTAGAAACAAAGTTCAATATAGCATACGACGGGAAAAGAAAAATTACTTTAAGAACTTAGTAATGGATAAAACAAATAGTAAGGATATATGGAAGGCAATTAACACCTTGACAAACAAGTATAACTTCCGAAATTCTTTACCATCAAATCATATTACATGCGACCAATTCAGTAATATTTTTTCAAACTGACATAGACCAGTTGAAGGCTTCAATACCTAATTCTCCTTGCAACTTGTCTTTATTGTCATCGTTTTGCGAGAATAGATGCTCCCGCGATATTCTTTCCGACATACCGCTAATGACAATCACTGAAGTATTCACTTACCTCAGTAACCTAAAAAACACAACCTCATCTGGGTTAGATGGAATCAGCAACCGGATTCTCCGTTGTGCTGTGCCAGTGATTTGTACATCACTAACCTATATATATAATCAGTGTCTAACCAAAGGCCACTTTCCATCAGCTCTCAAAATCGCTAAAGTGTACCTTCTTATTAAATCTAGTTCATTGGACAATGGTTTCCCGAACAATTACAGACCCATTTCCTTACTATCATCACTATCTAAGCCACTAGAAAAACACATCCATAAAGTAACATTACAGTATCTAGTTCGCAACAAGCTTATTGTTGACAGCCAATCAGGATTTCGACCAAAATATTCTTGCCATACGGCCCTAACAAACATGATAGAAAATTGGCACCAGAATATAAATAACAACAGTCTATGTGGAACTGTGTTTATTGATTTCAAGAAAGCATTTGATATGATAGACCATGTTATTTTAATTAAAAAACTCGAGACAATGAAAATTGGCCTTAATGTAGTCACTCTAATATCATCTTTTCTATCAAACAGAAAGCAAGTAGTATCACACAATAAATCTCTGTCTCAAACCACTACCTTCAATATTGGAGTACCGCAAGGCTCTATTCTTGGCCCTCTATTATTTGCCATATATATTAACTATCTACCTTTGCATCTTTCGTCGTCCTGCGATCTATTTGCAGATGACTGTACGGTGTACACAAACGCTGAAAACTGTATTTTACTGGAGTCGTCTTTACAACAAGAATTAAATAATGTAGTTAAGTGGAGCTATTCAAACCGTATGCAAATTAACATCACTAAAACAAAAGCAATGTTATTAACAATCAGACAAAGACTTCAAACTCTAAGCCCACACACATAACTTCAACTTCACATCGATAACATGCCAGTAGAAAGTGTAATTGAGCACAAAACATTAGGCCTAATCATTTATAGAAACCTAACCTTTAATTCCCATGTTCAAGCGCTCATTAAACAAATAGCGAAAAAAGTCTATC
>JACEFZ010027114.1:235000-236835 GCA_014155875.1 Cepaea nemoralis | reverse complement strand
TTGCTTTTAAAAAAGAAAATTCAAAAACATCCAGTAAAACAGATTTCAAAAAAATGCGCAAATAAGACAAGAAGACTAAGCAAGATATTGTATACAATTTTATAACAAAACGAGGTTGGAACTACATCGGCCATGTACCCAGAATGGACAAGACAAGACTCCCCTACCAAGCTCTCATATGGTCACCAGTAGGGACAAGAAAACGGGGAAGACCAAGAGAGACCCTGCGTAGAACTATCATCAGATAAGACTCATTCAACAGCCAAGTGAACATCCAAGATCTACAACAGGTAGCAGCGAACGGCCGGACATGGAGAGCCATGGCATCTGCTCTATGCGCCGACTTAGGCTCAAGAGGAAAGACTACTTAACTAACTAACTAATTGTTGTTTGTCCATCAAGAACGATGATGACCACTCATTTCATCCAGTGGGGTTGAAAGTATGTAGCCGTGAGTTCAAAGATGGCTGATAAGGCCTATTTTTGGCTCTAAATGTACTTGGACTATTTGGAGAAAGAATTTAACGTTCCAGGAGGAGGATCTCCTGCAGTGGTTTTTCTGTCCAGCCTTTTCTTCACAATTCTTGCAGTCCTCGCTGCTTCACAAGTAATGCACCCTTATGTAATGATGTACGCCACAAATTACGAATTCCACGGCTGATTTTCCATTACTAGAGTGTGGATACTGGGCATGGACGCTCTTTCTAGAACTTCAGTGTCTGGGATCTTGTCTTGCCATTTAATCTTCAATAGCTTCCCAAGGGAGACTGTGTGGAAGTGATTTAATTTCCTAGCGTGTCGCTAATAAACAGTCCATGTTTCACAAACACATAGCAGTGTGGATAATACAACTGCTTTATAGACTTTCAGCTTTGTTTGCAGGCTTATTCCATTTCTGTAACATACATTCTTGTAAAGTCTGCCAAAGGCCTCGCTGGTCTTGAAGGTTCTTGCATTCACTTCGTCATCAACTGTGGCAGCTCGTGACACGGTGCTGCCAAGATAAGTGAATTTGTCCACAACACTTAGTCTATTACCGTTCACCTTGATATTCGGCACGGTGTGATTATTCCCTGGAGCTGTCTGGTACATAACTACAGTTTTCTCCAAGTTGATATTGATCCCAAAGTTGGCACAGGCATATGAGAAAGCTGAAACATTGAGTTGCATGTCTCCTCTGAGTTGGTATATAGAGCGCAATCATCAGCAAACAGCAGTTCTCTGACGGTGTCGCTGTTAGTTTTTGTTTTGGCTTTCAGTCTTCTGAGATTGAACAACTTTCCATCCATGCGGTAGTTGATGTCTATTCCAATGTCATTGTTCTCGAAGGCATTAGTCAGCATAGCTGAAAACATGAGGCTGAACAGTGTTGGTGCCAGGACACATCCTTGCTTCACTCCATTGGTGACAGGAAAGGGCTCAGACAGTTCACCATTTTCCTGTACTCTTGCCGGCATACCCTCAGGAAATAGCCGCACTATTTGGACAAACTTTCGTGGACAGCCATATTTTGCCATAATCGTTCACAGTCCTTCTCTGCTGACTATATCAACAGTCTTGGTACGGTCAATGAAAGTGTAGAACATTTCGCAGTTATATTCCTGACATTTCTCTTGCAGCTGCCTTGCGGTGAAATTCATGTCATCAGTTCCTCGTTCTTTTCTGAAGTCACATTGACTCTCAGGAAGAAGACCTTGATCGAGATGGGCCATGAGGCGGTTGAGAAGAATTCTGGCGATTATCTTCCCTGCAATTTAGAGCAAGGTGATGCCTCTGTGGTTGCCACATGATTGTGTAAATGTGGACTATTGATGCGTAAAGTTGGATGAAGAATG
>JACEFZ010027114.1:12500-230000 GCA_014155875.1 Cepaea nemoralis | reverse complement strand
ACAGCTGATGATGATGATGAAATCTGTGTAGTCTGTGGCGATTAAAGTAAGAAAATATGATCTGACTGTACAGTTAAGTAAAAACATGGTAAATATATATGCAGTTAGATTGTGCAGTTTAATGCGGATGCAATGTATGTTTGCTAAACAGAAGAATTAGTATATAAATACGTGTTAAGAACAGGACATTGTAGAATACATATGTAACGAATGAAAGAACACCAGGGTGGAATGACATGTACCAACATCTACGGGGCATATAGGAGAGTGTTTTCTTAATATATGAAGAATATTGCAGCAGAAGATAGTACGAGAGGTCACCTAAAACAGTATGTAATATTATTTTATGATAGCAGTGGTACAACTGAAGAAGATGGTAAAGTGCGTAATTTTATGATACACCACTGATTGCTGCACTTAACAATTGAAGATTTAGTCACCATAAAGGAAAAATAATGGGGAAACATAGGCATTTATTTTTCATGTATGCATTATGATTTTATAATACAGATAGTCAGATGTTGTTTTTAGGTTGCAGAAGCAGCTAATAACTGTAATGGCAAAGATCTCCACTCTGTTGGTGTTTACGTTCATTCTGTTTAAGTGTTAGAGGTCTGGTTATTTGCTAGAATCCACGCACCAGTGTCACTGGTTGATTCTAGACTGCATTTGTCTTTAGTGTCTTTTAGTGTCTTTTAGTTTGAACATTATTTGTTCCTGAAGTTGTATATTTTGTAAGATAAAAAATGAACTGTTGTATTGTTCCAAATTTGTTATTTTAATCTGTGTATGTTTGATTCGTGCACTCAACTTTGCCATCCCTTTCTATCTCACATCATTTTCCCTTCGACTTCAAGTCAAGATGCTGCTAGGATTTGATAGCCCTTGGATTATTAAGTTAGTATTATCTTAGGAATTAACCAAAGGTTTGTTGAATAGATATGAATAGATATGTAGTTTAGGTTGTTTGCGTTACTTGTAGTTTAGGCAGTCTTAACAAGTGACATTAACAGAGCCCAGACTAGCTTGTGACGTTCCCAGAGAGTGTTATGCCTAACACGAGTCCCTTGTAGTGTGTGTGTGTGCGCGCGCGCGCGTGTGTGTGTGCGTGTGTGTGCGTGCGTGTGTGTGTGTGTGTGCGCGCGAGTGTGTGTGTGTGTGTGTGTGTGTGTGTGTGTTATTTTCAATGATATTTATTGCAATCATATCTTCATCTTGTGCCATTAAGGCACATAATTTTCACCTAGCATCTCTGGCTTGTTAGAATCCAACTGTGCCCATTGGAATATTCTGCGGCCTTTCACGGAGCTTCTTTCTCTCGCCTCTTTCATTGTGGTCTGTATAGAGAGAAACTACTTGAGGTCATCAATAGTCGCATACTCTCCAGGACTCTGCGAAAACACATATAAGCAGCAATTAGCAATCACCACTTTTGTTCCGTGATCTGCGAAAACACAAATAAGAATTAATTAAACTAGCTACTTATATTGCCATAAAATGCAAAAACACACATATGAAGTAATCCAAATCTCTACTTTTTCCATGATCTGCGAACACAAATAAGCAGGAATTAAAATCACCAATTTTATGTCCTAGTTCTGCGAACACCCTTTCCAAATAACATCTGGCTTGAATTAGGGTGATGCACTATCGCCGCTCCTTTTCAATCTGGCTCTAGAGAAAGTTGTAAGGAAGGTAAAGGAGGAATGTGCTATTGGAGGAACATCCAGACTGCTTGGTTATGCAGATGATATAGATATTATAGGGGAAAATGAACAAAAGACATCGGAAATATTGACTCACTTAAAGGAAAAGGCTCAACAAATGGGACTGGTTATCAACCAAGATAAGACAGAATATAAAGTGATTTTAAGATAAGGATCGGCTAAAAACTCTGGCCACATACAAATAGATAATATGACCATTAAAAGAACGGAAACATACAAATACCTGGGTACAATCTTCAACTGCTCCAACATAATAAGGGAAGAAATACAAGCTAGAATCAACTCTGGAAATAAGATTTACTATGCACTACAACATCTGCTAAAATCAAATACGCTGTCTCGTAACACCAAGATCACAATATACAAAACACTGATCAGACCAGTTGTGCTGTACGGCTCTGAAACCTGGAGTACAACTAAAGGAGACGAAGCCTTGTTACAAACCTTTGAGACTGATTGATTAATTGATTGATTGATTGATTTCGGAACCGACATCACAGCATTCGGGGCATTCCCATAAGCGCTCCGTCCCCATCCTCAGCAGCCAGTGAAGAGTTCCAACACTAATAGTTCCAGTAGCAATCTGATTATATGTCCGTCTCACCTTTCCTCTGAGCGTCGAGTGTCGGCCAGATCCTCTCGTCACACCTCGCTGCCTCATTCTTACCAGACTATAGTGATCCATTTGCTCCTCCGAGGTGTGCACGTGCTCCCACAAGACCGCAACCACGTCTGCCTTGTCATGCATCAATACTCCACCAAGTTTTGCCGAGCTAGCCAATCTTTCCGCCTGTTCATTCCCCAACACACCGGCATGCCCCGGAGAAAAGATCCAGGTGATGCTTGCTACCCGTGACCTTCGAAGCGAAGCAAGCCATTCTGTACGAAGCCTGCCTGTCCTCACTCTCCTCAGCATGCTTTCTGAGTCAGTTACAATCACGGTGTGTGTGTGTGTGTGTGTGTGTGTGTGTGTGTGTGTGTGTGTGTGTGTGTGTGTGTGTGTCGTGTTCTCCATCCAGCGGAAAGCTGCACTGACCGCCTCCACCTCCATTCTTAAGCTATATGTTGTGGCATCATACGCCAGGCTCTTCTGCACCAAACGTCGACCATTAACTTTTGCTAAGAATCCCCAGGTACTTCTCCTACCTCTCAACACCGTACCATCTGTGTAGATAATCACTTCATACGGGCGAGCATTATCCTGAATTAGTTGCTGGATTTCCACTTCCGTGGCCCCTGATGGCCACTCCCTGCACTCCCGGCTCAATGTGATTATAACTCTGCACAAGTCTGACTGCTCCGCTGGCACTCTGACCCACTCCTCTACTCGCCTAATGTTCTCCAAAGGGCTCACCTGTCTGATTGTATCCTCCGCCTGAGTCATCCATGATTTCCCTCTTATCAGTCTATGACCCTTAACTTCGTCCAGCGCCTCATGCAACGGGTGATCTGTGTCTGCAGCTACTCTGAGGTATGCCTTCGCCTGCATCACCTTGAGCCTATGCATACACACTACTGGGGTATCTCTGATGCATCCCAGAAAGACCCATTAGGGATACACAAAGTGGAGAGTGGAAAAGAAGAAGCAAAAAAGACATTTATGATCTGTTTAAGTTCCCGCTAATCACTGGTATCATGAAGACTAATAGACTGCATGGCTGGGGCATATAGAAAGAATGGAAGATAACAGGGAAACAAAACTTGCTTACAATCAGGACATAAATAGCCGTAGACCCCGAGGTAGACCAAGAAGACGGTGGAGAGATAATATACATACAGACCTACAAGGCACTTGGAATCAGCGACTGACAAGAGAAGGTCAACCAGAGAGACGAATGGAGACGGCTTGTATCTGCAGCAAAGAACCTCAATTGCTCGGAATGCTGAAGAAGGAGAAGAAGAAGAAGAAGAAGAAGAAGAAGAAGAAGAAGAAGAAGAAGAAGAAGAAGAAGAAGAAGAAGAAGAAGAAGAAGAAGAAGAAGAAGAAGAAGAAGAAGTTCTGCGAACACAGATAAACAGTAATCAATTTCAGTGTGTTTGTTTCCATGACCTGCGAAAACATAAATAAGCAGGAATTAAAATCACTACTGTTATTTCTATGATCTGCGAAAATGCACTTAAGCAAGTAATTAAAATAGCCAATGTTGTTTCGTAAAGCAACATGTCTTACGATCGCGTTCATGAGATTGGAAACTGCCTCATCTACCAGTTGGGTTCACTCTCCTCCCACGGCCTCAGTGTCCAACACAGTTTTATTTCAGTCCCGTACGCCTCTGCCCCCTCCCATCCCCGTAGTCATATAGTCCACTAATAAGCCAGTTGTATGTCCTCCACGGGACAGTGTAGTAATCGCCAGCATTATCTTTGCCTTCTGTGCCTTCCCGGTTAGTTTGCGTCCAGTCACTTCTCATTGCTTTCTAAATAACCGGCACTTGTGTTATTCTATGATGACAAGCGCCGTGTGATCTACATGCTATCGCCCGCAGCAGTGTTTCGAGCTTGGAGTGCGGAATTGTGAACTGCATCCGTTACATCGCCACAGAGTCTGCTACAGTGCTCTACCTATCCATATTTTTTTTCGTTTCGCTCTCATGGGCACACCCCCATCCCCCCCCACCCCCCAAGCTAGCGTTTCCCTCACCGGTCGTCTTAGCCAATCCCCGAACTTCTCGCTTTAGTGACCTTTATTCAGTTGACCCTTTAACCACTACATCCGGTTTATTCCATCCACGGATAGCCGTTCAAGCAAGGATACAGATGAGTACCCTTAATACTTTCATGCAGCGTCTTTCGTGTATTTGTTTGTCTAGTTTTATTTATTTGTTCTGTTGCTAACGAAGGCTTTGGCCGCAACGTCCATGTTGTCTTGTGTAATCGTGCTCTAGTAAAGCTTACAATATCTACTTCTCGTTTTTCGGTGATTCATTTATTGTTAAGAGAGGTGTGAGACAGGGATATGTAACGTCACCAGATCTTTTTGTTTTCACTGTACAGTGAAAATATTTTTGGAAATATAGATGATATGAAAGGAATAAACATCGGTGGTCATGACATACCAGAGATTCCGTATGCTGATGATACAGTACTACTATCCAGAACACAGAATGTTATAAAAACCCTAATAGCCTTAACAAATTGAATAGTGAAAATATCAACTAATATCTTAACATAGCAAAAACAATGATAATGCATACATATAAAACAACTATGGAGAAAGAAATATATATTAATGAGGAAAAATTGGAGGTGGTGGAAAATGTTGAATATCTTGGATCATTGATTACCAAAAATGGTGACACAATGAAATAAATTAAACGACGACTATCAATTGCTCTTCAAAGACTAAGACAACTGAATAAATTATGGAGTGGGACAGATAGAACTACCAAAATTAGATTTTTAAGAGCATGCATCTTTCCCATTGCAACATACGCCTGTGAGTCCTGGGCACTTACTAAACAAGCTTACCAGCGCATACACGCCTTTGAATATAAATGTTATAGACGAGTTCTAAGAATATCTTGGGTAAAGAAAAGAACAAATGCATCCATACATCAAGCGCTGAATACTGAAGAAGGTTGGCTTTTAAAGCCGATAAAACAAAGAAAATTGTAATATTTTGGTCACTTCAAATGTCACGAAACTTTGTAGAGAACAATAATGGAGAAGAGGGGAAGAGGAAGGCCAAAGAGAAGATGGCTGCAGGATGGCGGATGATCTCCAGATGGGTGTGTCGTGCGCGGGACATCTTGCTTATGATCGAGAGGTTTTCCGGAAGGTTGTTAAGGGAGCTAGGTTCTGAAGAGGACATGATACTGAATGAATGAATGAATGGATGAATGAATGATTGAATGAATGAATGAATAAATGAATGAATGAATGAATGAATGAAAGGAATCATTATTGGGGGACATAACACCAATAACATTATATATGAGGACGATACAATATTGATTGCAGATAATGAGCAGGATCTGCAACATTTAGTAAATGCGGTTGTTGCACACAGTGTACATCTAGGGTTAGAACTAAATCGTAAGAAGACATAGATTATGGTCGTCACTAGGAAGAAGGAAATACCACAATGTAATATACCAGAATATAGGAATATTCTTAAACAAGTGAGTCGGTACAATTATCTCGAAACAGTCATAACATCGGATGGAAGATGCCTTTAGGAGATTAGAACAAGAATCGCCATAGCGAAGGTAGCCTTTTGCAAGATGAATATCATACTGACCAATAAAGCGATGTCAGTTACAATAAGAAAAAGAGTGTTGAGGTGCTGCAATAGAACCTGTACTATTGTATGGATGTGAAGCGTGGACAATGAGCAGACAAGCTCAAAAACTTGCCTGCTGTAGTAATGTGGTTTCTGAGAAAACTGCAAAGAATACCATGGACAGACAGAAAAACTAATGACCAAGTCCTACAAGAAACAAATAACAATCGTAAACTGGTTAGAAAAATTATACTTAGACAGTCAACACATTTTGGTCACGTTTTGAGAAGAAATAAATTATATGTCCACATGAACATATTTAAAGAAAGCAGAAAATAACTGGAACTTGTTGACATCTTCATCACTGCCAGGTCATGGGTGGTCACGCTTACCGTGTTTGAACCAGACAGAGTTTCAACCATTGGGATCTCCAGTTGTCCCTGAATGGTGTCTCTCCTTGTGTGTTCTCTGTTGACTGAAAATTTAGACGAGCTAGTCAGAGAGAGGGTTTGTGTGTATGTGTGTGTGATTGTTTGAATGTGAGAGTGAAATATATAGAAAGAGAGTCAGATGGGGAAGACAGTAAATCGTGGAGCACATTGATAATTTTAAATATGATACATATTACTCTTGAATTCAATCAACCAATCAATTTATCGACTGACTGATCAGTCGTTCAGTCAATCAACAGAAGTAAAGACATGAAAATTGAAATGATTTAAGAAAAAACAAACAATTGCTGTACCAAGCGATAATGTATTAAATATTTGGAGCTACTAAAAGTTACCAGTCTCCGCACTATGAGGCATACTGGATATATAGTGTTAGCTCCATATTTTGATAAACCAGTCGTCACTCTATGTTGCCAGCATTACACAGGCCACCTTATATTCCCAGAATATTTCATGAGAACCATTTAAGGCTGGGTTGACCTGAAAGCCCACCCAACTTCGAAAGCACTTTCCCACCTTAGGAGGATTCGATTACAGAACGAGCAGATAAACCTGCGTGCCTCTGCGCTAAAGTAGTGCAATTATTAAAATATGTCATCGTACGAGAAATGCTTTGTCATTACAAAATGACGACATATCATGCCCGATAGACAGTTATAAACTAGTAGTACCACCACTACTACTACTACTACTACTACTACTACTACTACTACTACTACTACTACTACTACTACTACTACTACTACTACTAATACTACTTGTACTACTACTACTACTACTACTATTACTACTACTACTACTACTACTACTACTACTACTACTACTACTACTACTACTACTACTATCATACTGAAACAAAAGCAAGCATAAACTTCAGTGTTGTGATCGGCGGAGACTGTGTTTCAAGTTTTATTAGTCTGGAACGAGAAGACATTCTATTGATGACGTATGGTATTCTCAGTTCCTGCAGTTTCTCATACCACGCATTTGGGAGGGAAGATAGAATGATTTCAGTCCTACGGTAATTGAGAGCTGAGTACACAACGAAGTAACTCAGGGTGCAGATTTGGGGGACAAACATCATCAAAGTCACCAGTGTTCAGCCAGAGAATACCGTTTATGGTCAACCATATCCAGCTAGTTATGACGTGGTACCTCTAAATCTAATTGTTTATATCTTATGACAAAGTAAACAAGAATGAATAAAATAACACGAGCCCAGTGTGGCAAACTATATATAAGTCAAAACTGGGTAGTGGGTCTCATTTAGAAGAAGACGTTGCTAGAACTGGGAAATAATACATGTTTATTACACACCCGAGGTCGGCATGGAGGAGAGTTTTAGCGCGCTTAAACTTGCTCTTCTGACCGTGGCTTCCATTTCTCATTATGTGTCCACAAAATGCGGACGGTCTTCTTCTGTTGCGAGTACCATGTTCTCTTTGTGAGTAAAGTTTGTCATAGCTCTGTATTAAATATATTGACAATATAAGACAGAACTACCAGTATATGACGTGCTTGGTTTGCCAACGGATCGGTGCATTGTTGGGGAGCAGGACATGGGTAAGAGAGTGAACGGAAGAGTGGTTGTGAGGGAGGCAGTAAGAGCTAGGGGATGGCGGTAGGTAGTGTCGAGCATTAAAGCCATGTTACGGGTTTGACAAAGAATTAGTTAACAGCAAGAAGGGTTAGCCGGTTGTTTGTAGTTAGGGAGCGTAATGCTTTTTATGTTACATAACGAGTCTTCATGTGTGTGTCATGTCGATTATCTTTGGTGAATGTGTTTCAAAATGCTGATCGACTGGAAGTAAACCGTTTGTATTACGATGTCGCTAGAGTCCAGCGGTTGGTGATGAGAGAGTGTTGAATCAAAGCAGGGTTGGGAGGCGACAATTCCCATGTACTACTGTTCGAGATAACATTTAGGTAGGCCAGGCCTTGGAGACTTTGATTCATGTGTCTGTATCAAACGTGTATAAGAAATAAAAGTTATTTTAATGCGGTCACAGCGGGGTTGCTATTGTTGGTGAAAGCATTCACTTTATTTCTGTTACTGCCTACGTTCAGCCGTTTCGGGTTAGTTGGTGTGTCAATCCAGTATGGTCATTACAAGTGTTTTGAGATATCTTCATTGCTCGTGCTATATAGCCATGATTTTCTCATCATTCTGCTATAAAACCACACCTTTGAAGCATCAACATTATTCTTCACCTGTCTATCAATTTGTCATGCATCGTTTTAATACATCAGGATTTTCTCCATATCTCATCTCATCTCATCTCATCTCATCTCATCATGTTCCTCTTGTACCTTCCGTGTTGAGGTGAAGTATAAACTTCGTGAGAGTGCCCGATTATGGGCTTCATATATCGATATTCCCATGGATTCTGCTATTTTCTCCTGCAATTCAATAATTAATAGTGTGAACACCTCACGTGTCACCCCACCCATAAAAAACCATGAACGTCCTTTCACCTCATCTTTTTTGTTTCTCTATGTCTACTTTTCCCACAACATGCGTCAAAGGCTTTTATTTAAATCCTATTGTCTTTGAGTGTGTGTCTGTGTGATTGTGTGTGTGTGTGTGGGGGGGGGGGGTGCGCGCGCGGCGTGTGTGTGTGTGTGTGTGTGTGTGTGTGTGTGTGTGTGTGTGTGAGAGAGCTTTTTTTTAAAACCCTTTTTGGATCATTGACCAGTTAACATCTCCACAAGAAAGCGTTCATTTTGCAGTCGGTGGTCTGGTATGAGTTGCATGACCTGCTTAGCGAATCTGCCATTGCATAGAATCATGTTAATGCCCGAGTTACCATATCGCTAAAAGTATATGGGAACACGGGGCTTGTTCTACCAAGTGAAGTTCACGATTTTCATATGGCAGTGAGAAAATATATCTTTCTAAACATGGTGTCTGTAAACATGTCCATATTTTACATGTGCGAAGATGCTTTGAGAGCACCAAAGACGTGTAAACATGAACAATGATATAAATAGCAAAGTGTTTACCTTGTCTTCTCCAACAAAAAAGTGCTGACAGAAACAACATGCCGACCAGGATCAGGCAAACGCCAACTGCCAGCACTCCTATATTAGATCGTTCGGGAACTGGAGACAACCCCACGTGTTTGATCAATCTTTCTGAGAACATAACAAAATACCAAGCATATTTTCACAAATGACCATCAGGTAAATATCACACTTATGCATTTCGGGTCATAAAGAAAGAAGACTTAATAAATCGGGCAAGATGTAAGTATACGAATGGCTCCATGGGTATTGTAAGATTCACTATCACTAGATGATACATTCCTACTAAGTCCTTCCGTTTTTCGCCACTGGAATTTGTTCTGTATATTTCCTTCCCAATTGTAAATTACAACAAGGATTCAAACAGTTGTGAAACCAATATGTCGACGTCTTTCGACACCAACGCTTTCGCGAGCCTCCTACTCCTTCTACTAATCCTCCTTTTCCACCTCCTTCTTCTCTTCTTCTTCCTTCTTCTTCTTCTTCTTCTTCTTCTTCTTCTTCTTCTTCTTCTTCTTCTTCTTCTTCTTCTTCTTCTTCTTCTTCTTCTTCTTCTTCTTCTTCTTCTTCTTCTTCTTCTTCTTCTCCTTCTTCTCCTCCTTCTCCTTCTACTTCTTCTTCTTCTTATATATACAAGTACACACACACATGGGTATATAGAAAATCTAAGACAGATTGCAGACGACTTAGCAAACATTCAACATGTCAGCTGTTTACGTTTTCCCAGGACAACAAATATACTCACTAGTTGTCACAAACACTGTCCACGTACAGGTACTAGCATCTACTGATGTCCTGTGCTGATTCCAAGAAGCTACTCTAAAATAATAACTGGTGTTTGAGCTTAAACCAGACACGCTTTCCATAGTATTTTCTGTTTTTCTTCCATGTGTATACCAACTGATGTTGTCTTCGGAGTAAAAAACATCAAAATATTGTCTAGAGCCATCGTCCGGTCCAGGTTTCCACGAGAGAATGACGTAGTCGTGTCCATAACTTGTGACAGCGATATCTGTCGGACAATGTGGAGGGCCTGGTAAATAAAATAGTGTGTTACAGTTTTCCAAAAATCTCACACTGATATATTTGTAAGATAATGTGGAGGACCTGGAGGACAAGAAAACTGGGTACTTCAATTTTAATTCACCGCAAACAAAGGGAATTCCAGGGCACACGTCATATCCTGGAGTCCCCTTATTCGCGCTGTATCTCGGTGTGCATGACCTTGACCGGAATAACGTTGTCGGTGTGCAGCTAATGGTTTAGATATGTGTGTGAGTTGACCTGAATATTTCAGTGGTTGTATACTCTTGTGCACACTTAGGGTTAGGGTTAGGGTTAGGGTTAGAGTTATGAAACGCACTGAAAAAAAAACTTTAATTGAACGGAGATCCCCCGCCAGTGCTATATATAGCTGCTAACTACGCTATATATAGCTGCTAAAGCTAAATATAGCCTCGTGATGTCTGTTGCGGTGAATTAAAATTGAAGTACCGAAAACTGTGTTACAGTGCTTCAATAATCTCATTTTGATATATGTAAGATAGTGTAAACTACCTAGGAACAGGAAGTAAGACACTATGGAAGTTCTGATAAATAAAATGACGTATTACAATTGTCCAGCAATCTCCCACTGATATATGCAAGATAATGTTGAGAAAATGGCAGCAGTAAATAATACAGTGTGGAATACTTAGGAACAATAAGTAAGACAGTGTGGAGAACATGAGAACAAAATGTAAAACACCGTGGGGAACATGAGAACAAGAAGTAAGACAGTGTGGAGAACCTGAGAATAAGACGTAAGACAGTGTGGAGAACTTGAGAATAAGACGTAAGACAGTGTGGAGAACCTGAGAATAAGACGTAAGACAGTGTGGAGAACCTGAGAATAAGACGTAAGACAGTGTGGAGAACCTGAGAATAAGACGTAAGACAGTGTGGAGAACCTGAGAATAAGACGTAAGACAGTGTGGAGAACCTGAGAATAAGACGTAAGACAGTGTGGAGAACCTGAGAATAAGACGTAAGACAGTGTGGAGAACCTGAGAATAAGACGTAAGACAGTGTGGAGAACCTGAGAATAAGACGTAAGACAGTGTGGAGAACCTGAGAATAAGACGTAAGACAGTGTGGAGAACCAGAGAATAAGAAGTATGACAGTGTCGGAAAAAGAAGTAAACCAGTGTAGAGAAACTGGGAACAAGAAGTAAGACAGTGTGGAGAACATGAGAACAAGAAGTAAGACAGTGTGGAGAACCTGAGAATAAGACGTAAGACAGTGTGGAGAACATGAGAACAAGAAGTAAGACAGTGTGGAGAATATGAGTACAGGAAATAAAACAGTGTGGTGAACCTAGGAACAAGTAGTAAGACAGTGTGGTGAACCTAGGAACAAGTAGTAAGACAGTGTGGTGAACCTAGGAACAAGTAGTAAGACAGTGTAGAGAGCTTGGGAACAAGAAGTAAGACAGTGTGGTGAACCTAGGAACAAGTAGTAAGACAGTGTAGAGAGCTTGGGAACAAGAAGTAAGACAGTGTGGAGAACCTGGGAACAAGTAGTAAGACAGTGTGGAGAACGTGGGAACAAGAAGTAAGACAGTATGGAGAATTTGGGAACAAGAAGTAAGACAGTGTGGAGAACATGGGAACAAGAAGTAAGACAGTGTGGAGAACCTAGGAACATGAGGTAAAACAGTGGGGAGAATATTAGAACAAGAAATAAGACACTGGGGAGTATATGAGAAAAGTCAGTAAGACAGTATGGAGAACATGGGAACAAGATGTAAGACAATGTGGAGATCATGCAAAAGTGAAGATTGTGTTACCATTATTCAATAATTCCATGTATGTGGGCATGAATTAGACCTCAGTGTCAGTCGAGGTGAGGTAAAGAGTTCTTAAGAGCAATAGTTAGCCAGTCATAATGTATGCATGTACACATTGTATGCATGTGTATTATGTATATGTGTATATGGCTAGCCTCTCCCAGGAGGGATGAAGAGCGAAAATTAGTAGCCTGCCGATGACCCGCAGACTACACAAGTCATCCCCCACCTCCACGTGGTGCAGACCGGGCAACCATGACCGCGAGGTCATGGGCTAACGGGGCTATGGCTCGCCATAGGGGATGGACTCCCTGTGGTCAGATTAGTGTCCTAAACCTGCGACTGGCCTAGCAAGCCGGCAGGGGATCTTCATACTGCTCGTAGAAAAACTAAGAAGTGTTCAAATCAAGCATTTTAAATACTGCAAAAATAACATGCGGAACCACGAAAAAACGCAAAACACGGATAAAGAAAATAACAAGTTGGTGGAACGCAGAAGTAAAGAAAGCGGTAAAAGAAAAAAAAAAGGAAAAATATAAAAAGTGGTTGAAGAGCAAACAGGAATGTGATTACAGAGAATACAGAATAGCGAGAAGACATGTGAGTAGAATAGTAAAGAGGGAAAAACAAAAAGACTGGGAAGAGTATGGAGAAACCCTAAATAAAAACTACAAGGAGGCAACCAGAAACTTCTACAAAAAGATAAGTGCAATGCGAACCAGAGGAGAACCCTTTGACCCAACTGAAATAATTAACAGCGAAAATGGAGAACCAATAAGTGAACAAAAACAGATCCTAATAAGATGGAAGCAGTATTTCGAACAACTTCTCAACATCCCATCAGTTGTCACAGGAATTCAAGAGACCTACACAGATGTCACCGAGGAACTAGAACCAGACATACTAACAGAAGAAATTATAGAAGCCATCAGATTAGCCCCATTAAACAAATCACCAGGACAGGATGAAATACCAAATGAACTAATTAAAGCAGCAAGGGATGTAGGAACAGCTTGGCTACATAGACTATTCAACCATGTTTGGGTAGAACAACAGACACCACGAGACTGGGGAAACGCCATAATTATCCCAATTTGGAAAAACAAAGGCAGCAAAAGAGATTGCACACAATACAGAGGCATTTCACTGTTGAGTCATACTGGGAAAATATTTTGCAAAATTCTTGAAAAAAGATTACGAACTACTTTAGAACCCCAGCTAAGCGAAACGCAGCTTGGATTTAGGAAAAACAAAGGATGCACAGACGCCATTTTTGCTCTTAGACAACTTATAGAAAAATCAATTGAATTCAATGAAACACTCTACTTAGCCTTTGTCGACCAAGAAAAGGCGTTTGATAGGGTAGATAGAAACAAGCTGTGGGAAATCCTTAAACATTATGGAGTGAGTACACATCTAACAAACCTATGTAGAAGTTTATACAACAACAGTGAATGCATAGTGAGAGCAACTGGAGAACACTCAGAACCCTTCACCATAAGATCTGGAGTACGACAAGGTTGTGTCCTGTCCCCTCTCTTGTTCATAACATATATAGACAACATATGTAAAGAAACCAGCCAAGCAGAGACAGCAAGAATACCGCATGACGAGAACACAGAAGAACCATCTGCAAATCTAACCATTAGAGAACTCCTGTTTGCGGACGACCAAGCACTAATAGCAAAATCAGAAGCTGAATTACAAGACCACATGAATAGTCTAAACGAAATGTGTAGGGAACATAACATGAAAATTAGCACAAGCAAAACAGAGGTAATGACTATAACTAAAGAAGAACAAACAGCAACAATTCACCTAAACGAACATCCCTTGAAACAAGTAAAGAGCTTCAAGTACCTAGGAAGTATAATATCATCAAATGGCAGATCAGAAGACGAGATCGAAAATAGGTGCAATAAGGCAAATCAACTCATTGGACAAATGGCACCAATATTAAAGAACAAACATGTATCAATAACTACTAAGAAAGCACTTTACAACACAATCTTCCTACCAACTCTATGCTACCAATGCCAAACCTGGACAATGACAGAAAAAGAGAAAAGAAAAATCACAACAACAGAAATGAGGTTCCTGAGAAGAATACTCAACGTATCAAGAAGAGATAAGATCAGAAATGAAGAAATCAGGACTAAAGTAGGGGTTAAAGCTGCTCTAGATTTTATTAGAAAGCAGCAAGTCAAATGGTTTGGCCATGCAAGTAGGCTACCAATCAACAGCATGCCACAACAAGCAATGATGTACAGACCAGATGGAAACAGAGGAAGAGGCCGACCACGTAAACGTTGGACGGAGGGAATAACAGAATCCATGGGAATGTCGATATACGAAGCCCATAACCGGGCACTCTCACGAAGTTTATACTTCACCTCGACACCGCAAGGTACAAGAGGAACATGATGAGATGAGATGAGAGGTGCATACACTGAATGAATATGTCTTTGTGTGTGTATATATGTGACATGTTTGATTGAGTTGCCAGAGGATCTAGTTAGTAGTGTTCTCTGGAGATATATCTTGAACAATAAATAACAAGATAACGGATATGATTTAGCACGTTTTGTCTAGAGGTCACTCAAATGAGCTAATCATTCCCGCAATAGCCTTTTTGGAGAACCATTTTTCTTTGGCTCAAACCCCTTCTGTGAGACCACTATGTATCTACACAGAAATTTATATAAGAAGTAACTAGTTCACCCAAGGCCAGAGAAGATCTGAACTATTAGCCCCTGCACAACTGAGGATCCATCTCACTCATTATACTGTTGACAGTGTGCTGTTCGTCCGTCACATAGATCTTCTCCTATATATTTTGTCATTTTGTGACCTATATCAGTTTGTCCCATTTCTTTGGGATTGAAGGACTCAATTATCTGTAGACAAACTCAACAATAACTGTACATTACATCTGTTGGACAAGACATCTACATGACAGTTTCTTGACAAAAGTGGGACATACATTCACAAGGAATTGTGTACACCAGCCATTGTACAAGACTTACATCATAAGAGATACTTGACAACATCTATACAAGACTTTTCACAATATGTATAATAAACCACAGCACTTAGGACAGTCACCAGAGACAAAACTTGACAGCACTGTACAAGAAATTCACTGCGGACATGTACTTAAAACACCGGTTCATCAAACACACAATTTATTGAGCTGATGGTGAGTCCAGTGATGACCATTGTTCCATCTGCTGGCATGTCAACACCTCAATACATACATTGAAAATGCATAAAATATGTCCCACATGCATGAAGATAAACAGAATACACCACCTCCCCATTACTCCACCACCCAATAATAAATTCTTCTCTTCCTCCTCTCCAATATCTAACTACACCATCCCGTTACAGTATCGGTATCTATCATCATTTCCTGTTTCTTGGGAATTTAGGAAATCCTATCCATGGGCACTCAAGGAAGAAACTACTGTTCTGGGTCTGTTGAATCCTTTTATCATCAGCATGGATGTTGGACTAGCTCCAGTTATCAGCTTTCCCAGAATAAGCTTCATGGCAGATTCATTCCTCTTGAAGACAAGATTTGGTATGATGATATGGTACTGCATCTCACGGTTGATCAGGCTGTTAGTGAAGGCTGTCACTGGGTACTTCAATAATGACACACTTAATGTCCCATACATTGCAGCTACTCACTTAGCCAGATCAACTTCCCTACTGTTCAATCACATTCTTCAAGAATCACTGTGTGAGCATCCGGCTGGATATTTTCTAAGTTTAGTCTTAGATAAACAAACACTCCAAGTTAACCCCACAGTTCTCCATGAATGTGATTCATAGAACAAGATTTGATGTTACTCTCAGTTGATCCCTGACTGACTCAAGATCACTGTCCAGTTCACCACTATTATAGTGCTTCAGATTGTGTTATGCTCCCATTTATGCATTCAGCTGTTAAAGAGCTGAGAGAAAATTCTTCTTGATATTCCCACATTTTGATAGGGAGTCACTTCTGGATCTAGGACTTCTGGTTAGAGGTCCCAGATGATATATGGAAGCCTCTCCTCCATCCTCCTGTTCTCTGTCAATACAAAATGGCACAACATCTCTTTACATTTGTTAAAAGATGATGTGATCATACATTAACATACACAGATTGGGGATGGGGAGGAAAAGGATGGGTGTGGTCCCAACACACCTCTCCTAGTTTGATGATGATGTGAATTTCACTGTGATGTACTGTGGTAATCACAAGACCATATGCTGAGACAGGGTAGCTTAACACAATTACAAGCATTTATGTGGTCTAAGTTCCACCATGTTTGAACCACAGTTGACCAGGGCACAAGGAGGACCAGACACAGTACAGCAATCATTGTGACATAGCAACATGGGACAGGCATTGTGAAGGGAAATGGAAAATAGGCATTTACAACTGCAATATGCAATATGTAGTAACTAATGGCATTTACCAAATTAGCAGACCAGACATCCATTCCAATGGCTGTGATGTTGGTGCATGAATGCCCTATTCCATATACACTTACACAGCAATGCCAGACCTCACCCCTTTTTCACCAGACTTGTCTCACAGGTACATCATCATCATCACATACTCTTTCCCCACTGAGTAATGTCCACAGTAGGTAACAGAAGCTCAATTGCATAGCAATGGTTCACATATGCACCAAGCACATATGTGGAAAAACATGTTTAGTCCTTGTAAATTTGCATGAGCCATACATTATATTCAGCCAACTAAGACACAGGTTCACACACCTATGGTTCTCTTAAGAACTAGTTTATATGAACCAACCAACAGTAGAGGTAACAGTGTAAGACTTCAAAGAGAAATTATAGTAATTCTCTTGAGCTTATAGCCACCAGGCATCACATGGACTTAGCAATTCTGGCGTGCCATCACCGTCCTGTTTACATATGGATATTTAAAGCATCTTTCTTTCTACTAATGTGAGAGGCTACTTATCAAAGCACCAGCTCATTCACTCCAACATTCTCAACGTTTTACAAAGGAACTTGTACATGTTTACATCACTCATTCCAATCCAGACTGCCATTTGTTAACTCGCGAGAGCAAAGGTACAGTTGATTTAAGAATAAGTCATCCTAGGCATGAAGAATGCACAAGGGGTTTGGTTTGCGAATTTGCATGAGTGTACTATACATTCATCAAGCATACGCAACCAGTCACAACAAGGGATTGATATGCACTTGGAGTATACAGCGTGAAAGACGTGTCAAGGTTGAAGAAGCAGTATCTAGAATACTGGCGCACAGAAGTTAGGTTTTCCACTTTCACATTTTATTCATAAAATACTCTTATATTCTTCTCATTCGTTCACTAGGCACAACTACAACATTAAAGTATGTTTTAAAGTGGTACCTGTTGTCCAGAGAACAATATATTATTGAATCTTTAAGGGCATTGTTGGGTCATCACATCACACTAGCGACCGCTCCCGGTGAAATCCCCGCTCAACTAATTAGATTTTAAAATATGGCCCAGGAATAGCGTGGGCTCATTACTTATTAACCAATCAAAAGACAAGCGCATATATCGCTGCCCTCCCCCAACTCGTTCTAGAACATACTAGTTCCAAGAATCGTCCTTCTAACTGGAAACGCCCCCGTTCCGACTTAAAGTATTTTTTATGAATGTGTAGGGCTGGGAATGGGGAATTCTGTTCCATCATGCTACAATATACATTGAATAAATGTATATATGTGTATGAGTATGTATTTATACATTGTATGCGTATGTATGTGTATCTATGTGTGTGTATGCATGTACACATTGTGTGCATTTAAATTATGCATATGTGTGCATACACTGAATGAATATGTCTTTGTATGTGTATATATATTACATACATGTATCTATGTGTATGAGTATGTATTTATACAGTGTATGTGTGTGTACGTATGTGTGTGTGTGTATGTGTGTGTGTATGTATGTGTGTGCGTGTTTTCTGTTGCAACATCAAGTCTCACCTGGAGGTCGCAGCATAATAAGGATGTCCAGATAGTAACGTTGATCGAGATGGCTAAATATCCTTATACGTAAAAAACCATACGCCTTTGTATTCATGTGATTCCGCGCGACATGTACGTTAAACCTGGTATTGAACAGACCAGTAGATGTCATCGGCTCATAGTCCCACGTCCAGAAAGATTGACTCTTCCTTCTAACCAATGAGCCGTTGAATTCTGCGTTAGGAGCAATGTCGTCACAGGCCAGGACACAGACAGAGAAGCGGACTGGGTCACCGACACCAACAAACATCGTTCTTTGGACAGCAGCACCGTCGCAGAGTTGAAGTGGGCCTGAAATGTGTGCATTGTTCAGAATTTAGCGTCAACGATACAGTAGTATTTTAGGATCCTCGCTAGAGCTACGGAGTTCGTGCACTGAGCTGAGCTTCTCCCGACTCAGGTTTGAGTTAGGAGAAGAACGGAGCACTTATGGGTTACACCCGTATGCCGTGATGTTGATCCATCGACTAAACTAAACTAACTAAACTGATACAGTAGCGAGCAGTATAAATAGATACATATGATTTTAAATAAACTTGTAATCATTTTCTCAGGACGAGCCTTGTATCTTTAAAATAAATTAGTTGCGTATCCTTCACAGGACGTAGCATTCAACCCTAGCAGTTTGGCCGTTCGTGATTCCTGGACAAGTTTTATGTTCAGTAGTTTTTCATTGCTTTCTGAACGACTGGCACCTATACCTTTTTAAAAAAAACCAGCACCACTGTGTTTCGAACCCGGGTATACGGGATTACGAATCGCGTCCGTATTCGCGAGACTTGTATCTTACAGGCCGTTAATCTCTTAGTCACGAGACTCCACCCATAGACTCATAGTTCTCTTATAAATACATAATCAACACTACTCCTAGCAATACAGCACACATACTAAGAACCCATTAGCTATCCTAGCAATACAGTATGAACACTAATACTTTGATAGCTCTCCTAATAATGTTATCATCAACACTGATAGTCTTATAGTTCCCATTGAAATACAGCATCAATACTAATAGTCCAGTAGTTCTCATAAAGATACAGCATAACCACTATTATTCTGATAGTTCATCTAGCAATTCAGTTTTAACACTTAAAGTCTGACAGTTCTTCTAGCAATACGGCATCAAAACTTTCCTTTAAAAAAAAAAACAAAAAAAAAACGTGTGGAGACCTCCTGGCTGCCATGTGCCTTAAATTTACCATTTTAAATTATTGTATCTAGATTTTCTTGATTATTGTAATGTTTGCTTGTTTCGCGCCATCCAATTCTTTCCGCTGCTTCTTGTAGCTCCGACTACAATCCAACGTTACCATGGTTTCTATGGCAACACACACAAACACGCATCTTTCCCGCCCTATATAAGCACTATACTCGAGTTTGGCTCTCGTTTGAGATCGTCAGTAGTGCATATCCCTGACCGGATCCGGAAACAAGCCCCGGATCACTGGCGTGTGAAGCGGGTGTGTAACCACACGACACACGCTGGACACGCCAAATTATCATAACAGAACATTACAACGTTACCCATTGTAGGCTATGCTCAAGATTGCCCAATCGCCGCGACTGACGTCCGTCAATCGATGTGGACCCGAACGATCAGGACTTCTCACTGGCAAGGAACACCAGGCCTCCTAAATTCCAGTGATCCGGGGCTTGTTTCCGGATCCGATCAGGGATATGCACTACTGACGAGCTCAAACGAGAGCGAAACTCGAGTATAGTGCATCCATATTGACGTGGATAGGCCTTAGGTTCATACCAGAATATGATCAGCGTTGCCAGTAGTGGGTTGTGCTCAATATTTAAATTTCAAATCCCGAAAAAACCAAATAATCAATATTGTAACAAGTCAAACTGCCTGGAGTTAACAGCAATGGCAGAATCATAAACAATATTATGTATGTTGACGATATAATGATACTAGAATAAAGCGAGCAAGACTTACACAATTTAGTGGAAAAAGTAAACAGGCATCGTGCAGACTGTGGCTTTGATATTAACATCCCAACAACGAAACGTGAAAGTCAGCCATGGAAAGTAGTGGCCACAAAGAACATCACAGTGAACGGGGAGATACTAGAACAAGTAACAAGTTTCTCCTATCTTGGACATTGATGATGACAAAAGTGAAATAAATCAACAACAAAGATAGGAATGACAAAAATGTTTTCAGTAACATGAAATCAGTATTGCTTGCTTGCTTGCTTGTGTTCGTTGGCTTGAGCTCCAACGCGAAGTCCTGTATGTCGGATGAAGGCATCCTGTTGTCCAACATCAGTGTGATGTCATACAGGACCTGAGTTTTGCGTGAGTATCCGTTGTCCCATGTCTGGCTTATTGGTGTGCAGACTGGTGGTTCCTCACCGTACAGGCAGACACTCTCCGACTTCGGAGGAATCGGCGATCCTACTGACTTTAGCCAGGACCCCGAAGGGACCTGTTGCCCAGGACGCTCGACGAGGACGCGTCAATAGGTCTTGGCCAGTATATAACCCGGCCCTGGTGCCTTGGAAACACCTCTGCGTCCCAAATCAGTATTAACATCTAGAGAGATTAACAACGCAATAAAAATGAAAATTATCAAATGTTACATATATTCATTACCACAATATGGCAAGGAAGCCTGGAAATTGAACAAGCAATTTTAAAGTCGAATTGAGGCCCTGGAGATATAGATATACAGACGAATATGTCGTATTTCATGAAAACAAAAACAATCAAATATAGACGTTCTAGAAAAACTGGGAATGAAAAGGGAGGTGATGAAAGAAATATAGACTGCTCTTTAGATGGTACCATCATCTCGGCATCAGATTAGGATGTCTAGGAATAATAAGGTGTCATTATGTTCATGGTCAATAGATAAAGATGTGTTCTTGTTAGTTTGGTTTATGGTGGGGTGAGCGATTCAGCTTGCTGTCTATTCTTTGTGATGAATAATAAATACATAATCCACATAACGGCGGTATAGAAGCAGCTCCTTAATATTCGAGGCTCTTTGTTCTTCTAAGTGTGCATAAATATGTCCGTTATAATGGGGCCTAGAGGTCTCTCCATGGCCACTCCGTCAATTTGTCGGTAGGATGTTTTAAGAAGATTAAATTTAATACTGGATGTGCACAGTAGTAATAGTTTCTCGAGTTTGGATGTCGGTAGATCTAACTTCAGTTCGTTCTCTTTTATGCGACGCAGATGAACTACACTGTTCCTTACAAGGGAACATTGGTGAACAGAGACGCAATGTTCATTGACGTCATGTACGTTTTTTAACAATAGATGGTGTTCAATAGTTCGTCCAGTTATCGAACACCGTCGATCTCAAAACAAAAGAATATGGTGTCAATAGCTAATTCTCCCGTTGTCAAGTATCAACAATTGGTGCAGTAAAACAATGCATGTTCTTACCACTTACATTCACGACAAAATACGAATTTCATCACAATTCACACAGTTTTAAGATAACGAACACATTGATGTAAGCAACATATTGTTTGACTTAATAAACCTATGGAGACAGATGACAAAATGGAAGAACTGACGAAAATAAGTTCGCTCATAACAAATAGACAGACAGACACACAGGTAAGAATGTAGGTAGGTAGTTATTTATGTAAGTAGGTAAGAAGGTAGTAGGTATGTCGGTAGATAGCTAGGTATGTAGGTAGGTAGTGAGGTAGATGGAGAAAGATAGACATCTCGACGGAAGGACTGATGGATGGATGGATGGATGGATGGATGGATGGATGGATGGGTGGATGGATGGATGGATTGATGGATGGATGGATGGATGGATGAATGGATTGATGGATGGATGGATGGACGGACGGATAGACAGACGGTTAGGTAGGTAGATAGATAGGTAGATAGATACACAGACATACATATATTTAGATAGACAGACAAACAAACAGACAAACAAAGAGATGGACAGACAGACAGACAGACAGACAGACAGACAGACAGACAGACAGACAGACGGATGGACGGCCGACCGGGCGGGCGGGCGGGCAGGCGGGCGGACGGATGGACGGACGGTCGGACGGACGGACGGACGGACGGACGGATAGACGGACGGATAGACAGACAGACAGACAGACAGACAGACAGACAGACAGATAGATAGATAGATAGATAGATAGATAGATAGATAGATAGATAGATAGATAGATAGATAGATAGATAGATAGATAGATAGATAGATTATTTTAGAGCCTAGACTAGTATGTAATATAATTACATTACTCACAGTCTCCAATGACCAGATCAGCGGCCAGCCGTTCTGTGTCATCTAGGATACACTCGTAAGTCCCCATGTCAGAACACGACACAGCATAGATGACGTATGTGAGGGTCTTTTCACCAACACGTGACATGCCGAGTAAGGCTCCGTCCTTCAATCTTTTTATTGCAATGGTAGACGAATCATCATCAACATCACAAACTATAACCACGTCGCTGTATACCAAGGAACAGCCCCCATCTCTTACCAGAGACACAGAAAACATTATGATTTTTCCTTGAAAGACAGAAACACATTGCTAAATAATAATATTTGTGTCAGTCAAAATACGGTAAGGAGTCAATGAAGAGCAGTGGATAAAACGTTTGGTTGCATGCACGGTGAGACTGTGCTATTATCCCTCAAGAGAAGGGTCTTTTTTTAAAGTTGACTGGGCTCCCATTTCGACCCACCATAAAATGGCTACTACAAATAATTATGGGAAGTAAAGGCACTAGCATGATAATGATCACATCACGCTGAACCGATTGATTGATAGAAATATAGGTCTAGCACCAAATTCCTAATACAAATGCAAACCTTGGAACTGAGTTGTTTATATTCGTGTTTACTTAACATGTTTACTGAACTTGTTTACTTACCATGTATCCTGCCTCGAGACGTGAAAGTAGTTTACATAACTTGTTTACTTACCATGTATCCTGCCTCAAGACGTGAAAATTGTTTGCTTAATTTATTTACTGTCCGTATATTCAGCCTCGAGACGTGAAAAGAATCCTGTACGTTCCTTTTTTTTTCTTTTAATATCCTTTACAGGACATCGCTGTCAACACCAGCATCTTTCAGCTGTATGTTGATCTCTTGGCAAGATTACCCTCAGTAGTTTGCCATTGCTTTCTGAGCGGCCGGCTCACATATCCCGTAAGTTACCGATGCGATTCGAACCACTGCTGATTCTCACCGTCATCACCGACGAGAGAATACGAGATTACGGAGAAAAGTCATAACCTCTAAGCCACGAAGCCGGCCAATGTCAGTTATGGTATAGTAAGACAAGCAGTTCCATAATTTCCAGTTATACCGGGTCAGGGTTCGAAACCAGCCGCGGGTGTTTTGCACACTGCTTTTTTAGACTTCGATGATATTGGCGTCCTGGTACCCAATGCAGGCTGGGTCAAACTGGGAGCTCTGGTCACCGAATGTACATGTCTGTCTTGATGGGGATTCGAACAGATGACCACTGGGCTTCAGATAAGAGTACTATCCCCTACCTCTAACCTGGCTACCAGCTACTTAAAGTAGCAGAGGCGTAAGTACAATTCAGCTGGCGTTATGGTGATAATATGGCTACGTTAGTGTGAGGTAAACTATGCACGGCCACGTAAATGTATCCATTTCTCAACAGATAATGTAATGTATTGTTTCAGCTAGTCCTGTTTATAAATGGGAATTGACCATAGTGTGTAGGTAACACAGCACTCGACACTATTAAAGAACAACGGAATGGTTAACATAGAGTTGCAATAACCATTTACATATCTGTCAGTCAATCAGTCAGTCGAACTTTATCTTTCTCTCCGTTTGATTGTCAGTCTGGGTCTGTCTGTCTGTCTGTCTGTCTGTCTGTCTGTCTGTCTGTCTGTCTGTCTGTCTGTCTGTCTGTCTGTCTGTCTGTCTGTCTGTCTGTCTGTCTGTCTGTCTGTCTGTCTGTATGTATGTATGCCCGTCAGTCTGCTTGTATATTTGCCCGTGTGTCTGTCTGTTTGATTGTCTGTGTCTAATTGTCTGTCTGTCAGTCTACATAACTGTGTAATTAGATACATGTATGCGTGTATGCTTGGGTAAAGAAAAGAACAAATGCATCTATACTTCAAGAGTTGAATATTGAAGAAGGTTGGCTATTAAAGACGATAAAACAAAGAAAATTGAAATATTTTGGTCACTTGAAACGTCACGAAAGTTTGGAGAGAACAATAATGGAAGGGTATATGCCTGGGAAGAGAGGAAGAGGAAGGCCAAAGAGAAGATGGGTGCAGGATGTGGCGGATGATCTCCAGATGGGTGTATCAGACGCGGGATATCTTGCTTATGATCGAGAGGTTTTCTGGAAGGTTGTTATGGGAGCGAGGTTCTGCAAAGGACATGCTACTGAATGAATGAATGAATGCGTGTATGTCTGGCTGTCTGTCGGCCCTCTGAATAGCTTTTTTATATTTTTTTTCTCGCCAACTAGATACCGTCTTGTCAGTCTCTGTCCAATTTTTAACCCTTTGAAAATAAAGTGTGTTCGTTCATTAGTTCGTTTTCTCCAACTGCCTGTCTGTCGTTCTGTCTGTTTATTATTAGTATTAGACTATTAATATGTCTACCTGTGTACCTATATGTATGTCTGTCTACTTGTCTGTCTACTTGTCTGTCTACACAGGCACATAATATGAGACATTGTATGAACAACTGTAATAGTCTCCTTACCTTGGCAGATATCCACAGAAAATACTGTCATCAAACCACAGATCACGCTACCAGCTGGTCCTAGTTTCATGTTGATATGGTCAGTCTAACTTCTCTCTTTCTCTGGTTTGTAAAATGTGTGTCCAAGCCACACAAACACAATAAGCGGCATATCACCAGCAGCTGTTTATAGAAGCACAATGACTTTTCCATTATAAATGTCGGCTGTCATGCTGGTTTATCTCTGTGACTACTCCATTACATATGCCAACAACATTTTACCTTTTACTATGTGGCAGATGCGTTACATAAGTCAACTACCTATAGTTCTGTGGATGTTACATTACATATGTCAAATACCAATGACACTGTGACTGTAACATTACATATATCATCTAATATGTTGGACGAGTTATGTGACTGTAGCATTATATATGTGAAGTACCATTAGCTCTCTGTGACTGTTACATGACATATGTCGACTACTATTAGCTATGTGACTGGTAAATTACATATGTCAACTGCCATTATGTCTTTGACTGTTCTATTACATGTCATCTGTGCCGAGCTCTGCCTTCACAATGAAACAAGCAGATTTACCAGGTAGGTATGTTTCGACATGTTCTCTTATACATTACACATTCAATGTAGTTAAGTTATTAGATTATTTAATAACTACAAATGGAAGATTTATTAAAGAAGTTGATTATAGCTTAGTCCAAGCAAAGGCATTATTTCACAAGAAGAAGATCATTCATGTAATGTATCTTTGTCAATCAAGGTGAGAAAAGAGTTCTTGACAGCTATTTTGGGCCAATCTATAAGCAAACAAGTAAGGAGTTACGGGGAAGCTGCGGAAATGTGATTTTATATAGAAGAATGTAGAGAACAATGTTGGCATGTAGAAAAAGCAATGAAGATATCTTGAGAGTACATAACTCACAGACAGAACTGGTTATTCGCATCAGAAGACGACAATACACACGCACACACGCACGCGCGCGCGCACGCACACACACACACACTGTGTATGTGTGTATGTGCTACTCATCTGTTTCCTTGTTGTGGAGTAGAGATGCGTGTGATGGAATCCGGGTTTCCAGTTACTTCAGTCAACTACACAGAGCACACATTAAATTTAGTTTGGTGAAACAATACATGTTCTAAGAATATCTACTTGACTACCGTGGACCAGACAGTAGGAAAACACTGATATCCTTAAAGATGTGAACATCACAGACACGAAGTCATAGATAGCATCATAACCAGGCGTACCTTCTGGCCTAGAGACACAACAGTGGAAGATAAACTCTATGGACCGCTGAGTTAACTAAAAAAAAGACTGCTAGATTCATACAAGAGACAACATTGCAGCTATAGACATATTTCAAGCGAACGAAAGAAGAAGAAGAAATAGATAGCATCATGTCTGGGAGACTGATGTGCTTTGGAATAGAAAACGTCTCAATGACTTGGAAAGGGTAGTGATGGGAGGCATGACTCCTAGAAGAAGTGACACGGAAAGAGCAGCAGGAATGCCGATGCAAGACTTTGAAAGCGCCGTGGGCATGAGAATACATGAGACAGTAGAACTGGCAATAGACTGAGAGTCTGTTTATGATGAGAGCAAAGCGGGGAGGGATGAGTGCAGTATGGATCATCCTTAATGGTGATGAGTTAGTAGAACACAAGCTCTACTAGTCATATCATATATATGGGCTTCAAATGAAAACATTAAATATGTGTGTGTTTTGTTGAATATATTCTGAACAAGTAAAGAACACATGTATCATTTTTCGATGTAGTCACCACTGTGTTCAATGCAAGTCATTCCGTGCTGATAAAGCCTTTGGATATTTTTAGAAAACAATTCACTTGGTCGCTTGTGTAACTACTCATCCGCTACTTGCTGTTTACTACTACGTCTTCATTGGAAAGAAAAGTATAGAGGCTTCCTACTCCACTAATACATTTGCTGGACTGACAGACATGCATCATCATACTGGACCTTCATTCGCCGATGAATTTCACCTTTTCACTAATCAATATACGGATAAAAGAACACTGCTCCGCTTATCTGCATGTCAAAAGTGGGGCGGCCATTTTAAAACTATCCTTATGAAGTCACCGTGGTCTTCTGTAACATGATGCCACGTGCTTAACACTCTTGTCATTCTTAACAACAATATTGACAGGTTGCATTACAGCGCTAAGGTTATTGTAAATTCTTTCACTCTTTTAAGGTTTCGATTTTAATCCCTCCCGTAGTTTATGTCAAGCGCATCAACACGCGTTTTTAATACAGTTTATTATATAGAATTACCGAATGAGAACTATTCGTGGCATTACATGGAATAAGAACGTTGTAAATATCATAAATGTAGATTATCTAACACAGGCTGTGGGACACACGATAGGGTTGTGGCTAGAATTCTTGCCATGTGGCCATGGGTTCGAATTCACATCCATGCACATTTGAGAAATTGACCTAGGCTCACAGGTCTAACCAGCCTAAAATGGGTATCAGAAAATGTCTATATTTGGAAGTAAATGTGCGTGGCGTGATGTTGATCACATGACCCCTCGAATTTCCATGTGTCTATACAAATAGTATATACCAGAAACACATCAAGGCGTGCGAAAAGGTTCTTTACTTTTACTTACCAACACAGGCTGTATTTAAGGTAAGTTAACAAAGAGTTAACAGTAATATTTAGCACACAATTAAATTAAATATAATGTACAGTGTAATATTATTACGTTTACATAGATCTCTCCAACATCCAATATCTCAGTGTTTTATCTTCGAGTATCACTTCCTGGTTCAGTTGCGCGGAAACTTTGACGAGTCAATGTTGGGCGCGTGATTACGGGCGGAAGCATAAAGACTACTATAGGGGAAGGCCAGCGTAAAGTCACGATATGTGTTTATGTGGATACTTGAGTTCAGAGAACCATCTTAGATACAAGTCAAGGTTAAATTAGTCATCGACTTCATAACCACGTGCCTTACAAGGTGGCGTAGACAATTAATTGGTGTTCTGGTTCAGTTCTAATGACCATGTTTCATCATGCCTTCAACTCAGACAATCAGGAATGATTTCTCTTGGTTTGCCTAGATGTGAGGTAGAGAGCGTTACGTTTGGGCCAATGAGAAACGATGCGTTGGGAGCGGATAAGAGAGATAAAGAGAAGAAACCCTGCACCATCCCTCGAACTAACAAGAACATGGGAAGTTTTTTAAAAAAAGCAAGAGTTCCAAAACTCTAAAGATAGAGGCTGAGAATGTATACATTTCCCAACCCAATTAATGAATTAAACTGTTAGGTTATGATGGCAGCAATGCATCTACAAACTTAACTTACACTGACTACATAACAGATCGTGAACAACTCAACAGCTCCTCATTTTTCTTCCAAAATCTGCAACAAATATCTACAATTGACACCATTTTTTTTTACCTAGGTTGGCGTGTTAACTTCTGTACCAGCTTGTCATCCACTGTAAATCGTATGTTAATTATGAATTCCCTCAACAACTATAGCAAAACAAATATGTCCAGTGGGTATTGAAACATTATTTGACCAGACGTGTAGTTTCCTCTTTTACTCTACCCTGAGTGTAGAGACAGTATATGACCCATACTTTTTCGTTCTTCTTCTAGCTTGTGTATAGAGACATCCTAGACCGTTACGAAGCTTGGGGAGGCTGCATTTCACAGTTCCCCGACACACCGAGTCGACGGTTCGAAATCTGCCGTGGGTTATCTTGAAGCAGATCTCTATGCGCTGATTTTGATAGTGTGATGTGTCGGCCGTTCAGAAAGCAATGGGGAACACTGATCCAACAGTACCAAGTAACTCACAAACCCCAATAAGGGAAGGGGGTTGATTGCAACGTCATGTACATGACAAGCAACTAACTTTACGTTGCCAATAGAGACAGTGTAGACAATGCGTGATCTTTCCTCTTCTACCTTAAGTATAAATGCATCTTATGGCCAAGTGTTGTTTGTCTTCGTCTTCTATTCTAAATGCCGACACACATTATGGAGAAATCGCTCCTTTCCTCTTTTACTCTCTGTGTAAATAAAATAAGTAAATGGCCTCTTTACACACCTTAAGGCGTTTCGCGAATATTTTGCTAGACTCATATTTGTATAGACCAGTTGTTCTCTTTGGGTGATGTGGTCAGTTTCACACCGGCCGCCTTTACTTTCCAAGACATTCTTGGTAACCATTTGAAGCTGTCTCGACCTGGCAGCCCAGGTCAATTTTAAACATTCGAATTCGCCCAGGTGTGATTGTCAACAACTCACTTACAGGCCTCATCGGGTACTTCTCTCACACCAATACAAGAATACTTGCAAGTCGTGTGGGAGGCAAAATACATAGTGCAATTTATTGCCATTGGCTCGCTACAGCAGTGAACAGTCGCTAATGAAACACATAACACTCTACCACAGAATTCTCTATCACAAATAGCTAACCACTATGCTACTTTCTATCTATGTAGTTACAACAAAACCCTAGCTCTATTCTAAACGAGGTGTACTCGACACGTCCTGTCTCCCGTCTGCCAATCTTTACTCCAGCCGGTACACACCACGCGGAGTCACCTTCACCTTGACGCGTGTTGCCTCACCTGGCACGCTTGATGGCAAACGTGTCATGTTGAGTGTCTACTCAACTTCTCCCGCTACCACGAGGCGTGATGCTTATTGTGGTTCGAGTGCTAACTCTCTGAACCACGCCTGCGTGTCTCATGAGGGAATGGTTAACCTAACCCTATTCCCTCATCTCCCCTGCCCTTGCCTCGGGCACAGTATCCCCTCATGGCCTCTTTAAGATTACCTGCTCTTCCTGGCTGAGGGGATGTGTTCAAGTCTTTGACACACACCCGCCCCTCCTGTGTTGCGTCACCAACTTTCACTCATTGGTTGTGACGCAAGAGGTTTCTACAAAATTTGTGTCTCTAATTTTTGTCAAAGACTCTAGATAACCTGGCTTTGGGCATTCTAATAGACTCCTACTGACTTTTACCACAATGTAGCGAAACTTTACTTGGCTACTGGCAATCGCCACAAACTTGACTGGTTGGCGTGAGCCCTTTCTCACATGCTATATTATACTTATTAGAGGTATGTCTGAACCGGACCGTTGTCTTATAAGACCTGCCCTCACATAGTAAATTAACTTACTACCCATCCAAAGTTGACTTTCTCAGGGTCAACACATGAATTGCTTCATGTCCCCCATATAATATCTAACAACCATTATACAAGAGTGTGTGCGATTGGTTTTACCTACATCGCTTCCGCGTGTAAAGTTCCATTTCACTGTTAAGCTAGTTTTTCGTTGTCTATTATGTCCCCTGACCCAAAGTTATCTCCCTTTGATTTACAAAAAATGTATGTAATTTATATGTTTGTTTTCCTGGTTGTTTGCGTGTTTGTATGTAATAAATCTACTAATCTAATTTCTACCCTATATTTCTACTTTATCTGTGTATGTATGTTAGTCTGTTGAGTGTCATAAATTTGTTCAATGTGGCCACAAACAGGTGTATAACACTGATTCGTGACTACATTTCCTGGTTATGAAACCCAAAATACTGTAATCTAAGTTCTAACCTATATTACAGACAATCACATTCACATTAGCACATGTTCACTAACGAAAACCAACAATCACACAAACAAATATTAAAAGTTAAGCGAGGCAGCAGAAGAATTTGCTGACTAACCTCCCTCTCTCCTGTCTCTCTTCCATTCGTTTTCACATTCAAAGTTCTGTCATACTCCTTTCACTCCTAATTCTATCATACATCTTTTATCCTTATATACCCATTCTTCTGATTATTTAAAAACCTTTGAGTAACACTGTTCAGATTCGGCGCAGTTTGAGACTGTCGGGCCGAATGACTGTGCGTAAGTCGCTGCACGAGTCATCTATTTACACTATATTTACATGGATGAGACCGTGTTGATGATTTGTCCCCTTGATCTCATCGTACAGTATATTACATTAATATAAGACTCTACATTCTAACATAGTAATCCTATTTCTAAACCTCAGTACTTGATGTGTTATCTAACTTTTGTCATGCTAATTATCTGATATGTTTATCTAATCTAAGGGATGTAATCTAACTATTTCACTGTACTTGATGTGGTGTGAGTTATGTACCTTAATTAAATGGATGATGTGAACAGAAATTATATACTTTTCTACCACTATATTACCTAATTTTTTAAATTGACAAGAAATTATATGATTGATGTTCTTACTCTAAATGGTGTAAATGATGTAAGTTCACTTATGTAATGTAAAATGATAATACTAATAAATGGTAATGTTTGATCGATGGTATGATTTCACTAAGATGGAATAAGCTAAACTATATTGCAGTTAAATGAAATATCACAATCTAAATGGTGCTATGTCTATCACTATTTTAATTTAATTTATTATGATGTAATTAACTATATTTATGTTTAATCTAATATTGTAATTTACATTTAAGTTAAGTAACCGGGTTAATTACCGTACTACCTAAACTATTTAACTAAATGAGAATTATTATATTAACTAATTCTATCTCTAATTTATCATTATTTTAAAATATTTAATTACATATCACATTAAGTTTATATACACTGTATTCAGTTCCTTCAGGATAGTAGTTGCCTTCATGTTTGCACATTGGTTGTATAGGCATAATAAATCTACACAATTTGCCTGGATATCTGAAATACATTATACAGTCATACTAGAGTTTTCTCGGTAGTGCCCGTGTAGAGATTCGCTGGTGTCGTAGCTCAGTCTTTTTCGTGTCTATAATTAAGCACTGTTCTGACACTGTTCTCTGTATTTCACATACATGATACACCGGAATGGAGCTTAGTTGAAAATGAGCTGTCCTATTACACACGGTAGTATCTACGTTCTGCAGCACAGTTCTTTAGTTCATGTCTGCGGACACCTGATAGTTCATTGTACTTGGATCATCATTTAGCACATAAAGTAGATGTATATGTAACACATTTTATATACATTATTGTAATCTATTTATGTACTTACTATCACTCTACATTACTATGTGGGATTTCAGGTATTATTACCTCAGATGGTAAAATTAGTGACCACCTGTATATCCGGTCCTTTCGATGCACACCACTCTGGATGACCGTGATGGGAGAATTGTAGGTCTGGACAATGAAGTGCACACCCGCCAGAAATCGACCGAGTTTATCTCACTGCATAGATGACGCCTAGGGTTGCAACTGTGATATGGAATCTCTGGACTCAGCAGGTGTGATCTTACGGCTCACGTAACCAATCGGATGGAAGATGCCCTCAAAAAATTGGCCTAGTACTGCTGGCATCTGTCCTAGAATAATAAACGAGCCTCGGATTAGGCAAGCGGAGGATTGGAATATTACAAAAAAGAATTTTCAATTTTGACAATGCAGAAATTAATAATGCATCTTTCACATTTAATTTTACAAATACTTATAAAACATTGGGATATTGAATTTCTGAGTAATTTACTAATTCCAGAAGGCTTCTGACTTGATTCTTTCTGGTAGACATGGTCAGATTCATTATTTTGGTACTACTTTTCAGGTCAGTCTACAGTTGGACTTGAAAAATGACATGACCCAAAAATGAATTTCTTTTAGGCCTAATTCGATTTTTCTCGGTTTGACAGTGAGACCGAAGAGTCGCAACCTATTAAAGCCATGTCTGAGCTTCAGTCAGTGTTTTGTCCAGTCATCAGTCTTCTGATATATTCATGTGTATTCTATAAGTTCACTATATGTATGTACATTGTCGGATTTGCCAGTCTCGCTAGCTAGTGTAGTTGCGTTGTGTATGTCTGTCGTCTTATTATTAGCTGTGGATGCAATATGTTCGTCTGTCACTATTTCTGTCTCTTGTCTTGAAAAGTAAAGTTTACGCATGTTGACATGGAATATCTCTGAGTGTCTGTTTATCGATATTTCATAGTCAACATGTACCATGGTTATGTACCACCTTGAATAGTCGTTGCCATTACGTTGGTATGGAAGTAGCCTAAATCTGTCTTGATCAAGTTCAAGATCACTGGTTCTTGCACCGTTTGTGTGTTTGTGGTAGAACTGACCCTTCTTCTATCAAATGGCTTGGGAGCCAGTATAGAAGGTTGTACTTCAGGTGTAGGATGTCTACCCTTAAACTTTTGTACCAATTGTTGACAGACATTACAAGCAAATCCATTATGAAAACATAATTTTATCTTATTGAAAAACCCTGGTCTGGTGTTGTTGTATGCAAGATGACCAGTTACCGGTGTTTTATGTGCATATTTTGGCATAGTTAACCGGTGTTGTTTAGGTAACACCTGTTCCTGGTTACCAGTAGCATGACCTGTAGTTGAAATGCTATTCTTACGTCTAAATAAACAAGATGCATTTTTGGTCACTCTGGCTTTGGCCTTTAACAATTTTAAGTATGGAGACACATTAAGAGTAGATTTCTGTTGGTGTAAAACTTTCTGTTTGTTTGTGTCATCTGTGCTGGTTGTAGAAAGCATCAGTAGTGTCTCATCTTGTAATGTGTTATGATGTTTTGAAGTGTCTGTTTTGGCTGTTGTAATAGTTGCCTTTACTTTTTCCCATGCAACTATTTCATCAATCGTACAATGTTTTAGTTGGGGTAAGCACCCCAGAATTAAATCAGTACAAGGGTTGTTCAGTATTGCACAGGTAAAGGTACCAGAGAGAAAAGGAGAATCAATATGGGCTTTTGCCAAAGGGTAAATTTCAATGTTACCCGAGAAGGTACGGCATTTGACAGTATCACCTGTGTAATCACCCGGATTAACCAGTTCTTTCCGAAGACCAATAAGGGTGCTGCCGCTGTCCAGCAAACACTGGCATGGTACATTATTGACCATTGCATTGTGGAACACAAGATTGCCTCTGGAGGCTAGTGCTGCGTTTACACTTTCAGATGAGCATAGTACTGTATGTCCACATTCTAGTTTCGCGTCTGTATGGAATTGGTGACATCGTTCACAGCTGTCGAAGCTCAAAATATCGTATGCACCACAAACATTTTCTGCTTGGTTATTAGGTAAGTCACTTTCACTCTCAGACTCATTCTCACTACCACCATCTGAAGAGGTGTCAATCACAATGGCATTATTGGCTTTCATACGCTGCCGGCCAAGGCACTTATTACTATAATGGCCATAACAGGAACAAAAAAAACATTTGATTGCACGCCTGTATGCAGATCTTTTACTTTGCTGTTTCTTGATCACATTTTCAAGATGCGCCGGATAATTTGGCGATTTGTCACACATAGCATAGGTGTCATGTAAAAGGTGACAATGGATACATTTTTCCATTTTCTTATCTTTCTTATCGTATTTCTGATAAGGTTTCCTATTACTTTGGTAGTTTTTAGTTTGGTCTTTGACGAAGGAAACTATTTCAGAGTCATTTGAGGTCTTAAACACATCTCTGTTAGAAGAAAAATATGCTGAGCCTTTCTTTTCAAACTGTTCTATGTTTTCTATGTCTGACTGCTGTAAAAATTTAGCAAAAGGAGAAGGTATGGTGGATATAACCTTATCCATAGCAATTAAGTTTTTTAATCTATCAAAGTCTCTTCCTATGTTAGCCGCTTTAAGCCATCTGTTTAGTACACTTAGAACATTTGAGACGTAATCAATGAAAGTCTCATTGGGTTTAGGCTTTAAATTTGAAAATTGATTTTGATATCCAGGGGCATCAAGTAAAAAGTGTTGCATTATCCTATCATGGATGTATTGATAGTTAGATCTGAGGTCTGTTGGTATGGACTCTATTACTTTGAGGGGCTCACCACTGAGATTCTTCATAAAAATTGGAGCCCACATTTCTAATGGAACTTGGTGAAATTTAAATTGGTACTCTACATTCTCTATCCATGCTGATATGGGATCATCTTTACAGTATGGTTTGATAATATTTTTGTATTTGTTGAACTTATTTTCCTCTTGTTGACTTCTTAGTTTAGTGGCAGAGACTTCTGCGTGTGACTCTATGTCTCTTTCTTTCATCTTTAACTGTGTCTCTGATTCTACTTGTATCTGTTTTTCTTTGACCCTTGACATTTCAGCTATTTCAGATTGCTTTAATTCTTTGTCCTGATCTAATTGCCTTTGCTTTAATTCTAGTTCTTTCTGTTTTATCTCCTTCTCATGTTCTAACTGTTGTTGTTTAAGTTCTAATTCTTTCTGTTTTGTCTCTTTATCATGTTCTATCTGCTGTTGTTTAACTGTCTTATCATGTTCTAACTGTTGTTGTTTAAGTTCTAATTCTTTCTGTTTTGTTATCTCAGCTAGTTGAGCAATCTCTTTTTGATGCTGTCTTTCTTGTTCTCTTTCTCGTGCGCGTTCGTTTCTTTCAGCATCTTCTTTTCGTATGCGATCGGCTTTTTCAGCCTCTTCTTTTCGTATGCGATCAGCTTTTTCAGTCTCTTTTGCTTCTTTCTCAGCATCTTTTAATTCTTTAAATTTCTGATCTGCATATTGCTGTAGTTCTTTCCCTGTTAATTCCAGTTCTTACCTGCTTTTATGAAATCTGATAAAGTTGCCATCTTAATTTAGTAATTGGCTAGCAGTGACAGACAATGATCTTTTTATTAATTATCTATCTTTGATATGTTATTTTTATTCACCAATGAGCGCAAAGACGTGTACTCTTTGCTTGTGCCCTGCAAAATTTAATGCTGAAAAAACAGAGCACAAAAAATACAATAGTGTCTCAACAGCTGAAAAAGAGATGCACTATTAATCAAATTGCATGCCAAAATATGTAAGTGTACTCAGCTTTAACGTTCCCGATGATCGGGGAACGGAACTCCGTCGACACAGGTCACCTTGATACTTTAGGGTAGAAACACGTTACGTAATTGGGACACCCTAGTTGGCACACCGGCATCCGTACACAGCTGTTGTTCACTCTTCGATATGTAGGGCGGCAGTATTACGCCCAGAGGTGCACGACATAATTACCCTGACAACTAAGGACAATGACTTAGACAATGACAGAATCACGAACAACTAGAATATGTACCACGTAAATTAAATGTCGATGTCCTGTCTTCGTTCTATCAGTTTTGCCTTACGTTACTATTCTAGTTAATTTATGTAAGTGTTGTGCAAGCAAGTGCCATCTGCTCGCCCGAAAGTAGTTCCATCGTGACCGTAAACCATGAGAAAATAGACCACAAATATTAATAACTGCTTTTCATAAATATAAATAACCTAATGATGTTTAAATAAATAAATATATTACTTTCGTAAATCAAATAAAGAAATAATAGCTGATATAACGTACCGATTCAGGTGAGCGCTGTTTAGCAACTTTGTAAACACTCGCTTGCTGTATGCTAATGAGCCCAGACGACTGTTTGTCAATCATCTGACGTCACAGCACAGCGCGATGAAAAATCGATATTGTTTGCTGGCTTCGTATCGCTCCGCCGTGAATCATTTTTGGTACTCATTTCTCAACAAAAAGGTAAATATATAAATAAATACGAGAAACCACGAATATTAATACTTACAGCTTTGATGAATACATACTTTGACTAAATAAATATTTCATAAACACAATTAAACAGTTTAATACGTCACGATAGGCACATTTCTAGCTTGCAACATTTTTCTCGTCTGCACAAATCACCGTCACTACACAAATTAAATTAAACCCTAGTCTGGAGCTCGTGGACGAGTGGATTAGCTTGAACTTTGCGTCCAAGCTTCACTTCTGACAACCACAATTACCCTGTACTGTGGGTATTAGCTTGGCGCTTTCGTCCAAGCACCACTTCTTGACACCACAATTACCCTGGCCTGTCAACAACTCACTTACAGGCCTCATCGGGTACTTCTCTCACACCAATACAAGAATACTTGCAAGTCGTGTGGGAGGCAAAATACATAGTGCAATTTATTGCCATTGGCTCGCTACAGCAGTGAACAGTCGCTAATGAAACACATAACACTCTACCACAGAATTATCTATCACAAATAGCTAACCACTATGCTACTTTCTATCTATGTAGTTACAACAAAACCCTAGCTCTATTCTAAACGAGGTGTACTCGACACGTCCTGTCTCCCGTCTGCCAATCTTTACTCCAGCCGGTACACACCACGCGGAGTCACCTTCACCTTGACGCGTGTTGCCTCACCTGGCACGCTTGATGGCAAACGTGTCATGTTGAGTGTCTACTCAACTTCTCCCGCTACCACGAGGCGTGATGCTTATTGTGGTTCGAGTGCTAACTCTCTGAACCACGCCTGCGTGTCTCATGAGGGAATGGTTAACCTAACCCTATTCCCTCATCTCCCCTGCCCTTGCCTCGGGCACAGTATCCCCTCATGGCCTCTTTAAGATTACCTGCTCTTCCTGGCTGAGGGGATGTGTTCAAGTCTTTGAAGCTGATCTATGACTCTGGTGATCGTATGGGATGGAGAAACATGACCTCCCATGCTTATCGGCATGGCACATGATGATGATGATGCCTTGTAAATATCACTTCTGGTAATCTGTGTGTTAACATGGGGTGGAATATTCAGTTATACTGAGGCCAAAAGTAACGACTTTTCAAATTTGTATTGCCAGTCACGGCTAAAAATGTACTCATAAAATTCAGCTGATATCAACTCTGATTTCAAGCTAAATATTAAGCCCTGAATTGAGGTCGGCGTGGTCAAGAGGTTTAACGCGCATGCGCTTAAACTTTATCCGGTGACAGCGGCGATATGGCTTGATTGCACAAATCGATCAGTTTGACTTAAATGTTGACTTCTTGTCCTTAACTTGATGATGTAAATTACAAGTATGTCTGAAGCTGGAGAGGGTTGGCCTGATGCCGGAGGACAATGTTAATCAGTCCAGCGTTTTCAAGAATAGTAACAGCTACTGATAGTAGTAGTAGTACGTGTGTAGAATACGCTCGAGTTCACAGAAAGCGGATAAAATATATGGGTGTTGTTAAATTTATTATTCCAATGTCTCGCGAAGTGAGACCCACACAAGCTATATGGTCAAACCATCTGAATCCGCGGCACTTTATTATTTTAATCAGTCATATGTGCTTACACTGGTCATTTATATCTGCTTGATCGTATTGCACTTTAATTAAACTTACGAATGGACTTTTATACATGGCTAACGGCGCATTGGGTATATGGTGCTAGAACTATAGTGTTCTAGACCGAGCGGTACATGGTGGGTGATGTCAATATCACCGGCCGTCTTTATTTCAAGCGACATTTCCCGCCACCCATTATAGGCTTGGTCGACCTGGGAGCCTTGTCAATATTAATAAAAGCAGTCTCGGTGTAGAAGAAATTTATAATGACGTAGAGTCTGCCTTAAAGAAATGTAAACATTCAGAAATAAACATCATAATAGGGGACTTCAATGCAAAAGTAGGAAATCAAGGGGATAGATACACAGTAGGAAACTATGGTTTAGGAGAAAGAAATGAAAGAGGATACAGACTCGTGGAGTGGGCAAAAGAACAGGAAATGATTGTTGGAAACACCTGGTTTAAGCAACACCCTAGAAGATTATGGACAATGAGGAGTCCTGATAGCAGGATTAGAAACCAGATTGATGTCAAAGAGCTGCAAGTAAGCTAATAGATAATATAGAAGAGAACTATGGAAAGAGACTTAGACAGGATAGAGAGAACATAGCTATCCAGGAAATAGGGACAGAAGGGACAGAAGCACGAGTGAGAACTATGAATAGTTCTCCAACTGGACACACTGGTGTCCTAAAAGAGGACACCGTAAGACGTGAGCTGGAGTTACCCAGAATCAGTTATCAGTTATCAGTTATCAGTTGGGGTATCTTCGTTGCACTCCGGACATGTCCATAGGTGCTCAGATCCTCCCCCCAGCATATACATCAGCGTCCGGTGGCTAATAGTGCCAGTTCTGTGTTGGTTGACGAGGTGCTTTGTTTTCCCGATGTACCTCTCGCGTCTGGCTGTGCCGATTCTTACTCCCAGGTCTTTCATCCTGGACAGCGATGTGGAATCATTGACGTCAAAGTCCTCTGTTCTCGCCATATCTTTAAGGACGTTAATAACATCGGCACGATCCATGGGCTGGCCATCTACAGGGGGTGCAGAGCCAGCCAGTTTGTCAGCTCGTTCATTTCCCTCGACTCCCGCATGTCCCGGGACGAAGATGAAGGTGACTTTACGGACAACAGACTTCCGCAGCGATTCAGTCCACTGTCTACGTACAGATCCAGCTTCGACCTTCTGAATCATGCTCATTGAATCACTTAGTACACATACGTTGGTATAATGCTGTGACTCCAGCCATATGAAAGCCTGTGTAACTGCCATCACCTCCATCGTCATGCTGCTCGTGGTCATAGAGTAGGCACCACTGGATTCTTGAACGGTTCGGCCCGCTGAACGGGCTGTAAATGCCCACGCACTTCTCTGCTGCTTTACCACAGATCCATCTGTATAGATGAGCACTTCGGGGCTATCTGAGTGTTCATAGATGAGCGCGTTAACCTCTGCATTGACAGCGGCAGGGTTCTGCTCTCTGCACCGTCTGTCGAGTGTGATAATGCAGGAGAAAGTGCACTTAAAAGCTGGAGGCACCGGCACCCATTCCTTGCCGGGGTTGATACTGGTAAGACTGCAGACCTGTCTGACGACATCTTCCGCCCGACCCATCCATGATTTGCACCTCTTTAGCCTGTCACCCTTTTCTCTGAATATAGCGTCATGCAGAGGGTGCTGCTCATCTGCACTTATTTTTAAGTATGCACGAGCTCTCCAGATCTTGATCCTGTGTTCCATTGTCGGGAAGTCAAGGAGGTATCTCATTGCTACACAGCTGGTGTCTCTCGTGCAGCCCAAAATGATGCGCATGGCTTCGTTTTGTACCTTTTCAAGTCTTCCAATCTGTGTAGGGCTGACAGTGAGGATGGCCAGGGCATACTCGATGCGTGAAAGCACAAGTCCTTGGAACAGAAGTATTAGCAGTCTTTGCTCGATATTGGCAGTCGCCATGACTCTCATTGCTGACAAACCTTTTCGAGCCTTCGTTATGACATAATCGACATGATCTCTGAAGGACAGGCTACGATCAAGCCTCACGCCAAGATATGTCATTGACTGGGTTCTACTCAAACTGCTCTCATCCATTCTTACTGCCGGCAGGTCTGTTTTCACAATATGGTTGTTTAGTGAGAACCATGTAACCGTTGCCTTTGCAGGGTTGACAAGAGCATCGGCATCAGCACACCATAAGGAAATTCGATCTAGTTCGCCCTGCATATCATTGGCAACCGAATGTCTATCTCGACCCTGTCGATACACGAGGATGTCGTCAACGAATGACAGAGTCCTACCTCTCCCTTCCAACTGTTGTTCAGTGATCGGCACCGTATACACGTTGAATAGTACTGGTGACAGTGGTGAACCCTGCGGCAATCCTGGACATATCGTTATCGGCTCAGAAGACTAACTCCCGCATCTTAGCACCACCTTCCTTTGGAGCAGCACTGCAGCTATCCATCGTACAAGGTGAGGGTGCACTTTCAGTCTGAGGAGGGTTTGCATCAAGTGCTCGAACGATACTCTGTTATATGCGTCCTCTAAGTCTATGGCGGCCGCACATGTCTCTTCTCTGACCTGAAATCCTTCGTAAACATCTTGAGCAAAGACCGCTGCATTCAGCCATGACTCTTTGTTGCGTCTGTATCTTCCAAGTGTGGGCGGGAAGCAGCCGAGCTGTTCCAAGTCCCAAGCAAGTCTGTGTGCGACAGTTTTCTCCAGTAGCTTGCCAACAGTATTCTGCATCGTAATGATTCTGTAGCCGCTTATCTTGGAATGGACTTTGTTCGGTTTTGGCAGCGGCAGCAAGTAGCTGTGTAGCCATTCTTCTTTGACCTGACCCCTCTGGATACTGGTGTTGAATTCTCTGGCCAGTTCTTCCATGTCATCATCTGATATCACCAGTAGGTCACCATATCGGATGCCGTCTGGGCCTGGGGCGGTGTTAGGTGATTTTTTGAGCATCGCACGCAATATCTCAGCTGTGATTGTCCATTCTTCGTCTGTCCCGACCCCCTCGCACAACTGAGAGAGTGTCGTTGTGGTCCTCTGTCTGGCGGGCTCGTCTTTCTGGTCAGTCTGTTCTATGTAGCGTGCAAGAAGGGCCTTATCTTTATCCGCATCCGACTTTTTCCATGCAAGGTCTGTGCCTTGAAAGTCTGGAATACCCCTACGTTGTGCAGCACCGTTCATGCTCTTGTGGAGGCGCCAGAATGTCGTAAGAGATCGCTCGGAGCACACCTTCCTGCAGAACTCGTCCCATTTCTCGGCCTTAGCCTGTTTGGCGCAGGATTTGAATAAAGTCGTCGTCCTATCGACCTCAGTCTTCAGGTTCGCCAACTCAAACTGTGGCATGTTAGCCTTCCTGGCCATTTTGCCAGTCTTTGACAGCCTGCCTCTTTCCCAGCCATGCCTTCTCGACCTCTCCATTCCACCATGGTGGCTGCAACCATCTTTCTTGTCTCCTGCGGGAGGAAGTTAGTTTCCTTCTTCTGATCTTGATTATGGCGTCTTGACCAGTGTTGTCGTACGGGAAGGCATTTGTCTTGTTTCTTTGACTCATGGCCCCGTCTTTCTTGATCAGGATAACACAAGGGTAGTGGTCACTATCGTGGTATCCCAGTGTACCCCACCGGCACCTTGGTGCGATGGTGGGCGACACCAGAGCCAAGTCAATGATGCTGTCAGAGTCACCCAGAATAGAATGGGGGAACCCGCATCACGAGAAGTGTCCACGCAACACTGGTAACTCTAAACGGTTGACCAGTCACTAACTGCGTGCTGGAACTCCGAGCACGCAAAACCCGCTGACGCACGAAGGATCTACTGCACGTGGCTGGACACGCCACGAAGATCGTCAGACCGGGACCCGACAGCGTAGAAGACGGACTGATGTATTCGCTGTGAATACTTTGTTGCTTACAAAGGACAGTAGCAATAGTTATGACTTAGACTAACTTCTGTAGATGTTAACATCGATACCATTCTTCACGTAACATCATCATGATATACCATGATAAATATTACCTATGTGGTTATCCGCTCGCAGAGCTAATGTAGAACTAGCTCCGAATAAAGTTGTATCATAATTGTATCCTTTTGTACGACGTACGAGTTGTTATTTCGTGTGGGACAAAAGAGTAATCCATGTATGCCTGTTAAAGCTGAGTTGCTGACAGGCAGGGTCCGATTTGGTGTCAGAAGGTGGGGCTTGAACCTCCTTCAAGCACTTATAAGACCATTTTCCCACAGAAAAGTGTAAAATTCTACCAAAATTGTATTTGATATTTCATTTGATCTGAATTTGAAAACTTAAACTGTGATTGTGTGTAACTGACAGGACTGACAGGATCGAACACTCCATCATTCTGACTGATAACACCCCAATCAAATGCCGACCTTATTGTATTCAATAAGACTGGCAAAGACTTACAACACACTGTCAGCGGAGGTCCAACCTTCTACATTGGCCTCTAGACCGTTTGAAAGTGCAGCGGTGGATATTGTTGGACCCCTGAATCAGAGATCCAGTTTGTGTTACAAACTTTTAACTCGTGGGTGTAACAAGTAGTAATCTCAACAAAAAATTAGGGCTGTCTGATTAGACTTGGATTGCCTTCAGACTGCATCTACATTCTCATTAGCAGAAGATTTAGAAACGCGCTAACAGTAGCAAAAACAGTTCCCAGTGCTGATTGTTATAGTGACCACAGATTACTCACAGGAACATTGAGGATACAGTTGAAGGAAGTCAAGTATATAACAGGAAACACTAAATATGATTTGTGTACATTGAGTAATAACAAGGAAATACAAAACAAATTCAACATAGAAGTACAGAACAGATTTGAAATATTGGCTGATCTAGAGATATTATTTCAGGATGTGGATGATCAATGGGAAACTTTGAAGAATTCAATCAATGTAGCTGCAGAAACAACTATTCCAAAACTAAAGAAGGTGGGTCGTAAGAAATGAATGACTGAAGAAATTTTACACCTCATGGAAACAAGAAGACTCAACAAAAATAATTCTGTAAAATGTGAAGAAATCCACAGACAAGTCAGAATATTATTTAAGGAGGCAAAAGAATCATGGCTTGAGGAAAAGTGCTTAGAAATTGAAAACCAACACAACAGTCAAAATACTAAATTAGTGCACAAAAGAATTAAGGAACTTACTAATAAAAGAACAAGTACATCAACAGGATGTCTAAAAACTAAAAATGGCAAAATAATAATAGAAAAATACCAGATTCTACATGTATGGACAGATTATGTGAAACACCTTTATGATGATAACAGAGACGAACAGTATGATATTAGATTTAATAATGAAGGACCGCCAATTTTGGAGATGGAGGCTCGAAATGTTCTTAAGCATATGAAAGCTGGCAAGGCCCCCGGTGCAGATAACATCACAACAGAAATGATTAAAGCTTTAGAAGAATTTGGACTAGAGCAAGTCACCAGACTGATGAACACATTATATGATACTGGAGATATACCTCCTGAATTATGTATCTCTGTATTTATTGCAATCCCAAAGAAATCAGGAACCTTGGAATGTGATCAACATAGAACAATTAGTATAATGAGTCACACCACAAAGATTTTGCTAAGAATTATCACGCAAAGAGTGAGGAAGAAGATACAACCTGAAATAGGGGAAGAACAATGTGGGTTTGTAGAAGGAAAGGGTACAGTAAATGCTGTGTATATGTTGCGAACAGTTATTGAACGTGCTATAGAAGTAAACAAGGATATACATCTTTGCTTTATTGACTATACAAAGGCTTTTGATAGAGTTAGACATGTCAACATGGTGGATATGCTTGCAGATCTACAAATTGATGGGAAAGACATTAGACTTAAGAAGAACATATATTGGAAACAACAAGCTGCAATAAGGATTGATAATGAAGTGGGACAGTATCAGCCAATTAAGAGAGGTGTTAGGCAGGGATGTGTGATGTCTCCAGATCTTTTTTCCCTATACAGTGAAAATATTTTCAGAAATGTAGAGGATATAAATGGAATCAGCATTGGAGGACGAAACATCAATAACATTAGATATGCAGATGATACAGTATTGATTGCAGACAATGCGCAGGACCTGCAACAATTAGTAGATGCGGTTGTTGTACACAGTGAGCAACTGGGGTTAGAATTAAATTGTAAAAAGACTCAGGTTATGGTCGTCACTAGGAAGGAAGAAGTGCCACAATGTAATAAACAAGTAAATGGAAATATTCAACAAGTGAATCGGTACAATTATCTTGGAACAGTCATAACATCTGATGGGAAATGCCTTGAAGAGATTAGAACAAGAATCGCCATGGCGAAAGTAGCCTTTAGCAAGATGAAAAACATTCTGACCAATAAAAAGATGTCAATTGAAACGAGAAAAAGAGTGTTGAGGGGATACATAGAGCCTGTTCTTTTGTATGGATGTGAAACTTGGACAATGGGCAGTCAAGCTGAAAAACATCTGATGGCTGCAGAAATGTGGTTTCTGAGGAAAATGCAAAGAATACCATGGACAGACAGAAAAACCAATGACCAAGTACTACAGGAGACAAATGAACATCGTAAACTGATTAGAGAAATTAGACGTAGACAGTCAACATTTTTTGGACATGTTATGAGAAGAAATGGATTGGAGAACTTGGTGATAACTGGCAAGATCGAAGGGAACAGACCAAGAGGCAGACCGAGAGGAAAATACCTGGATGGCTTGGCCACATGGCATGAACGAGACAGGAACACTGAGCTGATCCACGACACTGGTGATCGAGTGAAATGGCGAGTCATGACCGCCCACGCTTTCCGGCATGGCACATGATTGATTGATTGAGTCTCGGTGTGGATTTGAACCCTTGACAACTGATCCGATAGGCCAGAGTCTACGCTACCGCAGCTTCCATTCTCCTTTACATGTGTTTATTTTATTCGATTGAACTGTCAGTTATTGTTGGTACTAATTTATAAACTGTGCATGCAGAGGAAGGTCGTTTCATCCCCGTCAATAGTGGCTGGTGGGGGGGGGGGGGGGGGAGTGAGCGAGCTTTATAAAACAGCATAACGGGTTCGAAACCAGCTGCAGGCGCTGTGGAAGCAGACCGCACTTCGTTGATTTATAACAATGATTTAAGCGTCCGTCGTTCAGAAAGCAATGATAAACGCCATCCATTCAGTAGTATTTCTTTTGCAGAATTTAGCTCCCATAACAAACATCCGGAAAAATATACGGTCTCTCGAGCTATACACCCATATGGAGATCTTCTGTCACATCCTGCACCTGTTTTTTCTTATGCCTTCCGTTTTTTGTTTTTTCTTGTTCCCGGCACATAATGCTCCATAATTGTAATCTCCAAACTTTCATCATGTTTCATGTAACCATAAATTTAAATTTTCGTTGTTTTATCATCTTTAGTAGCCAACATTTTTCATTATTCAGTTCGTGTAGTATGGATACATTTGTTATTTTCTGCATCCAAAATACTTTTAGAACAATCTATATCATATATATTAAAAGGCATTTATGCGTTGTTCAGCTTGTTTGATAAGGGCGTATGTTACAATGGGAAAATGCATGCTCTTAAATATCTAATTTTGGTAGTTCTCTCTGTCCCATTCCACAATGTATACAGTTGTTTCAGTGTTTGAAGAGCAGTAGATATTCGACTTTTAATTTCCTTCATTGTGTCACCATTGTTGGTAATTAATGACCCAAGATATTCGAAATGTTATATCACCTCCAATTTATCCTCATTAACGTATATTTCTTTCTCCATATTAGTTTTTTCTGTATGCATTATCTTCATTTTTGCTATGTTAAGATATAAGTTGTGAATTTCACTATTCTTTTGGGTTGAGGCTATTAGTTCTTATATTCCATTCTGTTTAGATAGTAATACTGTATCATTAGCATATCTAATTTCTAGTAATTTATGATCACCAATATTTATGGCATCATATTGATCTTTGGATATATCATCTCTGACATTTCTCATTATATTTTCGGCGTACCGATTAAACAAATAAGGGGACCGCACACAGCCCTGTCGGACTCCGTGCTTGATGTAAAACCAATCTGATGTCTCGCCATCTATTCTAATCGCTGGTTTTTTGGTCTAGATCAGTGTTTCTCAACCGGTGGGGAATCCCCCCCCCCCCATGCTTTCCAGCATGGGGGGGGGGGGGGGGGAATTAAGATTATTTCAAGATCGACTTAATACAGGAACCGATTACTTGATATCGTTTTTCCCTTCATTCTTTACGGTTCTTTACGTCTCACCCTTCTAAAATTCATTTTATAAAGAAAGAAGACCCACAAATCACGTTTTATGTGCACGTCTTGTTTTAGTATATGCTATTAAACTTAGCTTCCATAATTACGTATACTGTGTAGGGGCGAAGGCGGGGGGGGGGGGGGGGGGGGGGGGGGGTTAGTTAGGAAAAACGAAAAGGGGGGGGGGGCTGGGGGGGGGGGGAATGACGTTCTGAAAATATGGTGAAGGGGAGCACGGACCAAATTTTTAGGTAGGAAATACGAAACGGGGAAATGACGTTCTGAAAATATGGTGAAGGGGGGCACAGATCAAAAAAGGTTGAGAACCACTGGTCTAGATAGATATTTGTTATGAGTTGTACTACATGTGATGGGAAGCCCATTTTTCTCATGATTTCCCAAAATTCCTTATGTTGTACACAGTCAAATGCCTTTGAATAATCCACAAAACAAAAGAATAGGTTTACATTAAATTATCTACACTTCTCTACTGTTAAACGCATGTTGTGTATGTGATCTATTGTTCCTATTCCCTGTCTAAATGCAACTTGAATGAACCACGTTATTCTCATTTTGCATTTTCTTATTGTCTTCCTATTATTATTTTTAGTAGAATGTTACTATCATGATTTATCAGGGTAACAGTTCTATATGTTTTGTTAAGTTGCATATCATTTACAGGACGTTGCAGTCAACACCAGCATTTTACTGCCATTTTTGACGTCTTGGCACGTTTTTACGTTCAATGGTTTGCCATCGTCATGGCATACCAGAGATTCGGTATGCTGATGATACAGTATTGCTATCCACAACACAGAATGGTATAGAAAACCTAATAGCCTCAACCCAATTGAATAGTGAAAATCTCAACTTATATCTTTACATTGCAAAAACAAAGATAATGCATACAGATAAAACAAATATGGAGAAAGAAATATATGTTAATGAGGAAAAATTGGAGGTGGTGGAAAATGTTGAATATCTTGGGTCATTGATTACCAACAACGGTGACACAATGAAAGAAATTAACGACGACTATCAATTGCTCTTCAAAGACTAATACAACTGAATAAATTATGGAGTGGGACAGACAGAACTACAAAAGTTAGATTTTTAAGAGCATGCATCTTTCCCATGGCAATATACGCCTGCGAGACCAGGACAGTTACTAAACAAGCTGAACAGCGCATAAATGCCTTTGAATATAAATGTTATAGACGAGTTCTAAGAATATCTTGGGTAAAGAAAAGAACAAATGCATCCATACTTCAACAGCTGAATATTGAAGAAGCCTGGCTAATAAAGACGATAAAACAAAGAAAATTGAAATATTTTTGGTCACTTGAAACGTCACGAAAGTTTGGAGAGAACAATAATGGAGGAGTATATGCCTAAGAAGAGAGGGAAAGGAAGGCCAAAGAGAAGATGGGTGCAGGATGTGGCGGATGATCTCCAGATGGGTGTATCAGACGCGGGACATCTTGCTTATGATCGAGAGGTTTTCCGGAAGGTTATTGTGACAAAACGGCAATTCATTTGGGCGATTTCCCACTTTATTCGGCGTCATCCGGGACTTTCCCGCCTATAAATAGATCGGGGATAGCCCAGTAGGAATTTTCCATCTGGAAGGTTCGAGAACCACCGGGATTTGGATGTCCAAGGTGGCTCAGTACAACACTAACTTCCCGTGCGGTTAGAACCTAGAAGTCCACTGTGGAAAATAGAGTTTCACGTGGAGTTGCCACACTTCGTGCAGCACTTCTTTCTCGAGCGCATTCGTCCGCACGAGGGAGAAATGTGGCTGGCACAGCTGATTCACTTTCTAATTCTTGTGTGAGAAGGGTCTGCTTTTGGGTAGCAGGGAACCCACTTCTTCACCCACAACCAAGTTTCAGCGGACTGTCATTTCACGACCTGCTGGCGTAAGATAGTCATTGAAGCTGACTGGAAACAATCAACCGGTTCAGGTGTTGCCTGTTAGAACCAGCCTATTACTAAGTTGCCGGAAACCACTACGTGATCCATGGCGAAGGGTCACAATACCTATTTTACCACGCCTGACTGTGCTACATTATGCAAGAGGGAGAATCACCATGCATGACTCATACTCACCACGTGATTCTAGAACCCTGCAACAGCACTAGTGGAACTAGATGGTTTGTTTTTCCATATTAGAACTGTGATTAAGACTATTTCAGAATATAGTTCATCTACCAGAGCAATCTTGCCGGTGTATAATGAAGGTTGATTTACTATGGAGCTATGATAGCAGGCTCACTCCAGAGAGACTTACCAAGGTGGGGTAGGCGCAGCTCTGGGAGCTCATCAAGTCCAAATCAATGTGTTTCCGCCTAAACGTGGGACAGACCAGGCAAAGATTGGCCCAAACCAAAGGGGCTGTAACTACGTTGGCACGAGTGTTCGGTCATGACTAGACCCCCACCAGCTGGCGTATTTTCTTACTCGAACTCGAGGTGGTAGACAGGTCCACTCATCCAGACCTTTATGAACTGTGTATGCTGAATATGAATAGTTCTTACTCAAGCATTCGAACAACCGAGTCATAGAAATAAAGACATTATGTTTGGTTACCAAGCTCAACCATATTTCAAGATGTGTGCAGGACTCTGAGGGAGTCTGAACATGCGACAGTGTAGTGACTATTGAACTCAGTTACAGGAACATTGGTGTTTTTCTAGTGACTGTGTTGACTTGTTGCAGTGCTGATTCATTACCCAATCAGGGGTATACAATTATTCTGCGGGACCATTAGGTTGGTCATGTGTTACGTCTAGAGAAACCTAGAGATCAACTGGGGTCGCCTCAAGGAAGAGGGTCTCCATACCAGGCTGTACTTTGATAACTGTGAAAGTTGGTCACAGCGATTCAGTGGGACAGAGCAGAGAAGTTCATCCAGCAGTCTGAGGTCCGAAGAGGTAGTTCCTCTGACATCTGATCTTAGCTCTGGGGACGGAGTGGTCTCCATAGGTTCCAGTCATCAGTCTGGAAGAGAGCCGGGTGAGTGTCGGACCGACTGGACGGAACATCTGTCTCAAACCTGCACGTCAGCCTCGTGATGATAAACGAAGCATATCTATCTCTGATTCTGTCTCTAACCTATCTTCTGCTATTGTAAATAGTTTATACTATCAGGGTGTTCTTATCCTACCTATTATCTTTAGGGTAGAATAAACTTTGTTGATGTTGACTGATTCTTTGTACAGTGATTGAGTGTGGTCTCGGTCGATACCTCAGGGTTCATTGTCCCAAGGGAGAAGGTAGAGAGTGGGGGTCTAGAATCTGGAAGGGCTTGTAGACTTATTTATACCATTTGAGGGCAACCACAGGGTAAACAGTGTATCTACCCATCCAACCCCTGGGGTTAGAATACACGGGAGTGCTAAGGACCCCTGGGGCTTGGTTAACTCTCAATACCCAAGGCAAACCTGTCACAGTTATTATGGGAGCGAGGTTCTGCAAAGGTCATGCTACTGAATGAATGAATGAATGAATGAGTTTGCTATTGGTTTCTGAACGACCGGCTCCCATACCAACGCGTTAACAACGTTAAAACAGCGTTACACGGTCCGCTGCCAAATCGATCGCCGCTGTGTCTCAAACGCGGGTAGGCAGCATTACGAATCGCGTCCGCAACGCCATCGCCAAGGAGTCGGCAATAGTTCTATAGTTGGTGCAAAATTTCAGGTTGCCCTTTTCCGTATTAGAATGCAGATAGTTAGTTACCTTCCAATCTTTTGGCCATATTGCATATTCCCATATCGTTTTACATAATATGTGATGGATGTGTATGCCTCTTCTCCACCCGCTTTAATAGTTCAGCTTGTAGCTCATCATATCCTGGTGATTTACCATTCTTCAGTTCTCTATTGCCCATGCAAATTCACCTAATGGTGGTTCAGGTTTGTCTCTGCGTGTCATTGGTTCGTGTATCTCATTCATATCCTCATTTATTCGTAGCATACATTCGATTGCAGTATTCCTTCAATTGGACTACATTTTGTTCTAGATTCTGTTAGGGTATTTTCTAACTTGTCACATATAACATTTAATTGATGTTGTGCATTTCTGGTCTATAACTTCATTTCTGAGAACATTTCGTAATCTCTTCCATTCTTATGATACTGCTCTATTCTAGTACAACAATCTTGTATATATATATATATATTGGTTTTGTCTTTTCTTGTATTGTTTCTTATTTCTCGTGTTCAAGATTTATACTTCATCGTAATGTTATCGGTTTCTTCTCCTATCTGTGTCAGTTCCCTTCGTTGTATTAATTATATCGTGTCTGATGTAATCCATGGCTTATGAATAATAAATTACTGAAAGTAAATTTGCCTAGTAAATCAAAAACAGCCAACACATGCTGGGATTGACTGCGACGTCTTGTAAAGGACATATCATTATCTAATGTTAGGCATTTTGAATTGTTCACAGTGTATACATTTATATATTAAATACACACTTCATGCCTTGGGATCTGTATAACTATGCTGATGATCCATAGCTGTAGGATCAGGTGGCTGATAAACAATGTTGCATGTCCCCTCTAAGAGGTAGCGATCTACCTCACTTTGATTTTCCGGAATTTTCACGTTCAGTGGTATTCCACTGCTTTCTGAACTAGAATTCAACGTTTATGTTCAGATTAATACCAATGTAGGGGTATTACCTCTTACCCTTCCATCAGCGCTCCCGAAGTTTGTGTTGAGTCCAGAACCACCATCATATCACTCGGACATTTCCCATACGTGCTCCGTCCTCATCTTCAACTTAGAGTCAGAATAATAAAGGTACCAGCTGCACTCTGATTATGTGTCCGTCTGGCCTTTCCTCAGAGTACTGAGTGTCGGCCAGGGCCTGCTGTCACTCTCCGCCGAACCATTTCTCTATGCGCTCTGATGATTAATCTGTTCTTCTACACTAGACATATGAACCCAACGGCCCCTGACCACATCTGCCTTATCTTGTCCCATTGCCCCACGCAACGATACAGACTCTGCCAATCTCTCCGTCTGCTCAGATGTCCAGCTGGTGCGCCACATGACTCTTGCTCTTTCAGGGAATAGCTGTTCTTATTCGGAAGGCATAAATTAGAAACCTGGTGAGCAAAACTTTAGTTTTTTCCTGTGTCTAGTGTATCCTTGTGGTCTCCCTGGCGTAGGATTTATGGACGTATTTCGTAATCCCGTATACTCTTGTACGAAACACAGCTGCTCGAGATTCGGCAGCGGAGCGCGTCGAGTTGTTTACTTACGGAGGTATGTGAGCCGTCGTTCAGAAAGCAATAGCAAACTACTCAACGTTAACTTGCCAAGACATCAACGGCAGCTGAAAACTGCTGGTGTTGACTGCAATCTCCTGTAAAGGATATGAGGAGAAAAAAAAAGTGTATCCTTTGGAGCGTTCTGTCTATAGCTATACGGGTCCTCTGTTTCTGCCTCTTCATTCTGTAATTGCTGATTTTGTGACAACACATTACTCTGATGCATCTTACAAAAAGCACTTCACAGAATTCATCAACATTGTAAATTGGGTGATTATTATTTATTGAGAACGAATTTATTATTTAAAATTGTTCTTTAAACATCTATATACTCGTAAAATAATATATCAGCAAGTTGATTTGCCTTCGGAAGCTTCGGGTTTTCGATGTCTGATTTTTTCCTCTCACGACATCTTAGCGCTTTCTGTTAGCCTTTTCAACTCTTGCGTTAATCGTCACGTGATTCCACGATCACTGTTAATACGTGCGCCATGATTAACTGACATCAGCCCAACTTGGCTCCTGCCATTACCCGCAGCCACAAAATGAAAAACAAAATGGATTGGCTTAAAAATCACACACATTTTTAAACAAAAGTGTTCACTCATTTATTAACGCATGTATACTACGGTTACTACATCACCTATACAGTAAAACCTCGATTTTCGTCGATAATCAGGCCGAAAATAGCGGCGATTTCCGAAACCGACAAACACCGAAGCAATTATTTCCATTTGAATCAATGCTAATCCAAATAATTCGTTCTAGACACTCTAAAATACATACCAAAAACAATTTTACAGAGAATAACTATAGTGTTTAATATTACATTTCGGCCCCAGTCTTGTTCGAATTCGTACCTTCGCCATGCCTAATAGCACTGTGTATGCTAGTGCGCCCATTGAATTTTTCAAACCATCCTCTGCTGGCCTTAACATCACTAAGTAAATTATCACTCATTCTGTGTATTTTCTTAATGAGATCACCATACAACAGTCTGAACTTTTTGCATATTATTGCCTCCGCAACAGAATCGACATCTATAATTTTTTTTAAATTTATCCAAATTAATAATAACTTGTCGATTGTTTGCGATCTCTGCTTCGTTAGCACATACACTTCGAAGCTTTGCTGGATTTGGAAACTTTATATGGCCCCATGATGGAGCTAACAGGAAAGGGTTAACTTATTAGCAAGTGATGCTTACACAACGAGAAACAACATTAAATTGAGTAGAATAACCCTTGAATCCCTTTGTTTTCGTAAAATTAGCAGCTTGTCCCTTTGACCTGTCGGCAAAATCCGAGGCAACCGACAAAGACCGAGACAAATTTTCCCCAAAATTATCGACGAAAAATGAAATCGACGAAAAAGGAAGGTAACGATTACAGAAGTTTTACTGTATATTGACTAGCAAATGCTGTCTATATAGATGGAGTTATACATCTCTATAAAACAAACCCGGGGCTGAATTTAGATTTAGAAATTTTTCGGCATGCACCATGATCCCTTTCTCGGCATGCCTAGTTTACACTGAAGGAAAGGCAATATCAATACACCTGGAACAAAGCAAGCTGCCGATGGCACATACAATACTCTAACTGCCCACCAGTAGGAGCTTCGATCCCAGATGAGATGCCGACCACAGATTAAGGCCTCTTTTGCCCTGCAAGGACATTAGATCTATAAGGTGCATATACTAGCACTAGGGTAGGTTTTGCACCCTCCCAATTGCACGCCTTCGCCCGAAGCCTTTAGCACAAATTGAGGTGTTGGATTTGGTGAGCGCAGCCCAACATCCGGCTCTAACAGAAAGTATGTGGTACCACCTACTGCCATATGGTAGTTCAGTCATTTCTACCGAGCCTCTCTGTCTTTATACAATCCAACTATGCACTTATAATCTTCTCCTGCCTCTAGGGGTGCCTCCTCCTCTCGCCTCTTTTATTGTGTTGTGGATATAGAGCAATAACCCGGGTCAACAATAGAAGCTGTTTTACAAAGAACTTCGACACTCTTTGTCTCAGACGGTATTTACTTCGTGAATATCCATTCCATCTGGCAAATGGCTACATTGTCATAATGATTCATTTTTTTTCTAATATCTACAAGATATCTTCCAAATATTGTGACTGTAACAAGATGGATGTACTGTTTCGCCTGTTAAGAATGTCCACATTAACTCGGGTGTTACCTTGTGATATTTCTACCCGCTAGGACTAGGCGATAACCGTTTGCTGGCATGTTAATGTTTGCTGCAGTCGCTGGCCGTGTACGATAACTGCGCCTACAAACTACTCCACATCCTGACTATTAGCTGCAATCAATATAGCTTCTATTGGTGGTGGCATTTAATAAGATACAGAATTTTCATGTAATATATTTTTGTCAATGAAGGTGGGAAAATGAGTTTGTAAAAGCCATTGGAACCAATCATGATGTGCGGATGTGAATCATGGACCGCTAGTAGAGTACTTACGAATTAGTGACGAATTATGTAGAAACTTCAGAGATGTGGTTTTGTAGAAGTATAATTAGACCATCATGGGCGGGTATATTGAAAGAGGTTAACTCACAAATTGAACGGATTGTTAACATCAGATGAAGACAGTTAACATTAATTGGGGTTGTCATTGAAAGAGGAATTTCAAGTTCGACGCTGCGACGGGACATGTGGAGGGGAAGAGTTGCCCGGTAGTCTAAGAGAGATAGTCCTAAACAGTTTGACATCATGACGTGGAAGAAGATCGGTTTTAGAAATGATTGGTGATAGATTACGTATAGGTCTGTGGTCAGACATGATGACCGACGCTTTGATTTCTAAAAATGGCTATGGAATGGATATCATAATAAAGTACACATACATACGCACACATGTACACATATACACACATAATGGATGGGTTTGATATACCCATGTTGCATGTAACTATTCATATATCTACGTGTCGTGCAGACCACAGACGGTATTTTCATATTCCACGCCTCTATTGTGTTTGGTTGATAATATTAGATTTTCATAGTAAATAGGGTTATCTGGCATGTCAGAATGGAAGTCGATTATTTCCTCGTAGTGTGGGATCTCTGGGGCTTGTTCTTCTGATATGTTTTCTGGAGAGAAAAAATGGGGTGAGCAGAACGTGGTATTACAGAATGTGCTGATGACTGCGACTTATGCTTTAAGATAATGATTTACCCATACATGTATAGACAAGTGGGGAGAATACAGTGCGATGACAGAGACTCAAACATACACACATACACCCATACACTATATATATATATATATATTGTCCATGTCGTGTGGCATTGATGATCGTGCCTGTCCTTAACCTTATGCATCTTGTGCTGCATATTATTTCAGATACCGCGTTAACCCATGCCACGATGTCAAACTGTCTATAAGTGAGATAATCTAAACACGGACACAGTGCACACACCTTATATATCAATATAATCACACACATATATTATATAATCTTATAACCTTATAACGAACTCCACAATGTTCAACATAAATAACAGGGTGGAAATCCAAAAGCATAATTTACAAAAATAAAATAATATACAAATAAGTATATAACAAAACAAATAACGTTTCAATTATAATAATCTTCATCAGGAACGGAACAACAAACCATATGTAAAGAAAATATGAAATTAGGAAATTGTATACTAATAAAATAATAATAATAATAATAATAATAATAATTATTATTATTATTATTATTATTATTATTATTATATAATGGCCCGCTTCTTTCTCATCCCGCTGCTCCAACCTCCATTATTAGCTCAGTAAACACCCAGTTACATGCCTCAATGTGTATAGGGACTACCTGCTGAGCATAATTTTTATACAGCAATCTGAACTCCTCCGATCTACATGAGATAGGGGTTAGCGACTTTCTTTGTAATCCCGTATATCCACGCGAGGAACGTAACTTGCGCGATAATCGGTAGCGGTTCTCACCACGTTGGTGACTTACGGGGTATGTGAGCCGGCCGCTCAAAAAGCAATGGCAAACTACTGAGCGTAATCTTGCCAACATAAATACACAATCATCTGAAAGATGCTGATGTTGACAGCAATGTCTTGTAAAGAATATACGAACAACAACAAAAACAAAAAAAATATCTGCACTCCACGGGTCAATGTAAAGTGCCTTGCCAGCTGGCGTAGGCGTTCATGTCTGTCCACAGATCTCTGTCCTTGGTGCTCTGGATCAACTCTGCTGATGACATCTCTCTACATCACCGTCTACGTCCATCATTTCCAAGTGTCTGTGGATCAACTCTGTTGCTGATACCTCTCTTCATCACCATCTCAGCCACTCCAGCATCGTTTTAACCTTTCTGCCTCTACCTCTACGCTCACTGATCGTTCCGGTTTTCACAAAGTGTTTTCCAACGCTTATCTTCCCATCCTTCTTCTTCTTCAGCATTCCGAGCCACTGAGGTCCTTTGCTGCAGATACAATCCGTCTCCATTCGTCTCTCTAGTTGACCCTCTCTTGCCAGCCGCTGATTCTAAGTGCTTGTAAGTCTGTATGTATATTATCTCTCCACCGCCTTCTTGGTCTACCTCGGGGTCTACGGTCATTTATTTCCTGAGTGTAAGCGAGTTTTTTATCTTCCCAATAATGCCAAGTATTGTTGTTTTGTCTGTTTCTTATAATTCTATATACTGTTCTTGTTTCATCGGTCTCCACTAGTTAATTGTTGTTAGTTATACCGTCAATCCATGGTATCTGCAACATTCGTCTCATGAACCACAACTTTTTTTTCCAATATGTTCATGAACGTTGCATGATTTGCTGTCATAAACCAGGCGTGATAATTTCACTAGAACATAGCAGCAATGTGATGTTTAGATAGACTTTAGACAGACACATGTCCCCAAGCAGTTTCCTGCTATGAGTCTGTGATGTGATATCCCTACCACAGTTTGTAAGCCTGAGTGCATAGTTGACTCAGTCAATCAATCATGTGCCATGCCGGAAAGCGTGGGCGGTCATGATTCGCCATTTCACTCGATCACCAGTGTCGTGGATCAGCTCCGTGTTCCTGTCTCGTCCATGCCATGTGGCCAAGCCATCCAGGTATTTTCCTCTCGGTCTTCCTCTTGGTCTGTTCCCTTCTATCTTGCCAGTTGTCACTAAGTTCTCCAGTCGATTTCTTCTCATAACATGTCCAAAAAATTTTGACTGTCTACGTCTAATTTCTCTAATCAATCTACGATTTTCATTTGTCTCTTGTAGTACTTGGTCATTGGTTTTTCTATCTGTCCATGGTATTCTTTGCATTATCCTCAGAAACCACATTTCTTTAGCCATCAGATGTTTTTCAGCTTGACTGCACATTGTCCAAGTTTCAGGTCCATACAAAAGAACAGGCTCTATGTATCCCCTCAACACTCTTTTTCTCGTTTCAATTGACATCATTTTATTGGTCAGAATGTTTTTCATCTTGCTAAAGGCTACTTTCGCAATGGCGATTCTTGTTCTAATCTCTTCAAGGCATCTGCCATCAGATGTTATGACTGTTCCGAGATAATTGAACCGATTCACTTGTTGAAGAATATTCCCATTTACTTGTATATTACATTGTGGTGCTTCGTTCTTCCTAGTGACGACCATAACCTGTGTCTTCCTACAATTTAATTCCAACCCCAGCTGCTCACTGTGTACAACAACCGCATCTACTAATTGTTGCAGATCCTGTGCATTGTCTGCAATCAATACTGTATCATCTGCATATCTAATGTTATTTATGTTTCGTCCTCCAATGCTGATTCCATTTAGGTCTTCTACATTTCTGAAAATATTTTCACTGTATAGGGAAAAAAGATCTGGAGACATTACACATCCCTGCCTAACACCTCTCTTAATAGGTTGATATTGTCCTACTTCATTATCAAACCTTATGGCAGCTTGTTGTTTCCAATATATGTTTTTTTATAAGTCTAATGTTTTTTCCCATCAATTTGTAGATCTGCAAGCATATCCACAATGTTGACATGTCTAACTCTATCAAAAGCCTTTGTGTAGTCAATAAAGCAAAGATGTATATCCTTGTTTACTTCTAAAGCACGTCCAATAACTGTTCGCAGCATATACACAGCATTTACTGTACCCTTTCCTTCTACAAACCCACATTGTTCTTCCCCTATTTCAGGTTGTATTTTCTCCCTCACTCTTTGCATGATAATTCGTAACAAAATCTTTGTGATGTGACTCATTATACTAATTGTTCTATGTTGATCACATTCTAAGGTTCCTGATTTCTTTTGGATTGCAATAAATACAGAATTACATAATTCAGAAGGTATATCTCCAGTATCGTATAATGTGTTTAGCAGTCTAGTGACTTGCTCTAGTCCAAATTCTTCTAAAGCTTTAATCATTTCTGTTGTGATGTTATCTGCACCGGGGGCCTTGCCAGCTTTCATATGCTTAAGAACATTTTGAACCTCCATCTTTAAAATTGCTGGTCCTTCATTATTAAATCTTTTGTCATGTCATTTGTTTGTAAATATTAATTTTTTTATCTATGTACAAAAAAATCTGCCAAGTGTTTTCCTGATTTCCTAAATCTTGTGTTAAAAAGACATGCTTCAGAATCTGCAACAAAACTTATTTTTGGATATTTGTTAGGAATAATTCTGTTCCTAACGTTGGACAAGTGGTGTTTGTGTAATAATTTAGTAAATTAAACAGGATTAGCTGCAGAGGAGTACACTAAACCCCTTGGTGAGTGCAATTTTTTATTAATTTTTATCTATGTATATATAATTTTTTATTATACTTCTAAACTACAGCAATAGAAACAACACTAACATGTTCCTTATGCAATCCCCTTTACTTTCATATATAATACAATATATCTGCTACAATTTTAACAATTTTCATAAGATTATTGTGACAGACCCCAACTTGAAGGTTTCAGCCATTATTTGTTGTCATATTTTGTGAGAAAGACATGGTTCAGAATATGCACAAAAACTTACTTTTGGTGGATTTTAATGAGCAATACTGTTTATATCCTTGAAGACAAGTGGTGTTTGTTAGATTATTCAGTAAATTAAACATGATTAGCAGTATAGGAATGTAGAAAAGACCGTATAAGTGCAATGTTTACATTATTTTTACCCCTTTTTGTCAAATTATTTGACAAATTATATTATTATTTTTATTATATTTCTAAACTAAAGCAATAGAAACAACACTAACATGTTCCTTATGCAATCCCCTTTACTTTCATATATAATACAATATATCTGCTACAATTTTAACCATTTTCATAAGATTATTGTGACAGACCCCAACTTGAAGGTTTCGGCCATTATTTGTTGTCATTTTTTGTGAAAAAGACATGGTTCAGAATATGCACCAATACTTACTTTTGGTGGATTTTAATGAGCAATACTGTTTATATTCTTGAAGACAAGTGGTGTTTGTTTGATTATTCAGTAATTTAAACATGATTACCTGTATAGGAGTGTAGAAAAGACCTTATAAGTGCAATTTTTAAAATAATTGTTACCTCTTTAATTTCAGTTGTTATTATTAAACCTCTCATTATTGTCCTAATATTTGTAACCTATCAATTTATTATTAACACTGTCATGTTCCTTGTGCAATCCTCTTTAATTTGATATGTAATACAATAGATCTGCTACAACTTTAACCATTTTAAAAGCAAAATTGTGGCATACCCCTAGTTCAAATTATCTGCCTTGAATCTCTGTTTGGGTATGACCACTTTTTTGTTTGGCAGGCAATCAGTTACATATGTTGTCTATACATGTTATGAACAAGAGAGGGGACAGGACACAACCTTGCCGTACTCCAGATCTTTATGTCTGATAACAACATTTCTTAATCGGTCAACGATAGTCAAGTTGGATCTCTCCTCAAGCATCTAATCTCTCATGAATGATATGTGTGTGTTTCCATTGTGTGTACATGTTAGACCTCTATTCAAAAAGCAAAGACATATTGTATTTACATTCAACGTTACATCCACCATGTTATAAAAAAAAACTTGTATTTGTTATACTGTTTTATTACTCACACGTACACAACTAGTGTGACTGTGGTATGGTTTATTTAAGCAATGTTTTGGTTAGAGTAAAACCCAGTCCTCTGGAATAAAACGCAGTCCTCTAGAATAAAACAGTCCTCTACAGTAAAACACAGTCCTCTACATTAAAACGCAATACTCTATAGTAAAACACAGTACTCTAGAGTAAAACGCAGTCCTATACAGTAAAACACAGTCCTCTAGAGTAAAACGCAGTCCTCTAGAGTAAAACGCAGTCCTCTACAGTAAAACGCAGTCCTCTATAGTAAATCACAGCCCTCTAGAGTAACACGCAGTCCTCTACAGTAAACCACAGTCCTCTAGAGCAGGGGTGGGCAAATTACGGTCCGCGGGCCGCATGCGGCCCGCAACCCGATTTTATGCGGCCCGCGAGGGCATTTAGGAATAAAAATTTGTACTTCGTTTTTAAGTTATTTTGTTGAATTTTAAAGATTTCCATGTACCGATAAGATTTCTTTCTAATTATCAATTTTTGTGAACAGTCCTTGGCCTTCGTAATGTAATGATTCTTCTTCTTTAGTTCGCCTTAAATACTATAACTGCAATATTGCCTCTTGTGTGAATTTAACTGTCCCATTTAGTTCACTCAGCAGTCCATAGAGTTTATCTTCCACTGTCGTCTCCCTTGACCAGAAGGTTAGCCTAGACATGTTGCAATTTGGGCAGTCTTTGAGTATGTGCTCTGCTGTCTGCGACGATAATCCACACGTGCACATGGCTGATTCACCAATCTTGAATCTTGTATACATGTGGTTGCGCAATCTATTGTGTCTTGTTCTGAGGAGCAGAATAATGACTTGTTCTGGTCTGTCCATAACGTAGTAGTCGTCTTGATCATGTTTTGGTGGCTTTCTGACTGATTTGATCATTCTTTTCTTTTGGTGGTAGCGGCACATCAGGCTGTTCTTCTTTTGCTCCTTCCTTAGCCAATCGATCAGTTCTGTCGTTTCCGGGTACTCCACAGTGGGATGGTATCCACTGTATGGTGACCGTATGCTGGCTGCTAAGTTCAGAAAGTAGTGTCTGTCAGGTTCTCACATTTAAGGATGAATCTGGCTCGCTTGACCTAACATATGCGAGACATACACAGTCACAGAATGATCTGACTGGACACACGGTAACACTAAGTTCAATAGTTTATTTACACTTCACATGTAACACAATCTACTTCGGCATGTTGTCGGCATGATGTGAATACAATAATACATACAGTCGATGAATCAATCCACTCACAGACTCAAACCCTAGCCGCACAGTCTTCCATCCTTTCACATGAGATACTAGCAATCGACATTCGGGCACAGCAACAATACAAGCCTCTCTCATACAGCGTCTGTCCGGTCCGAATAACCAAGCCTCGTCTGCCATTTCTCGCTCTGACCACTTGCCCTGTGGGATCGAGTCCAGCGGGAACTGCGTGCATCACACTTGCACTTGCTTGACCGGTGTCGGTTACTCTAACTCACCAGCGAACCTGTGGATGGGTAACTGTGGTTTGCCTGGCGCGCGTAACGACGCCGTGGCACAACAATGGGGGATTATGACATGCTCCCCACCCCACTTTCATACAAGGTATCACCTTTTATGTACGCACTTTGTAAACTTAAGGTTTATATTTTAACCCTGTCAGAATCTTCCCATTAGTTGTTGATGCATTGGCATAGATTTAATTGAAATACATAGGTAATGCATGATATATGTATTTTAACTCACGTGGTGTCAAAAAGTAACACCTCCCAAGTACCATCCTCTCGATGGATGATGACGTATGTTGCAATTTTGACCCAGTTAACCGGTAGCACCAGCATTACATGCAACTACCTCGCAACCAAAATAATAAAATGTCAAACACGTCTGGAGACGTCAGGTTAAACTGTAACTCATCCCAAAATGAGACGATTTCAACCTTAGAGTCGTACCCAACTTTGGTCGGGACATCTCATGTTGGTCTACAACTTTAGCCATCTTCTCCATGCCCAGCTGATGTCATCTTGGAGTGTGACAACCTGGCAACACAAAGGCTATTTTTATACCTTACACATTACAACGCACTTCGATTTACTGCCCTTTGATGTAATATTTGACAACAATTAAATAAACGGGAAATAATTTAAACATGTATTACATACAATACATTTCATTTATCTATACATTTCTCAGCGTCATAGCTTGATGCTTCTTTACAATAACGAAATAAATGTCGCTACTGTGAACAAGTTGATCAAGATATGATTCTCATATTACAATACTACAAAAATCGTAATACACAATTCGCGTATTTTGAATTCGTGTTTCACAAATACTTTACATGCGTCATTGCTTTTTGGGTTTTTGTTTATAGTCTGCTTTAATTTTGTATAACTTTCTAACTTTCCGGAGGTACACACGCGAAGCTGATGTAAACGAAAGTTCTTCACACACCTGTTCCGTAAGGATGTAATAATACTCGGAATGTCAGGTTGATCTATCTAGTTGGTGTGTTTGATGACTCGTTGGTAATACACTTGTTCCGCATGGATGTAATAATAATCGGAATGTCAAGTAGTTCTAGCAAGCCGGTGTCTTCGATGTTTCGTTAAAAACTTTTGGATTACACTGTTCTATGGTGGTTTAGCTGTCACAGTTTATTTCAATCACTCGTTCGATTCTTTCGGATTAAAATGTCACTGGATAAGTCCTGTTTACAGGTACCACGGGATAACTTAACTTGTTCACTTGAGGTAAGTAATGAACACATGTGGCACTGTTCTCTGTTCGTAATATTTACAATTAATACTGTTCACTTTCTACCACATGCTACGCACTTATACAACACAATTATCAGATTATAAAATATAGCATTATTTACACTGGGATCTAGTCACTATCACATAATTCACAGCTTCCCTGAAAAACCTTCATTACTGGCCGTGATGGTCTGAGTGTTTTGACACACTGCACTCAGACAATAAGTGGCTACTGGGTATCATCGGGACAACGTGACAAAAGATCAGCTAATGTATTAAGTTTGCCTGGGATGTGCCTCACGTCAAAACTGTAGTCTTGAAGCAAAAGAGACCATCGAGCTATCATGTGTTTATGAAATGGAAACAAATAGGTATTTTAAATTCCTGCGAGAAAGAAATGAAAAAAACGAACTAAACATTAACAAACGTTGCACATACCTTACAAGGAGATCCACGTGTCGCGAAATACAGGTGAAAAGTCCGAAATCAGAAGCACTCAATAAATATAATAAAAATGAATAATAAAATAAGATAAAAATACACACGAACGCATACAATAGACACACAGACGTTTCGATTCTAAGAATCTTTCTCAATGACAACACAGATGAACAACGACAGAAACACAAGCACACGACCTATCACTTATGATGCACAACCTGATATTTGCAATCAAATATGATACAAATATCAGGTTGTGCATCATAAGTGATAGGTCGTGTGCTTGTGTTTCTGTCGTTCTTCATCTGTGTTGTCATTGAGAAAGATTCTTAGAATCGAAACGTCTGTGTGTCTATTGTATGCGTTCGTGTGTATTTTTATCTTATTTTATTATTCATTTTTATTATATTTATTGAGTGCTTCTGATTTCGGACTTTTCACCTGTATTTCGCGACACGTGGATCTCCTTGTAAGGTATGTGCAACGTTTGTTAATGTTTAGTTCGTTTTTTTCATTTCTTTCTCGCAGGAATTTAAAATACCTATTTGTTTCCATTTCATATTGTTATATCCTGCTGCAGCCGCTGCTTTTTCTCTCTATTCCATATCATGTGTTTAGTCGGAGCACCTGATGTAATGATCGTCAAAGGACTATTATCTGTTTCCACAATAAAATGCCTCCCAAGGAGGAATCTGGACAATTTTGTGATGGCAAATACAAGTGCGAGTGCCTCCTTCTGAGGTGTGGACCAACTTCGTTCCCTCGTTTTGAGTTTACGGCTTAGGTAATATACAGGATGCAAAATGCCGTCACTTTCCTGTAATAGTACAGCCGCAATCGCCACGGAGATCGCATCTGGGCGCAATCTGAAAGGAATATGCAAATTTGGCAATTTGAGAATGGGATACTTTGAACTATTCTCGGAAAAATAGGATAATACTTTATCGAATGCAAGTTTCAGGTATTCGCTGCTTAAAATCTTATTTGGGTGTTCTTTTTTTAGTATGTTAGTAAAACTTTCAGTCAGTTCAGCGAAATCTGGAATGAACTGTCTGTAGTAATTTAGCAGTCCTAGCACACTTCTGACTTGTTTCTTTGTAGTCGGAAGTGATAGTTTTAGAATCTTTGACACGATGTTGTCGTCAGGTGTGACAAAGCCATTAGAGATCTTATATCCCAAAAAGGAGATTTCTTGGTAGGCTATGTCAACTTTGGCAGGTTTAACTGTCAGTCCGTGTTGTCTAATACGGTCAAATGTCTGCTGTAATGTCTTTATATGGTCTGTCATTGTCTTTGTGTGTACACAAATGTCGTTCGTGTGCGAGATGATGTTCGTTATGTCTGTCAGTAAAAGTCTGGTCATGCGTAGGAATGTTGCGGTGCGCTTACAAGCCCAAATGGTAGTTTGCACCATTCGTACAGTCCCCAAGGTGTGGCAACTGCTGTCAGGTGTCTGCTTTCTTCGTCTACCGTTATTTGCCAGTAACCTTTTGTTATGTCCAGTTTCGTAAACTATATAGAGTCTGTCAGTTCTGTCAGTAGTTCTTCACAGTTGGTCATTGGTTCTAAATCTAACTGTGTGATCTTATTTAACCTTCTGTAAGCCACACAGAGTCTTATTGTGTTGTCCTTTTTGCGCACTATGACTATTGGAGAACAAAAATGTGACTGTGATCGTCTGATAATGTGGTTCTTTTCTAAGACTATCTGTCCTGGTTGGTTAGAAAAGATGGTCTTGTAGTCTTGTATTAATTGTCTGCAACTGTCAGTCTCTGCTTGTGTTAGGTGAGGGTTGATTTTAATGTCTTGTAAACAATTTGTCGTGTCTAGTGCTGGTGTTGGTACTTCGTCGGTCTCCTCGTCGTCTTCATGGTCAATTATGGTGGTGCTGGCTGCTGTCTCGTCTTGGTCTTTGTCTCTGTTGTAGTATGGTTTTATTAGCATGTTGACGTGGACTATTTTATGTTTGGCTTTGACTGCAATTTCATAGTCAACTGTCGAAATCTGTCTTCGCACTTTGAATGGCCCTTGCCATGAGTCTGTTAGTAAATGTCGGTCGCTCGGTAGAAGGAGTAGAACGTCCTGTCCAGGTGTCAGCGTTATCGTCCTGTTTCCTTTGTTTGCGTATTGTCTGTATATCGCACCAGATTTCTTAAGTGCTTCCTTTGATATGATACAAGATCTCATTTTCTTTCACGCAATGATGTAACATGCTCGTATGATGATATCGGTTTATGTACAGGTGTAGTTTCCATTAAAATGGAGTTGTATATACATAATGGGCCGCGTGGTTTGGCACCATACACAAGCTCAAATGGTGAAAAACCGGTGCTGGCATGCGGAACTTCGCGGTAAGCAAATAATATGGCAGGCAAATAGGTATCCCAGTCTTCGGGATGTTCTTCTGTGACTTTAGATAGCATATGCTTTAAGTCCCCATTAATCTTCTCTATAATCCCAGTGGAGTGTGGATGATATGGGCTGTTAAAGCATTGCTTAACACCTAACATTTTTGTGAAAGCTTGCGTTGCTGTCCCTATAAATTGACTTCCACGGTCAGATAAGATAGTGTCACTGAACCCTACTCTTGAGAATATATGGAAGAAGACTTCCATCACTTCCTTGGCAGTTATGTTCTTTAAGGGAATCGCTTCTGGACATCGACTACAAAGATCAATTGTCGTAATTATGTATTTATTTCCTCTAGATGTAACGTGATTTAGAGGACCTACAATGTCAACCGAGATCTTCTCAAAGGGTCTACTGGCTAAATCTGTAACCTGTAATTTAGCCTGTGGGTGTTTACCCTTCCTCACTAGTTTTTGGCAGATGTCACAGGATCTGCAATAATGTTTTGTGTCATTGCAGAATTTTAGCCAATAAAACTGTGTTAACAATCTAGATCTGTTCTTATAATATGCCATATGCCCTGCAAAAGGTTTATCATGTGCAATATGTAAGGCCTGTTTACGGTATTCAACTGGCAGTACTGTTTCTCTGTGGTATGGTTGCCTCTGGTATAGTACCTTGTGAGGATGCAATCTTTCAGAGCAAAATGCCATCTTGCATTTTTGGTTAACCTTGGCTTTTGGCCTATCAGATTAAAATATTTAACCAATGATGGATCAGCCTTTTGGGCTTCTATTAAGTTCTCCTTCATGATTTTTTAAGGAAGTAACACTGGGCTTAGCATTTGTAGTGCCTCAGTTTGATCAATTTGATCTTGCACTCTAGTAGCAGATCTAGTTACTGCGTTAACATTATCGGTAACATGACATGGTGGTGAATGAATTACATCAATGGATTCATGTGATGATATTACAGAATTGGCTACAATGCATTCATTCAATGATATCACACTCTCACTAATGCAATTAGATGGAGATGATGGTGCATCATCATTAACCCCGTGGCACTAGACGTTATGGTGTTATGAGGCATATCATTTACCTCAGGAAGGTTCCCTACAATAACATCACAACATGGGTTGGATAATGCTGCACATTTGACTTTTCCTGTGATGAATGGTGTGTCAATATATGCCCATGCCAGTGGATACTTCTCAATATTCCCAGAGAAGGTTCTGCATGTTATGTGTTTGCTTGTATAGTCGGTAGGCAATGTGAACCGTCTTTTTACACCGATAAGAGTGCTGCCGCTGTCCCGTAAGACTGTAGCAGATTTGTCATTAACATATCCCTGGTGGATGTTAATCTTGCCTTTGGAGTCTATCACCAAGTTAGCTTCTTCGTTGGTGATAGGTATTGAGTGGCCACTTGTCAAAATGCCATCTTCATGAAATTGATTGCAGGTGGTACATTTTTCTACTTTAAACGTAACAATAGTCTGTGCTGAGTTCACAAGGTGATCTTCAACCTCTTCATCTTCTGAGGAAGAGCTATCGAACATGATGCATTTGCCTTCTTGGTCATCTGTTTGCCTAAACATGAATGGCGCCAGTGACCATACGCTTTACAGAGGAAGCATTTTCTTTGGTGTTTATAGCTTCTTCGCTCTTTGTCTTGCTTATTTACGTAGTTTTGCAAGTATTTTAGATATTCTGGGTTCTTATCACACATTTCTGTTTGATTGTGTGGTCCTTGGCAAAATCTACATTGCTGGTATTTCTCAGTGTTAGGCTTGAATGATCTTTGCCTATTGTAGGGCTCTGATCATGGTTTGTCATGTATAGCAGCTGCCACAAAAGTTAAGTCAGTCAACCCACTGGAAAAACAATGCTTATTGGCTGTAAAATAGCCAGAACCTCGCTTTTCTATCTGTTCTACACTTTCACACTGACATTCTAGCAGAAACTTGGAAAATGGAGGTGGAAGAGATGAGATGATTTTATCTCTGAGGATGAGATCTTTTAATTTATTAAAGTTATCATAAATCTTGGCCGCAGACAGCCATTTGCTTAAAATATCCTGTACTACAGAAATGTAGTCAGAGAACGTTTGTGTAGGTTTTGGAGATAGCTTACTAAATTGTTCTCTGTAGCCTGCCTCATCTAACAAGAAATGTGACATTATTTTTGACTTTATGTACTGATAATCTTTTCTGAGTTCTTTAGGGATGGTCTCTATGACTTTCAGAGGCTCTCCTGATAAACTTTTCATGTATTTTATGTTCCATTCCGTTTCTGGAATTTGGTAATGGTCCATTAATTTTTCAAAGTTCTGGGTAAAGGCTGTTTTTGCAGTCTCCCGAGGTATAGTTTCTGACAATCCCTTGGTACTTTTTGTACTGGTTTTCTTTTTCCAGTCTTTCTGATTTACGCGACTCTTTTTCTACAGCTGTTTCGGCTTCAAGCTGTTTGATTTTCAGCTGGAGTTTCTGCTTTTTTCAATTCAGCATCTATTTCTGCCTGCTTAGTTTTTGCAGCCAACTCCAATTCTGCCTGCTTAGTTTTTGCAGTCAACTCCAATTCTGCTTGCTTGGCAGCTCTTTCAGCCGCTCTTTCGTCGCGGTCCCTAGCTTTTTACTGTGCCAGGAGATGTTCTGAATATTTTGTTTCACTCCGTTTTGTTAACTCATCACCAGTTAACTTTAACTTTAAACCCATCTCAATGAAATCATTTAAAGTCGACATGATGGAATATTTCAATGAAAATGAATTCACTCACACGCAATTTTCTTATAAATTGTTAGTAATTTGACCAATTTATACAATATTCTTAAATTTACAGCGCGTGCCTAAACTTGCATACAAAAGTATATGAAAAAGGTAATACTTAAGTGCTATGGAGACACTGGAGAATGGTGAAAACAGGGCCAGAGACTGTAGGGTCGTTACCGTCGCACAAATGACCTCTACGGGTAACGGTATCAGGTGACACACGAGAACCTGTTTACTTTTGGAGGAAAAAGTTTTAGAATCTGTGTTTTCGTGAGGTGTATGTTTGTCACTAAGTTTTAATTTAGGTTTGTATGCCGTCGAGTGTTATTGTTGGTCGTAGTGTTGTCTGTTCAACAATTTCTACAAGTATCTTTCTTTCCTGAACTTTCTGCTTCCACACGCTACACAACTACTTTCACGAAGACAAGTTAGCCATGTTTAAACGTTCAGTAACTATGATGATTCATCGCTTATACACAAATTAAATGATCAACTTTACTAAGGACGTACACATCATATTTATCATTTCACGTGGACAAGTTGAATATGATCACAATTTTAAGTTTAACTGATCCAACAAGGACGAACAACCTATGCTCACTTATTATTTACTCAATGGTAGACAACAGCTATCACGTTTATACGTTTGGCTTAAATAAATCAACAAGAACGAGCTATCTACGTCTACACATTCATTTCCTATGAAGACGAGTTATTAATGATCACTTATATGGTTCAAATCCGACAAGGACTAGCTACCCACGTTCACACATGTCAGGTTCTCACATTTAAGGATGAATCTGGCTCGCTTGACCTAACATATGCGAGACATACACAGTCACAGAATGGTCTGACTGGACACACGGTAACACTAAGTTCAATAGTTTATTTACACTTCACATGTAACACAATCTACTTCGGCATGTTGCCGGCATGATGTGAATGCAATAATACATACAGTCGATGAATCAATCCACTCACAGACTCAAACCCCAGCCGCACAGTCTTCCATCCTCTCACAAAAGATACTAGCAATCGACATTCGGGCACAGCAACAATACAAGCCTCTCTCATACAGCGTCTGTCCGGTCCGAATACCCAAGCCTCGTCTGCTGTTTCTATCTCTGACCACTTGCCCTGTGGGATCGAGTCCAGCGGGAACTGCGTGCATCAAACTTGCACTTGCTTGACCGCTGTCGGTTACTCTAACTCACCAGCGAACCTGTGGATGGGTAACTGTGGTTTCCCTCGCCCTCGTAACGACGCCGCGGCACAACAATGGGGGATTATGACATGTCCTGAATACTGGCAATTTCCAGACATCATTTCGTTTTCGTTGAGGTGAGTTTCTTGCATTCCAGTGCATTAGTTTTAGTCTTTGTTTGGTATGGCCAGACGCTCTATTCTCAGGTCCCCTGGCTCCACAGGACATATGAGAAGGACTTCCAGTAGTTGTGGTTGGACTCTTTCGAGGCATATGGCCTGGCACTGCACCTGCCTGGGGGTCCAAAGTAGGGCGAGCACAGTAACATTTAGCCGTAGTCGACATATTTCATTGCGCGTGATTGGTGGCATCCTGATTTCTGGTTGCCTCTTTATTCAGCACCTTTCCTTTGCTGGAGCAGACTGTAATCTTACTCGAGTTTAGGTGTGTAGGCACGCACACACATGTCTGTGCATGTACGTACGAGCATACACATCTAAAGCGTTCTGTATATTTCTCGGCACCAGTGACTCGTCGCCGCCCCTTTTCCTGTTAGTTAAAACAGTGCCGCCACGAGAAGGCCAGAAGTTGAACTTCTGCTGCAAGGGTGATGAATGCACGAGCCATTATGGTATTTATGCAGGGTTTGGCGCTCACCCCAACCCGGCGTCTGGCTACATACAGCAACATTTGGAACCAGTCTATGCTAAAATGCGAATTTATCGATTTTTATAAAGAGAAATATTTATCGACAGGAAAAATGTAATAAGGATGATTTTATGAAAAAAAACATATATTTCTCAGGTGAATAAAATGATTTATTTTGCAAGAAAATATTACATTTAAAAGTCTTTTGCTGTTTTAAAATATTTCCAGCTTTACAATGTTCAAATTAATTTATTTGTTGTAGTAGTCTTGATATATTTCTGAAATGTATTCTGAGTTTACTACTTGTTTTCCGAATATTTTATTTTCACACACAGCCGAAAGTAGGTTTTGTTTCATTTCCGTTTTAAAGTTGTGTACAGTTCTAACTGTTCGAATTTTATTTTAAAAAATGAGTGTTAATAACAAATGTAAGATTGAAGATGAATGCCGTGTTTTTAATTATGAATGGCCAACTAAGTACTGTTTTATAAACGTTGGTAGCTAATCAGTTTGCTTGCTGTGTCGTGAGTCAGTGGCTGTCTTCAAGGAGTACAATTTAAAAAGACATTATCAAACAAAATATTCCGATTTCGGATACAATTTAACAACCGAAGGGAGAGAAAGGAAATGCCTTGAGTTGGTGAAAAATTTTGGAGAAACAGCAAACTGTTTTCACTAAACAGTCTTAAATTCAAGATGCTGCAAATGAAGCTAGTCTTGTGCTGTCACACAGAATTGTAAAACAGAACAAGCCATTTTCTGATGGCGAGTTCATCAAGGAATGTTTGCTAGATGCAGCAAACATTATGTGTCCAGAACACACACACAAAAATCAGATCTGACAACATTACTTTATCCAGTAGAAATGTGGTCAGACGTGTTGATAAGATAAGTGACAATGTTATGCATACACTTCAAGATGCAAGTAAACAATTTTTGTGTTAGTCTCTTTCATTGGATGAGAATACCGATGTACATGATACTTCCCAATAACTGATATTTATACGTGGAATAAACACTTCTTTCAAACTCACTGAAGAGTTATTGAGTGTTGAGTCACTCGAAGACACAACCACAGGTCATGATATATTTAATGCTTTTACTAACTGTATTGAAAGAACTGGGTTAGTTCGGAACAAGATGGCAAGTGTTACAACTGACGGAGCTCGTGCTTTGACTGGAAAAAAATGTAGGTCTGGTAAAGTTGATAAGTGATAAGATTAAAGCAGAATATCCAGACCATACACTATTACCACTTTACTGTGTGATTCATCAAGAATATCTGTAAAAAAACTGTTTTGAAAATCAAGCATGTTATTGACCCAGTTGTCAGTGTCATCAACCTCATCAGATCAAGAGGACTTAATCACATACAGTTCAAGGTCTTACTTGACGATTTGGAATCTGAACAATCCGATGTCCTGTACCACACCAGTGTTCGATGGCTGAGTCTCGGCAAGGTGTTGGGACGAGTGTGGGAACTCAGAGAAGAAATAGTGATGTGCCTAGAGATGAAAGGCATTGAATGTGACTTTAATACTAATATTGTTAATAAAGAGTGGAATTTAGACTTTATGTTTGCCATTGAAATTATGGAAAATTTAACTGAACTGAACTGATAAACTTCAGGGCAATGGTGTGTTCGCACATGAATTGTATGTACATGTAAAATCATTTCAGGCAAAAGTCTCACTGTACTCCAGACAAGCAAGTGAAAAAAATTGTGTCACTTCCCTTTGCTGAAACAAGAAACCATTTCTGGTGAAATGACTGAAAAGTACAAAGCCCAATTAGATGCACTGATTGAAGAATTTGGATGGAGATTCCAAGATTTCAAGAATGTAGAGCCACAGTTCAATATTCTCAGTTCCCCTTTCAGTGCAGAAGCTGATACAGCCACAGACGATAAACAATTGGAGCTGCTTGACTAAGAAGTAGATCATGACCTGAAAGAGAAATTCAAGTCAGATGGTTTGCTGGATTTCTATGGATCTTTATGACAAGAATCATTTCCCATCTTGAAAAACTTTGCAGCTAAACTTGTATCATTGTTTGGATCAACATGCATTTGCGAACAAGCATTCTCTTCCTTGCAGATCAACAAATCTAAGAATAGGTCTTTATTGTCGGACTGCAACTTGCATGCTGTCATGCGAATTTCAACCAGTAACCATTTTCCATATTTCAATAATATTGTCAAAACGTTCAAGCAGTTACATACATCTCATTATAAATCAACAATTATAGTGACAGTGTAGTCGGTTTGTGTCTAAATTAAAGCCATTGATATATAATAAAGAATAGTTGTTATAATAACAAGTTGTAAAACTGTGAGGCCAAATCCCTTCGTCACTCCTCGTTGTCTCATTCTTGCAAGACCATGGTAATCCATTTGCTCCTCCGAGGTGTGCACGTGCTCCCACAAGGCCGCATCCACGTCTGTCTTTTCATGTATCAATACTCCACCAAGTTCTGCAGAGCCAGCCAATCTGTCCGTCTGTTCATTTCCCAGCACACCGGCATGCCCCGGAGAAAAGATCCAACCGATGCTTGTCACCCGTGACTTCCGAAGCGAAGCAAGCCACTCCGCACGAAGTCTGCCCTTCCTTACCCTCGTCAGCATGCTTTCTGAGTCAGTTACAATCTTGATGTGGGTGTGTGTCGTATTCTCCATCCAGCGGAGAGCCGCAGTGACTGCCTCCACTTCCATTCTTAAGCTGGATGTTGTGGTATCATATTCCCGGCTCTCCTGCCCCAAACATCGACCATTAGCTTTGGCTATGAACCCCCAGCCACTTCTCTCACCTCTTGACACCGAACCATCTGTGTAGATAATCGCATCACTCGAGTGAGCATTGTCCTGAATTAGTTGCTGCATTTCCACTTCTGTGGCCCCTGCTGGCCACTCCCTGCACTCCCGGCTTAATGTGATTATAACTCTGCACAAGTATGACTGCTCCGCTGGCACTCTGGCCCACTCCTCTCCACGCCTAATGTTCTCCAAGGGGCACACGTGTCTGATCGTATCCTCCGCCTGAGCAATCCATGATTTCCCTCGTATCAGTCGCTGACCCTTAACTGCGTCCAGAGCCTCATGCAGTGGGTGGTCTGTGTCTGCAGCTACTCTGAGGTATGCCTTCACCTGCATCACCTTGAGCCTACCAGCAGCAGTCGGCAGACCAAGGATGTAACGCATACACACTACTGAGGTGTCTCTAGTGCATCCCAGAATGACCCGCATAGCTTCGTTCTGTATGCGCTCTAACTTCACCAGCTGACTCTCTGAGACAGTGAGCAGACCTAATCCATAATCAATTACTGAGAGGATCAAGTGCTGGTATAGTGTGAAAAGCATTCTCTGCTCTATGTCCATTGCAGCCATAGTTTTAAGTGCATTGAGTCCCTTTTGAGATCTTGTCACGACCGTCTCCACATGGTCCTTGAAGGATAGGCTCCTGTCAAATGTGATCCCCAGATACTTCAGTTTGTTCTCTCTGCTGACATTTCTACTATCTATCTTGAGGCTTGGGACATCAGCTCTTACAAACCTGTTGTCCAGAGAGCACCACAAAACAGCCGCATTTTCCTGGTGGATGACAGCACTCATTTATGTGCACCAGTCAATCACTTTATCTACTGTCGCCTGTAACTCCTGGGCTGTTTGCTCCCTATCTCTCCCCTGCCTATATGCAAGAATATCATCTGCAAATGTTAGTATTCTTCCAACCTCTGGTGCTTCTAGGTTTGCAATCTTGCTCGTATACACATTAAAGAGCACCGGTGAGACTGCAGATCCCTGTGGCAGTCCCTGGGTTAACATATGTGGCTCTGAGGTCCATGCGCCCAGACGGAGAGCAACCCGACGAGAGTGCAGGATGGCTGCTATCCAGTTCACCAACCAGGGATTGACCCCCTTCTCCATCAGTGCGGTCATCAAAATATCATATCGAACTATATTGTACGCATCCTCGAGATCAAGAGCTACCGCCATCGTTTCCTGTCTACTCTGGAACCCCTCATAAATGTCGCAGAATAAACTTGTTAATTCGATCGATGACAAACTAAACCTGACCTTAGTCTGCAAAAACAGCAACCCTTTGATGTTTTAGGGGATGAGAAGAGTGAGTCGCGTCGCGTTGTCTACACACGGTCGACATTTTGATGGCAGGTTGTTGTTCGAGAGACGTGCACTGGCTTCATCTGTCTGCAAGGCGGGAGGTGGCCTTTGAAAGTGATAGACGGAATGTCTGCCAGAAGTCGGAAGGATTCTGTGATGTGGGGAGGGGGGGGGGGGAGGTCTCTGGCTCACAGACAGCCGGGATCTTTGTTGTATGAGACAAAGAATTTCCCAGATGAAAGTGAACTTGACAGCGGATTGACTCCAGTTAGTCTAAAAACAGGAGGACAAAACCAGATTCTGGACTGATTGGCGTCTGGACTTTTTGGTGACATCACTCAAGCACCAATATAAAACCCAGTTGCGGTAAACAAGTGGAGTCGGAAAAAAACATTCTGAAGTGTTAAGATCGGTGCATTATTCCGAGTTGTGTTACATGAGAGAGACTATAATGTCTAAGTGGTGATAGTTATCCGCGGACATAGATCCAGTCTGTGATTGCATAGTTTCTCGAGTAGCAACAGGAATAGGCATATGGTAGGCTATTAATTATATCTAACTTAGAGTATGATTAGGAATAGAGTACAGTACTGTGCAGTGATATAATGTATTATAGGGCGGTGAAAGAATGTTCTATAAAGGCGGTGCTAGAAAGTATTACAGGAGCGTCGGCACTAGTGTCCTATTGTATGGCTTTAACTAGCTTGTGTGATATATCATTTTACTCGGGGAGTTGAGGACAATGTAGTGGAATAATAATTAGAGAGATTAAGGATGGTTGAGAGGGAGGAGGGGAATGTGAAATGGTAGGATCTTCCAGTAGGGCATCTGCTGGGTTTCTACCCGTTCCTTTATTCTTTCCTGATGTTGCCATGTATAAGACCAATTTGATACGCGATTTGGACGTATGACAGAAATCGGATCTCTGTTATAGATCTGAGTGCTGCTATTGGCCTACAATCACCTAATTACGGTCAGGATTGAGTTGCCCTCACCATGATGTTATCTACTCTACAGGTTCCATTTACAGTTCCCCTTGAGTGTTCCACTTGAGTGTGAGATGATTTATTACGAAGAAGCAGTTTCAAAGTTTTATACAATGATGGCTCATGGAAAGAAGACAGAGGTTACTGAGAGGTTTTACACGGGGCTCAGAACCTAGTTGGTCCGCAGAAACCTGGCTTCTGCTGAGCAGGATTTAATGAACATAAGTGTTGTGTATAATGAGTGATAAGCTTCATCACCGAAGATTAATAACTAACATACCAAGGACATATATATATATATATATATATATATATATATATATATATATATATATATATATATATATATATATATATATATATATATATATATACACACACACACACACACATCTACCTAACAAACATTAATAGGTTGTGTTCTAAAAGAGGGGAAAATGTTATAATCAGAGACTTATGAACATTAGATTTTCCCCAAGTGACATTTCAGTTAATTGGAAGATTATCAGTTCAACAAACATTATGAAACAGAGTAACTTCACCGTGTGGTAGAGTGAAGACCAAGATCAACAGCGTCTATCGGATGACCAGCATCCTGTTTGTTCGAGTGATTGGAGAAAGTTGGCACGTGGACGGAAAAACATCTTCTGGGTGAGGTTCACTGTCCGGAGTACATGGTGCTGTTGTGTGCTAAGCACTATGATGTTACTAACTTTGTTTCTAATTCACTGGTCTAACATTTGAATATTCGACACACATTCTACCCATTACACACACACACACACCTCTCACACGCATGCTCTTTGTTTTAATAAATTAATTGTTGTATTTATTTGTTAAGGCGAGAGTTGTTGAGTATGTTGTGTTGGGGGAGAATGAGAGGGGGCATGATCCAGGGGTGAGTGAGAGTAAGAAAGGGGTGTCTGCTGACGGAGGGAGTTTGTGGACGGATTCTGGTGGTTTCTCTAGGACAATAATCTTAGGTTTAATTTAAAAAAAAAAAAAAAAAAAAAATTGTGGGTGTTGATTCCCCTCACTCCAGGGACGACATCATAAGTAAGTAAATAAGTACTTACGACAATAAACATCAAAGGCAAAAGTGGCTGCATTTGACCAGGTATCTTTTCCTGGCCTGTAGCTCCCCAGGCCTCTTGGAAGAAGCTTCCCCCTTTCAAAAAAATCCTGCAGCTTAACAGCGACTATCTTCTCTAAAACCTTCCCAAATGTATTTTGAGTCTCACATATACCTGATCCTTGAATGGTTTTGGGAGAGGGATGAGATAGCTGTGCACCCAATTCTGCGGTACTGATGCTGTCCTAATTCTCTGGTTAAAGCAGTCGATCATCTCCTCTAGGTCTGCTTCGCTCAAACCCTTCATGTGACCATACCTGACCCCATCGGGCCCTGGTGCCGTGTCTTTTGCCTTTTCCAAAATGTGTTTAACATCTTCCACCCGTATGATGTCTTAATACTGCATATTCTTCGTGATGCCAGATAGCTCCTCTCTAACTGCATCCCTGTTGTCCGCATAATTATGATTGGTCTGCTCTAAAAATCTCTGGAGAAACGCCTCCCCTTTCTCTTTGTCTGTTGTCACGCGCACACCATCATCTCTATAGATTGTTCCCACTGTCATCGTCCGATCTTTTCTCTGCATTTGCCTGTGCAGTTTCCAGAATTTTTGCAGTGTTTTATCACCTCCAATCTCCTTCATGAAACATTCGCATTTTGCCTTTTTGGCCTCTGCAGCACAGCGCTTGAAAACCTCCACCTTGTCTTTCTTGACATTTTCCGCTGTGTCCACTTCCTCTCGTGAGCTTCGAAGTGTTTGTCGCACTTTCTTTAGCTGCTTCACTGCAGCTCTCTTTGCTTTCCAAGCATGGTCTACTTCTGGGGTCCACCATGGGGCTGCAATAAAGGAGTTTTTACAGTCCTGTTGCATGCGCCTTGTCTGAGGCGTCCAAGAAGGCAATCGGTCCATTCATACCGGAAGGTCTTGCGAGCTCTCCCAGCTTTAACTTTCCTGGGTTTAGAGATCAGGTCTGAGCATGGCATGTGATCACTCCCATGGTCATTCAAAACATTCCACTTTACATCAAGGACTGATGACTGGGAGACAAATGCCAAGTCATTAGCTGTGTCTGCATCGCCAGGCCTCATTGCCATTCTTGTCGGCCTACCATCATTTATGCAGACCACATCGGAGTCCACCATGGCATCTGCAAGGGCAATTCCCTTTCGGTTTTCTCCACTACTGTCCCAATCTCTGTTGAAGTCTCCACATATGAGTAGCCTATCACCTGGTAATTCCTCCAGTTCTTTAAGCCAGTCCCAATGTTCCTTTCTGACAAAACAGTCCACTGTGGAATATACATTTATGATGTTCCAACTTAAGCCACCAATCTCCATGTGTATACCCTGGACCTCTCTTGCACTGTGATTCCACTGGCTCAAGTCGAGTACCACATGCTTCACTCCTTCCTTCACCAGCAGACCTTGTCCATGTCTCTTCTGCCCAGTAGGGTTTATATAACTGGCGTACCCAGGGCAATGGTATTTGTCTGTATTTAGCTCCTGGAGCATGAGGACGTCAAAATCATATATTAACCCCTCTCCAATACAGGACCTCTTTGTCTGGCACTGCGACAATTCCAGTATCCCACTCTTACATAGTTGAAACCTAGTCTCTCCACTTTTCGTCTTGTTCTCCTGGCGCCTGCCCTCCTATTTCTATGCCGTCATCTCACACCATTTAACCCGTCTTCTCCTCCTCACTCTCTCTTCGCTAGCCTCTGAGGGATGTGCCAAGCGCAGAGCACAAGCTCCGTAGCTCTGGCGACGATTCCCATGTTTAAATAAATCCATAGGCAAAGTTTGGATATTGCAGGAAATAAACGGTCACCCTAGCATTGCCTGCATGCTAGGGAAGAGGCAGGGGATGTCCCGCAGGAGGCCATACGCCTGGTGCCGTCCCGCACGCCTGTCAGACGTCCAACGTTCACGACCAGTTAACCCATGGCCATCCAGTTCCTCAGCACGCTGGTCCACCTTGAACTTGGGGGTTTATATTTGGAGTTTTCCGTCTCCTAGATGGATTGCTGTCCAAAGCTAACGGGTTCCACCTACCCGGGAGCGTAACCCTGATCGGGGGGCTTAACGGGTACTCCACCTTGCCCAAGGGTGTCCCGTAGGCTAGCGGAGGGAATGTGGCGCCTTACTTCTCCTTTGATAGGGGATACCCCTACCCCTCTACCCCAGTCTCACATATACCTAACAGGTTAATATTTAATCTTCTCATTTCATTCTTAATGTTATCGAATTTCCCATCCCCACTCATAGTTCTTACATTCCAAGTTCCTACTTTCAATGTTGATATTATTTTGCACCCAGTCGCCTGATGACGGTCTGGAATCACCTGGTGCACATGACTACCCCTACCGGGCGAGGCTGCTCCTATGGAGCACCCATTTACGCTGTTTCTCTGATTATCGATAAGACTGCAGTACATAATATTCTTGGTATCTGTAAAGAAGGTAGTTTGTCATTGCTTTCCTTCCTAGCAGTGACCATACTGGTCGATGACCGTAGCCAATGTCTCCCAAAAAAGAGATCCTCTGCCTACCGTCGTGAAACTGGAGACCATAACCTACAACTATCTGTCGGCTGCTCCTCAACTTCATCCACTATCTGCACCCATGGCTTCACGTAACCCTAATCGGGGGGCTAAACGGGTACTCCACATTGCCCAAGGGTGTCCCGTAGACTAGCGGAGGGAAGGAGGCACCCATCAAGGCATTACTATCATGTTATTATATGTTAAATATTCTCTAAGCAAACGTAATTGCACCAGCATTTGGGAGAGAGGGAGAGAGAGAGAGAGAGAGAGAGAGAGAGAGAGAGAGAGAGAGAGAGAGAGAGAGAGAGAGAAAGAGAAAGAGAAAGAGAGAGAGAGAGAACTACTTGTTCATATTGAATGAAATTTACAAACATAAGTGACATTTCTTCTAAACATATTTATCAACATAAACCACATAGACTTCCAAGGTCTTTCGCCGTTAATATAAGTAAATTGTCTCTAAATTGTGGGTGACCTTAAGAGGCCAGTAAAAAAATGTTGTTTCCCCACAGAGGGAAACCATCTTCAACACGACAGTTAAACTTATCATTAATAGTACAGTTTTCAGAATTAAACATAAACATATAATTGAAAATGTTGGTTATAAAATGTAAGTAAATAAAGATTAGACAAATGTTGTATAAAAATTTTAATAGCTTTCTTCTCATGATTGCAAATATATGACTGCAGTACTAAATGTTTCATTTCTAAAAAAAAATGAAAGATTTTAATGTTAATTATTGGTATTATACTTAGGTAAACCATTTTTATTTTCAAATTCTAGTAATTTCCCTTGCATCAATATTAGATGTTTATGTCCCCCTACCATGCGCACACTGCTAAAGCAACCATATGTTAATCTTAGGCAATTTACATATAAGGTAGACCAAGAAGACGGTGGAGAGATAATATATATACAGACCTACAAGCACTTGGAATCAGCGACTGCCAAGAGAAGGTCAACCAGAGAGACGAATGGAGACGGATTGTATGTGTAGCAAAGAACCTCAATGGCTCGGAACGCTGAAGAAGAAGAAGAAGAATTTACATATAAACTTAAAGAAAGTCAAATATACAAATAGAAACGCAAAATTTGATCTACAGGCACTGAAGAGTGAGGAGATGAAAGATAAATTTAACGTAGAGGTAAAGAACAGATTCGATGCATTGTCCGATATGGAAATATTATTTCAAGACGTCAGTGACCAATTGGAAATATAAAAGAAATCAGTCAAGAAGATGCACTAACAACAATGATAATCCCAAAAATAAAGATAATAGGACGCAAGAAATGGATGATGGAAGGCATTTTAAAACTCATGAAAATAAGAAGAAATAACAAAAATAACAAGGAAATATACCAAGAGATTCACAGGAAAATTATAAGCTATGCAAAGAGGCAAAAGAAACATGGCTTGAGGAAAATTGCAAGGAAATTGAAAACCAACCCAACACCCAGAATACCAAATTAATGCACACAAGAATTAATGACATCACTACATAAGAACACACACATCAACAGGTTGCCTAAAAACCAAAGATGACAAAATCATAATAGAAAAAGATCAGATTTTACATGCGTGGTCAGATAATGTGAAAGACCTTTATGATGATACAAGAAAAGAACAATATGATCATCAGAATAATAATGAAGGACCATCAATTTTGTTTGTCGGGGTGTTTTTCTTTTAGATATCTAGCAATTCTGCAGAGCCGGTCTCCCTGACGAAGGTGTTAACGATTTTATCCGTAATCCCGTATATCCACGTGTGGGGAAACAGCTGCGCGAGATTCAGTAGGGAATCGGATTGCGTTGGGTACTTACAGGGGTATCTGAAAATGTCGCTCAGTAAGCAATGCAAAATACTGTGCGTAATCTTGCAAAGACATCAACAACAGCGGTAAAATGCTGTTGTTGATAGCGATGTAAATAGGATATGCGAAAAAAAATTCCCTGAATGCTTGAACATAAGTGTAGTGATCAATCAAGGCATTACTATCATGTTATTATGATATTTGAAATATTCTCTAAGCAAATGTAATTGCACCAGCATTTAGCAGAACAGAGAGAGAGAGAGAGAGAGAGAGAGAGAGAGAGAGAGAGAGAGAGAGAGAGAGAGAAATGGAGGGGGGGGGGGGGGGGGTGGGGGAGAACTATTTGTAATATTTGTCAACATAAGCCCCATAAGCTTGCACGGCCTTTCGCCAGTGCGAAAATTTTAGGCCCTGATTGTGCCAGACCAGGATTTGTCCTTCTCACTTCGCCTGTTAATCGTCATCTCTCTCATTCCTATCACCTAGGCCAGGGGTGGGCAAGGGTGGGCAAACTACGGCGCGCGGGCCGCATGCGGCCCGCCACCTGATTTTATTCAGCCCGCGAGGGCATTTGGGAATAATAATTTTTACTTCGTTTGTAAGTTATTTTGTTGAATTTTAAAGAATTTCATGTACCGTTATGATTGTTTCAACATTTTTGATAAGATTTCTTTCTAATTATCAATTTTTGTAAACAGTCCTTGGCCTTCGTAATGTAATGTAATGCTTCTTCTTCTTCTTCTTCTTCTTCTTCTTCTTCTTCTTCTTCTTCTTCTTCTTCTTCTTCTTCTTCTTCTTCTTCTTCTTCTTCTTCTTCTTCTTCTTCTTCTTCTTCTTCTTCTTCTTCTTCTTCTTCTTCTTCTTTCGTTAGCCTTAAATACTATAACTGCAATGTTGCCTCTTGTGTGAATTTAATTTTCCTTTTTAGCTCACTCAGCAGTCCATAGAGTTTATCTTCCACTGTCGTCTCTCTTGGCCAGAAGGTTAGCCTAGACATGTTGTAATTTGGGCAGTCTTTGAGTATGTGCTCTGGTGTCTGCGACGATAATCCACACGTGCACATGGCTGATTCACCAATCTTGAATCTTGTGTACATGTGGTTGCGCAATCTATTGTATTTTGTTCTGAGGAGCAGAATAGTATCGTGGTAGTCGTCTTGAGCTGGTTTTGGTGGCTTTCTGACTGATTTGATAATTCTTTTCTTTTAGTGGTAACGGGCACATTAGGCTGTTCTTCTTTTGCTCCTTCGTTAGCCAATCGATCAGTTCTGTCGTTTCCGGGTACTCCACAGTGGGATGGTATCCACTGTATGGTGACCTTATGCTGGCTGCTAAGTTCAGAAAGTATTGTCCTTATTACTGGCAATTTCCAAGACACCATTTCGTTTTCGTTGAGGTGAGTTTCTTGCAAGCAACATACGCATACCTTTTCTTGGTCCAAGATGTTTTCTAGTTCTATTGTTTTGTTGCTGAATCCCTCCGCATTCCAGTGCATTAGTTTTAGTCTTTGTTTGGTATGGCCAGACGCTCTATTCTCAGGTCCCCTGGCTCCACAGGACATCTGAGAAGGCCCTCCAGTAGTTGTGGTTGGACTCTTTCGAGGCATATGGCCCGGCACTGCACCTGCCTGGGGGTCAAAAGTAGGGCGAGCACCGTAACATTTAGCCGTAGTCGACATATTTCATTGCGCGTGATTGGTGGCATCCTGATTTCTGTGGTGGGCCTCCTGGCTGGTTGCCTCTTTATTCAGCACCTTTCCTTTGCTAGAGCAGACTGTGGTCTTACTCGAGTTTAGGTGTATAGGCACGCACACACATGTCTGCGCATGCACGTACGAGCATACACATCTAAAGCGTTCTGTATATTTCTCGGCACCAGTGACTCGCCGCCGCCCCTTCTCCTGTTAGTTAAAACAGTTCCGCCACGAGAAGGCCAGAAGTTGGACTTCTGCTGCATAGGTGATGAATGCACGAGCCATTATGGTATTTATGTAAGGTTGGGCGCTCACCCCAACCCGGCCCCTGGCTACATAGAGCAACATTTGGAACCATGTTATGGTAAAATGCGAATTTATCGATTTTTATATAGAGAAATATTTATCGAAATGAACAATTTAATAAGGATGATTTTATGAAAACCATATATCTCCGGTGAATAAAATGATTTATTTTGCAAGAAAATATTAAATTTAAAAGTCTTTTACTGTTTTAAATTATTTCCACATTTACAATGTTCAAATTAATTTATTTGTTGTAGTAGTCTTGATATACCAGTTGTGCTGTATGGCTCTGAAACCTGGAGTACAACGAAAGGAGACGGAGCCTTGTTACAAACCTTTGAGAACAAAGTTTTAAGACGCATCTTTGGACCCATTAGGGATACACAAAGTGGAGAGTGGAAAAGAAGAAGTAACAAAGACATTTATGATCTGTTTAAGTCCCCGCTAATCATCGCACCCGAAGTTTAAGAGCCAGTGCTTCTATCATTTCGGCTCCGTCGACGTCGTTGTGGACGATCTACCTACAAAAGCTGACTCGGTGTTATGTTGAGTGCAGAACCAACATCACTACACTCGGAACATTTCCATACGTGCTCCGTCCTCATCTTCAACAGCCAGCGTAAAGTCCCAATACTAATGGTACTAGTTGTAATCTGATTATGTGTCCGTCTGGCCTTTCCACGGAGTACTGAGTGGCGGAAAGAGCCTGCGGTCACTCACTGTCGAACCATTCTCTCTAGTTTATGATGATTAGTCTGTTCTATATTATGCACATGAACCCAACGTGCCTCGGCCACATCTGCCTTACCCTGCTCCAGTTCTCCACACAACGATGCCAATCGGTCCGCCTACTCAGACGCCCAAGGACTCTTGCTCTTTAAGGGAATGGATGTTCTTATTCCATATATTAGAATATTGGTATGCAGAACTTCAGTGTGATTGTGTCTAGTGTATCCTTGGAGCGTTATTTCTTCAGATGCTTTCTGAGATTCCTAATATGTGTGCGTGCGTGCGTGCGCGTGTGTGTGTGTGTGTGTGTGTGTGTGTGTGTGTGGGTGGGTGTGTGTGTGTGTGTGTGTGTGTGTACGTGTGTGTGCGTTTGTGTGTGTGTGTTACTGACTGTAGAACATCGTTTTATTTGTTGTCAATGGGTCTGAATGTCATTTGGGGCTCTAGGACCTCCGAACTTTTCTAAGTTTGCTAAGCTGGCTTATTTAATGGTGCAGAGATTGTTGGCTCATTGTTCGTTCTCTGTCTATAGACAAGCGTGTCCTCTACTTCTGCTTTCGCATTCTGAACCCATTGTTTATGTGACATCACATTATTCTGACACATCTTACAATAAGCATTGCAAAGAACGGAACAATGTTGTACATTGGGTGGTTATTATTTATTGCGAACATTATCCACATAATCACTACGAATTCATTATTTAAAATTGCTCATGAATCCTCTATATAACATAATTTGGCGGCAGGATGATTTGCCTTCGCCAGCTTCGGGCTTTCTATGCCTGATATTTCTCTCGCGACATCTTAGTGCAGACTAACGCTTTTTGTGAGTCTGTTCAACTGTGGATTTAATCGTCACGTGATTCTTCGGTCATGTTTAATAGATGCGCCATGATTATCTGACATGAGCCCAACATGGCTCCTGGCATTCACCGCAGTCCCAAATTTAAAAAAAATGGTTTGGTTTGTCGTACATTTTGACATACATTTTTAAACAAACGTTTTCAACTAACTACTCACATTCACCCGTTTATTAGTGCATGTATACTGCAGTTGCTACCTTAACTATATAATGACTGGTACCTTGCCGTTTTGAGAGACGATAGTCTGCACAATGGAGCTACACCTCTCTATAAAACAAACCCTGGGCTGAAGTTAGAGACCAAGTGTTTGCCAAGCAGCATGATCCCTCTCTCGGCCTGCTTAGTTTATGGAAAGGAAACACCAATACGACTGGAAGAAGACAAGCTTCCGGATAAGCAAAGCAATACTCTAACTGTCCAACTGTAGGAGCTTCGATTCTAGACCAGTTGCCCACCACGTATTAGGCGCCTGTTGTGCCCTGCCATGACATTTAGTGTTTAAGTTGCATTCCCTCGCACTAGGGTAAGGTTTACACCCTCTAAATTGCGCACGCCCCGCCTGAAGCCGATGGCACAATGTGGGGTGTCGGGTTTGGTGTGCGACGCCCAACATTAGACCCTACCAGAACACAGGTAGTACCGTTTACTGGCATAGGTAGCTCAGTCATATATGACTAGACTTTTACATATATATATATAATATATATATATATATATATATTATATATATATATATATATATATATATATAGAGTAGGCCTCTTTCAGTCCTGAAGGACTATAGAGATGTGCCGCTTGAGAGGTACCTGGCAGCACCATTAGGGATACACAAAGTGGAGAGTGGAAATGAAGAAACAACAAAGGCATTTATGATCTGTTTAATTCCCCGCTAATCACTAGTATCATGAAGGCTAATAGGCTAATAGACTGCAATGGCTGGGGCATATAGAAAGAATGGAAGATAATAGGGAAACACAACTCGCTTACACTCAGGAAATAAATGACCGTAGACCCCGAGGTAGACCAAGAAGACGGTGGAGAGATAATATACATACAGATCTACAAGCAATTGTAATCAGAAACTGGCAAGAGAAGGTCAACCAGAAAGACGAATGGAGATGGCTTGTATCTGCAGCAAAGTACCTCAATGGCTCGGAATGCTGAAGAAGATATATATATATATATATTGATTCTCCATATATTTTCATGTTATGCCACTAAGGCTTAAGATTTCAACATAGCTTGGCTGTCTTGATAAAATCCAACAATGTGCATAGAATCGTCTCTTGCCTCTCATGGTGCTACTGTCTCTCTCCTCTGTTATTGTGATGTGGATTGAGAGCTATAACCCGTGTCAACAATAGTCATATACTCTCCAGGAGTCTGCAACAAAACAGATAAGCAATAATTAAAATCATTAGGTTTACTTCCAAGATCTGTGAAAGCACAAATAAGCAATAATTAAAGTCATTACTTTTATTTCCATCTAAGAAATACTAGTAATAAAGTAATGCAAATCACTCGTTTTGTTTCCGTATGTGTGTGTGTGTATATATATATATATATATATATATATTGCCGTGACTCTTTATATTAGCTATATATCACTGTGACTATACATTACTGACTCTATATATTACTGTCATTTAAACTGTCAAAACTGTCATTTACTACCAATATAGTACCTTGAGGTGTATGGCAGGGTGGTCTTGAGCCCGAGAAATTAAGACAGCATGGCTAGTGCAGTGGCCAGGAACCGTTCAGGTTAGAGTTTTATATTGCCCGTATAGACACCTTACCTAGGATTCGAACCCGGGTCTCCCTAAGGGAAATCCAACATTCTAGCCACTCGGCCAGTCGCTCCTCCTCTATTACTGACGCTATATAATACTGTGACTATACATTACAGTGACTCTATATATTAATGTGACAATATATCATTGTGACTATATATTACTGTGGCTATATATTATTGTGACTCTATACAAGTGACTATATACAAGTACAAATAATGAAGTGGGACAGTATCAGCCAATTAAGAGAGGTGTTAGGCAGGGATGTGTGATGTCTCCAGATCTTTTTTCCCTATACAGTGAAACTATTTTCAGAAATGTAGAGGATATAAATGGAATCAGCATTGGAGGACGAAACATCAATAACATTAGATATGCAGATGATACAGTATTAATTGCAGACAATGCGCAGGACCTGCAACAATTAGTAGATGCGGTTGTTGTACACAGTGAGCAACTGGGGTTAGAATTAAATTGTAAAAAGACTCAGGTTATGGTCGTCACTAGGAAGGAAGAACTGCCACAATGTAATATACAAGTAAATGGAAATATTCCTCAAACAAGTGAATCGGTACAATTATCTTGGAACAGTCATAACATCTGATGGGAGATGCCTTGAAGAGATTAGAACAAGAATCGCCATGGAGAAAGTAGCCTTTAGCAAGATGAAAAACATTCTGACCAATAAAAAGATGTCAATTGAAACGAGAAAAAGAGTGTTGAGGGGATACATAGAGCCTGTTCTTTTGTATGGATGTAAAACTTGGACAATGAGCAGTCAAGCTGAAAAGCATCTGATGGCTGCAGAAATGTGGTTTCTGAGGAAAATGCAAAGAATACCATGGACAGACAGAAAAACCAATGACCAAGTACTACAGGAGAAAAATGAACATCGTAAACTGATTAGAGAAATTAGACGTAGACAGTCAAAATTTTTTTGGACATGTTATGAGAAGAAATGGATTGGAGAACTTAGTGACAACTGGCAAGATCGAAGGGAACAGACCAAGAGGAAGACCGAGAGGAAAATACCTGGATGGCTTGGCCACATGGCATGGACGAGACAGGAACACTGAGCTGATCCACGACACTGGTGATCGAGTGAAATGGCGAGTCATGACCGCCAATGCTTTCCGGCATGGCACATGATTGATTGATTGATACACGTATGCCACTGTGGCGCTATATATTGCAATTCATTCATTCAGCAGCACGTCCTATGCAGAACTCCGCTCCCAAAACAACCATTAAGAAAACTTTTCGGTCATAAGCAAGATATCCCGTGTCCGATACACCCATCTGGAGATCATCTGCTATATCCTGCACCCATTTTCTCTTTGGCCTTCCTCTTCCTCTCTTCCCAGGCATATATCCCTCCATTATTATTCTCTCCAAACTTTACGTTTCAAGTTACCACAATATTTAAATTGTTCTTGTTTCATTGTGTCTTCAATAGTCAATTCTTGTCGTATTATCCTCTCGGTCTTCCTCTTGGTCTGTTCCCTTCGATCTTGCCAGTTGTCACCAAGTTCTCCAATCCATTTCTTCTCATAACATGTCCAAAATATTTTGACTGTCTACATCTAATTTCTCTAATCAGTTTACGATGTTCATTTGTCTCCTGTAGTACGTGGTCATTGGTTTTTCTGTGTGTCCATGGTATTCTTTGCATTTTCCTCAGAAACCACATTTCTGCAGCCATCAGATGTTTTTTCAGCTTGACTGCTCATTGTCCAAGTTTCACATCCATACAAAAGAACAGGCTCTATGTATCCCCTCAACACTCTTTTTCTCGTTTCAATTGACATCTTTTTATTGGTCAGAATGTTTTTCAACTTGCTAAAGGTTACTTTCGCCATGGCGATTCTTGTTCTAATCTCTTCAAGGCATCTCCCATCAGATGTTATGACTGTTCCAAGATAATTGTACCGATTCACTTGTTGAAGAATATTTCCATTTACTTGTATATTACATTGTGGCACTTCTTCCTTCCTAGTGACGACCATAACCTGAGTCTTTTTACAATTTAATCCTAACCCCAGTTGCTCACTGTATACAACAGGTGTACTGATTACAATATGTTGCCTCCCCGTAACGAATGTGTTTAACGTCGGTTTGTCATGTGCTGAATCACTTGAATAAGAGAATGCCTTGTGTTGGTCTCTAGACAACGAGGTTTAATTACAGACCCCAACAAGATGGCAACTGTGCCTATACATCATTGTAACTCTATATATTACTGTAGCTATATATCACTGTCACTCAATATATTACTGAAAAATTATATAATATTGTGACTATATATTTCTGTGACTATATTATAGCGACTCTATATTACTTGACTCTTCATGACCGTTCATTTCTTACATTAATCACTGGGTTTTCTGTAACGAATCGGTTAATCTTCATGCCTTGCGTTCCAAAGGTCTAGGGTTCGTTCCAATCTCCGCCATTCGGTTCACGGGAGAAGTTTTCTCTGAGACTCCCGGTGATGAAGCTGGAAGCAATGAAGTCGATGCCCGCGTCTTTAAACCTCCTTTTAAACTGTATTTAAAATACTCATTCGATTACATCTGCCAAAAATACTTATTTTAATACCTTTATGTTCAGTCTCCTCAATAATCCTAAAATGTTCATCAAAGCTCCGTCTTCATACACCTGCATGTGCTAACCTTGAACACATTTAAAGAAAGCAGCAAACAACTCGAGTTTGTTGATATCTTCATTAATGTCAGGACATGTGTGGACATGCTTACCGTGCTTGAGCCAGTCTGGGTTTCTACCATTGGAATCTCCACTTGTCCTTGAATTACGTCTCTCGCCCTGTGTTCCCCGTTGACTGGAACGATTGACGAGTTAGTCATAGCGCAGGTGGGTGTATGTTTGCTTGTATGTGTGTGTGTGTGTGGGGGGGGGAGAGGACGAGAGAGAGAGAGAGAGAGAGAGAGAGAGAGAGAGAGAGAGAGAGAGAGAGGGGGGGAGTGAGAATTTGAGACAGAAATACAGTGATATTGGGGAAAATGTAGATAGAAAGATAAATAGTGATCCCATTCTTAACATCTGGCTACACAATTGATAATGTTATCTGTCTGTCTGTCTGTCTGCCTGCCTGCCTGCCTGCCTGCCTGTCTGTCTTTTTTATTTTCTTTCTTTTTATTATCACACCGTATATAAATATACCCCTGCTGTCTTACATATTTGCACAGAGAAACACACACACACACACACACACACACACACAAACACAAATGGACACAACACATACAATCACACACATCTTGAAATGCCACAGTTATTCCTGTGAGAGCAACACTTGTGTAACAGAGAGGACTGAGTGCAAGGGATTTATGTACTAAGGTCAGTATGCCCCATAGTTCTGCAAACCAACAGGCCGGTGCTTTCACTTCAGGTAGAACCACGAGTAACAAACGCACAATTGAGAAGGAGAGTACAGAAGGTCAAACTGTTTACTACCCTTAGCCAGAAACAATAAAACAACACCACGGAACATGAATCCTTAACATCCTTCTGTTATAACAATGAAAGGTTCCAGAAGCGCATTACGAACGTGGTAAATTATAGAAGTTGCATACGCCATATTCCATCGCAAAGGATGTAAAGGCACGAGGGGAGGAGGGCACGGAGTTGAGTTGTTGAATACCAGAGACGATTATGGGATCTAGTTAAAAGCAGGAACCAAGAGTGAGCAGTGGAGTAAAAATAGACTTGTTTGGCCGAATCTGCAACTACGAGGATAGTAGCCAACACGAGCTGTAGGTCGTACCCAATTATTGAAAAAAAATGTTTTGCATATCCTTTACAGGACATCGCTGTCAACATCAGCATCTTTCAGCTGTATGTTGATTTCTTGGCAAGATTACGCTCAGTAGTTTGCCATTGCTTTCTGAGCGGCCGGCTCATTATCCCGCAAGTCACGAGCGCGGGTCGAACCGCTTCCAATTCTCGCCTCGCTCCGAGACCCTGTGTGGATAAACGGGATTACGGAGAAAGTGGTGTAACCCCTCAGCCAGAGAGACCGGCACCCAATTATTACTTGCGATAATATCCCGGAACTGACGCTACACAGGTAGCTTTGTGGTTATTGCTCTAGTTTAGTTTAGTTTAGTCGATAGATCAACATCACGGCACATGGGTGTAACCCATAAGTGCTCCGTTCTCCTCCTAACTCAAATCTGAGTCTGGAGAAACTCAGCTCAGTGCACGAACTCCGTAGCACTGGCGATGATCCTGAAATACTTTGGGTAGATTGTTAACTCGAAATGTTGCCCGGGCAGCTCCGTTAGGCTACTCTTTTTCAGATTTCCCACTGCTAAGGGATTTTTTACGTGCGCAACAATACACACGGGCGTCCGATCTCACTACCCAGAGACCAGGGAAAATTTTATTATTAGAAGTCCACGTGAAATAAATCCCGGTCCTCACCGGGGCCTGAACCCGGGACCTCCAGCACTCGAGGCGGACACCATACCACGAGACCACGCTGCCCCCCCCCCCCCCCCCCTGGTTAGTGCTCTTCAATTACCTAGGTAGCCATTGGGGTTCGATTTCCAGGTGTAAACATTGTCTTGACCAGTACGGCTCTGGTGACGGTCCGGCATCATCAACAAATGGATGCAGAAATATGTTTGGAATGTTCAAGGAAGTGTTTTGGAAAGGAAAGGCGGCGAGTAAGGGAATTAGCCTTCCTATCTCATTGTGCTTTGACCTAGAATATGTGACGTTCTGACATCTTCTTCTTCTTCTTCTTCTTCAGCTTTCCGAGCCATTGAGGTTCTTTGCTGCAAATACAATCCGTCTCCATTCGTCTCTCTGGTGGACCTTCTCTTGCCAGTCGTTGATTCCAAGTGCTTGTAGGTCTGTCCATGTATTATCTCTCCACCGTCTTCTTGGTCTACCTAGGGGTCTACGGTCATTTATTTCCTGAGTGTAAGCGAGTTTTGTTTCCCTATTATCTTCCATTCTTTCTATATGCCCAGCCATTGTAGTCTATTAGCCTTCATGATACCAGTGATTAGCGGGGACTTAAACAGATCATAAATGTCTTTGTTACTTCTTCTTTTCCACTCTCCACTTTGTGTATCCCTAATGGGTCCAAAGATGCGTCTTTAAATTTTGTTCTCAAAGGTTTGTAACAAGGCTTCGTCTCCTTTCGTTGTACTCCAGGTTTCAGAGCCATACAGCACAACTGGTCTGATCAGTGTTTTGTATATTGTGATTTTGGTGTTACGAGATAGCGCCTTTGATTTTAGTAGATGTTGTAGTGCATAGTATATCTTATTTCCAGAGTTGATTCTAGTTTGTATTTCTTCCCTTATGATGTTGGAGCAGTTGAAGATTTTACCCAGGTATTTGTATGTTTCCGTTCTTTTAATGGTCATATTATCTATTTGTATGTGGCCAGAGTTTTTAGCCATTCCGTCTCTTGAAATTACCATATATTCTGTCTTATCTTGGTTGATAACCAGCCCCATCTGTTGGGCTTTTTCCTTTAAGTGAGTCAATATTTCCAATGTCTTTTGTTCACTTTGCCCTATAATATCTATATCATCTGCATAACCAAGCAGCTTGGATGTTCCTCCAATATCACATTCCTCCTTTGTCTTCCTTACAACTTTCTCTAGAGCCAGATTGAAGAGTAGCGGCGATAGTGCATCACCCTGTTTCAAGCCCAGATGTTATTTGGAAGGGGTCTGATTTCCTGCCTTTATATGTTACTATATTATAAGTATCTTCCATGCATAGTCTGGTCATATTGATTAACTTCCTTAGTATTCCAAATTCCTGCATAGCATTCCATAGACTATTCCTATGGAAACTATCATAAGCCTTTTTAAAATCCACAAAAATGTTATGGAGATCTCTTTTATATTCCCAATGTTTCTCGGCTATTTGTCGTAAGATAAATATCTGACCTATTGTTGATCTGTTTTGTCTAAAACTCGCCTGGTAGTCACCTAATATGTCTTCTGAATATGGTTTTAGTATATTTAGTAATACTGCGGATAGTATCTTATAGCTTGTGGACAGTAGTGATATTCCTCTATAATTTCCACATTGGAACTTGTCTCCTTTCTTAAAGATAGGTATCAATAATGACTCGTTCCAGTCATGGGGTAATTCTTCTGTCCTCCAGATTTTTATTATTAGTTCGTATAGCTTTAGATGTAATGCATGGCCACCTGCTTTTATAAATTCAGCAGCAATTCCATCAGTCCCAGTTGCCTTATTGTTTTTAAGTCGTGTGATTACATATAGGATTTCTTCAAATGTAGGTTCTTCAATTTGTGGTTCGCATGTTAGAACCTCTTCCTGTGGAAAATGTTACTTGGAGCTTCACAATTTAGTAATTCAATAAATATTCTTTCCATGTGTTGCACATTTCCTCATTGGTATTTAACATATTCCCATTTTTGTCTTTTAAACCATATGTGTTTTAAATATTGAGCACAACCCACTACTGGCAACGCTGATCGCATTCTGGTATGAACCTAAGGCCTATACACGCCAATATGGAAGCACTAGACTCGAGTTTCGCCCTCATTTGAGCTCGTCAGTAGTGCACATCCCTGACCGGATCCGGAAACAGTCCCGGATCACGCGTGTGAAGCGGGTGTGTAACCACGCGGCACACACTGGACACACCAAATTATCATAACAGAATACCACAACGCCACCCATCGTAGGTTATGCTCAAGATCGCCCAATCGCCGCGACCGACGTCCGTCAATCGATGGGACCCGAACGATCAGGACTTCTCACTGGCAAGGAACACCAGGCCTCCTAAGATCCAGTGAGCAACAATCAAATTGATTATGTGGTTGTTTCGGGATTTGAAATTTAAATATTGAGCACAACCCACTACTGGCAACGCTGATCGCATTCTGGTATGAACCTAAGGCCTATCCACGCCAATATGGAAGCACTAGACTCGAGTTTCGCCCTCATTTGAGCTCGTCAGTAGTGCACATCCCTGACCGGATCCGGAAACAGTCCCGGATCACGCGTGTGAAGCGGGTGTGTAACCACGCGGCACACACTGGACACACCAAATTATCATAACAGAATACCACAACGCCACCCATCGTAGGCTATGCTCAAGATTGCCCAATCGCCGCGACCGACGTCCGTCAATCGATGGGACCCGAACGATCAGGACTTCTCACTGGCAAGGAACACCAGGCCTCCTAAATCCAGTGAGCAACAATCAAATTGATTATGTGGTTGTTTCGGGAATTGAAATTTAAATATTGAGCACAACCCACTACTGGCAACGCTGATCGCATTCTGGTATGAACCTAAGGCCTATCCACGCCAATATGGAAGCACTAGACTCGAGTTTCGCCCTCATTTGAGCTCGTCAGTAGTGCACATCCCTGACCGGATCCGGAAACAGTCCCGGATCACGCGCGTGAAGCGGGTGTGTAACCACGCGGCACACACTGGACACACCAAATTATCATAACAGAATACCACAACGCCACCCATCGTAGGTTATGCTCAAGATCGCCCAATCGCCGCGACCGACGTCCGTCAATCGATGGGACCCGAACGATCAGGACTTCTCACTGGCAAGGAACACCAGGCCTCCTAAGATCCAGTGAGCAACAATCAAATTGATTATGTGGTTGTTTCGGGATTTGAAATTTAAATATTGAGCACAACCCACTACTGGCAACGCTGATCGCATTCTGGTATGAACCTAAGGCCTATCCACGCCAATATGGAAGCACTAGACTCGAGTTTCGCCCTCATTTGAGCTCGTCAGTAGTGCACATCCCTGCCAGTGAGAGGTCCTGATCGTTCGGGTCCCATCGATTGACGGACGTCGGTCGCGGCGATTGGGCGATCTTGAGCATAACCTACGATGGGTGGCGTTGTGGTATTCTGTTATGATAATTTGGTGTGTCCAGTGTGTGCCGCGTGGTTACACACCCGCTTCACACGCGTGATCCGGGACTGTTTCCGGATCCGGTCAGGGATGTGCACTACTGACGAGCTCAAATGAGGGCGAAACTCGAGTCTAGTGCTTCCATATTGGCGTGGATAGGCCTTAGGTTCATACCAGAATGCGATCAGCGTTGCCAGTAGTGGGTTGTGCTCAATATTTAAATTTCAAATCCCGAAACAACCACATAATCAATTTGATTGTTGCTCACTGGATTTTAGGAGGCCTGGTGTTCCTTGCCAGTGAGAAGTCCTGATCGTTCGGGTCCCATCGATTGACGGACGTCGGTCGCGGCGATTGGGCGATCTTGAGCATAGCCTACGATGGGTGGCGTTGTGGTATTCTGTTATGATAATTTGGTGTGTCCAGTGTGTGCCGCGTGGTTACACACCCGCTTCACACGCGTGATCCGGGACTGTTTCCGGATCCGGTCAGGGATGTGCACTACTGACGAGCTCAAATGAGGGCGAAACTCGAGTCTAGTGCTTCCATATTGGCGTGGATAGGCCTTAGGTTCATACCAGAATGCGATCAGCGTTGCCAGTAGTGGGTTGTGCTCAATATTTAAATTTCAAATCCCGAAACAACCACATAATCAATTTGATTGTTGCTCACTGGATTTTAGGAGGCCTGGTGTTCCTTGCCAGTGAGAAGTCCTGATCGTTCGGGTCCCATCGATTGACGGACGTCGGTCGCGGCGATTGGGCGATCTTGAGCATAGCCTACGATGGGTGGCGTTGTGGTATTCTGTTATGATAATTTGGTGTGTCCAGTGTGTGCCGCGTGGTTACACACCCGCTTCACACGCGTGATCCGGGACTGTTTCCGGATCCGGTCAGGGATGTGCACTACTGACGAGCTCAAATGAGGGCGAAACTCGAGTCTAGTGCTTCCATATTGGCGTGGATAGGCCTTAGGTTCATACCAGAATGCGATCAGCGTTGCCAGTAGTGGGTTGTGCTCAATATTTAAATTTCAAATCCCGAAACAACCACATAATCAATTTGATTGTTGCTCACTGGATTTTAGGAGGCCTGGTGTTCCTTGCCAGTGAGAAGTCCTGATCGTTCGGGTCCCATCGATTGACGGACGTCGGTCGCGGCGATTGGGCGATCTTGAGCATAGCCTACGATGGGTGGCGTTGTGGTATTCTGTTATGATAATTTGGTGTGTCCAGTGTGTGCCGCGTGGTTACACACCCGCTTCACACGCGTGATCCGGGACTGTTTCCGGATCCGGTCAGGGATGTGCACTACTGACGAGCTCAAATGAGGGCGAAACTCGAGTCTAGTGCTTCCATATTGGCGTGGATAGGCCTTAGGTTCATACCAGAATGCGATCAGCGTTGCCAGTAGTGGGTTGTGCTCAATATTTAAATTTCAAATCCCGAAACAACCACATAATCAATTTGATTGTTGCTCACTGGATTTTAGGAGGCCTGGTGTTCCTTGCCAGTGAGAAGTCCTGATCGTTCGGGTCCCATCGATTGACGGACGTCGGTCGCGGCGATTGGGCGATCTTGAGCATAACCTACGATGGGTGGCGTTGTGGTATTCTGTTATGATAATTTGGTGTGTCCAGTGTGTACCGCGTGGTTACACACCCGCTTCACACGCGTGATCCGAGACTGTTTCCGGATCCGGTCAGGGATGTGCACTACTGACGAGCTCAAATGAGGGCGAAACTCGAGTCTAGTGCTTCCATATTGGCGTGGATAGGCCTTAGGTTCATACCAGAATGCGATCAGCGTTGCCAGTAGTGGGTTGTGCTCAATATTTAAATTTCAAATCCCGAAACAACCACATAATCATATGTGTTTTGTTGGTGCCCTCGTTTCATTGACTTCAGTTCGTTAAAAAATTTTCTGGATTCATTTTTCTGGTGATTAGTTTCCATATCTTTGATTACATTACTCATATATTCTCGCTTCTGGTGTCTGACTATTTTTGTAGCCTCTTTACATTCATTTCTATAATGCTCTTCCTTTTGGATGTTATTGATGTCATTTAACCATACATGTCTGGCATTCTTCTTCCTAATGACTGCTTCTTCACATGTTTGATTGAACCATCTGTTCTTTCTATGCGTGGTTAACACACCGAGACATTTTTCTGCGGTAGATTGAATTGTATTCTTGATGTTCAACCAAGTTTGGTCAACGCTTTCCTCCGAAGGGTTTTGCAGAGTTTGAAGTTTACATTTTATTTCATCTGTAAATTTCTCTTTGACTGTAATGTCTTGTAGTCTTTCTCTGTTATATGTTGGGTGTAATCTTTGTAATTTAGTATAGAAAGCTCTCTTAAGTTTTATTTTAAATTCTTGTTCTGACATCTTAGGGACTATAATTACTTTTGAAGTTTTCCATGTCACTTCAGGTCGTCTGCAAACATATCCATAACACGGAAATCCAAACGATCAGGATAAAGTAACGTTAAGCACCATTCCCCACTCATTGAGGAACTCAGTTCAGACCCGGGAGCTCGGTTAACTTTCTATTAAAATAACGTCCACCCTTAGGGGGAATTCGAACACACGGCTTCAGGACTAGCAGACAAACGGGCCATCCAATGGGCTACAATAGTTCCTAATTATTAGAAAATTAAATTGTCTGTTAACCAGAGTTATTGCTGGGGGGAGGATCTGAGCACCTATGGACCTGTCCGGAGTGCAATGAAGATAGCGCAACTGATAACTGATAACTGATTAGGTTGACAATCTTTCTATATGACACGGACTCCAGTATGACGCAATAACTGCAGTCTCAAGAGTTATAACGGGTAATTGAAAGGGGAGACAATCGACATGCAAGGTCGTTAAGCCAGTTACAAAATAACCCTCCATTAACAAAGATGAAGTTATCGTTAGTTGCATTTCCAGAACAGGACGCTCAATCAACTCCAGCAGTTGTTTATTGTTTGTATATGCTTTCATAGGCACATTTATATTCAGTAGTTTGCCGTTGCTTTCTGAACGACCACCAGAAAGGGTGCGAGAAGGACGATTGTAGCCACGATGGCTGAATATCCAGTAATTCATGTGTTGCTGATAAATAGTTAGTTAGTTGCGGTTCCAAATTCACGACAACGGGTCGTCCCCATTATGCTCCGCTCCTCTGCCAGTGAATATCACACAAAACGCCCATCACGGCCACATGTGAAAGGTAAAACAAACAATAGTCTCGACAAATCAACAGCCCGCACAGGTAGACTGTGCATAATGCTGCGGCCAGAATGCCAACACATTAGTCCTCCCCGAAAAATACAGTTCATCGTCGATGGAAACGGCAGTCACTAGAAAACCAGCAGCCGCACATTACTACATGGAGCAAACCAGTCAGTTCTGCGACGAGCCGACTGCCATTATTCTGAACATGCAGTTCACGCTACAAACAACCGTGGACAGATATAACAACATTTCACACGAAATTCACAGCTCACAATGTTACACCACTCACTCAACTCAGTAGCAGGGTGACGGAACCATGTACTTCCAGTACAACATGAAGAAAATGCGAATGCAAACGGTAGCCAAAAGCATAAACACTCCAGAGGCCTTAACTGTTTAAATGCCTTTCTTCCAATGTTGAGGACAGGAAGTCAGAGTGTTGCTAGTAAATGATATGTGATAGTCGGCCAGCCATTCAAGCAGTGGAAACCGAAGCAACCTCCCGAACACTAGATCGAATCGGCAATGAAATACAAAACATTGACCCATTTACAAGAGAAGAGGAAGGCAGACATTTAAAATTTCAGATTAGAGGAAATTGGACAGACACACCAGCAGTCAGCCACGATAGCAGTATTAGTGACACAGCACTTGGTCTATGTGTGGTAGAGACGTGGATAACCTAATCACCAGAATCTACTACTACTACTACTACTACTACTACTACTACTACTACTACTACTACTACTACTACTACTACTACTACTACTACTACTACTACTACTATTACTACTGCTACTACTACTACTACTACTACTACGACTACTAATACTACTACTACTACTACTACTACTACTACTACTACTACTACTACTACTACTACCATTACTACTACTACTATAATTACTACTACTACTACTACCACCACCACCACCACTACTACTATAAATACTACTACTACTACTACTACTACTACTACTACTACTACTACTACTACTACTACTAGTACCAACACTATAATTACTACAACAACTACTACTACTACTACTATTTACTGACTGGCACCTTGCCGTCTTGACAGACGATAGTTTGTAAAATGAAGTTATAGCTCTCCATAACACAAAACATTGGTTTGCAACTGGTCTAGGATGGAAGCTCCGACAGGCGAACAGTTAGAGCATTTCTTTGCTGATCCGGCAGCTTCTGCAGCTTGTCTTGTTCCAGACGTATTGGTTTACCTTTCCTCAGGAGTACACTTAGACAGGCCAAGAGAGGGGATCATGTAGCATGGGCAACACATGGTTCTCTAAATTCAGCCCAAGCTTTGTGTTATGGAGAGGTATAACTACTACTATTACTACTATAATTACTACTATTACTACAACTACTGCTATTTCTTTTGACCCTTTAGGGTTCCTTGACCACTTTACATCTTTACAAGAATGGGTCTTTTAGCAGTCAACCCTCTGGCATCAAATGCATGAATTGCTTAGCGAATCTGTAATTACATCAAAGTCGTGTTACTGCCAGGGATACCAGCTCTTTGGATCCTTGTTCTAACATGTTAAGTTCACGACCTTCATAATGACAGTATGAAAATATGTTCAACATGTTGCAGGATTTATTGCCTGGCATATTTCTCGGGGACAATGAATACACAATCGACTTAAAACAGCTGTAAATGAAACATTATTTGCTGCTCAGCCGATGATCAGATATAAAACCACCTCGATGCTACTCCATTTGTAAAAGAATCATTGTCTCCGCACACAAAATCAAGCTGTATTTATCAGTTCCAGTGTGAGTGCTAAGCAGCTTACATAGTTGGAACGTAAAGACAATTAGCAACTCGAGTCGCCAAACATATGCGTGGGTGGAAAAAAAAGAGTTAATCAGTCTTCAGAAATTGCTGTGCAGCCGAAAGGTTTTATAATACCGTCATCGTCAATTCCTCAACTCCTAATGACATATGGCTATAGCGTGAACGAACAAACAGAGTTTCGTATACTATATTCATCAAAGAATAACCAATTGCTAGACTAAAAGACAGAAAGAGTTCGTGGTGAATTTGAAATTACCGTGGGGATATGTCGGATCCGTTAAATTGATGGCTCAAACCCAAAGAGATAAAGGATGAAAAATTATTTTTCCCAATGCGATCCTGCCCGTTTAATTAATTTAGCTGTACTGATTCAATTGTTTGAGACCAGAAATAGAGTTTTAGAGAACCAAGGAATACCTTCAGGAAATAACTGACAAAGTTGTGTTCCCTTTTATACCCAAAATATCCTTTAAGTGGTTCCTTGCCTCTCCTCTACCAACTAATTAATTCTATCTAGGGTAATTTAAAACAATTTAACTATGACAAGTAAAATACAATCAATACATGGCATGACCTCAGTTTTTATGATTTAATAAACACAAATATGGATTTTGTAAATTGCATTCAAAATTATAATTCCCTGTCATAAAATAAGGACATATACATATATAGTAAATATACAGAATTGATGTGCCAAATGTAAGGTAGAAACTAAGTTATATTTTTCCCAGTGGCATGTAATGCTAATATTTTACTGGCCTGGATGATCTGGAAAAAAAGAAATGTCTACAATCAGGAGTCTCCACTTCCAGCTTTAGGAATCACTCTGGTTATCATCAATTGTAGTATTAGTGTTCCAGGGAGTAGTAGAACATAAGTTGGCTCTTGGTTTTCCTTTCCATTGTTTGACAGGGAAATGTTTACATAAAGATTACCTCTCCTCTGAGACACATGGAATGGTTGCGCTACTCTATCAAGGGCATCACTCAACAATGTGCTCACTCAACAGGTGCTGCATTCAATCTTCACCAAGTCAGGTCTGGATAATGACCACTACCTGCAATTTTAGCATCATACAATTCTAATTATATCAGAAATATGACATTAGAAATGAAATGTAAGAGCCTTAGAACATAACCAGTGAAAACAATAAAAGGAATCTTGTTCTTAGAGACAATAACATAGAAGAAAGGTAGTCTTGGTGTTCCCAATTAGTATCACCAACATAGTTGTTTGCTCTCACTCCAATCTTCCACTATCAGGGGTTCAAGGTTTTATCTAGCAGATGTGCAGGTTCATCTTCACCTATGCCTGTTCTCAGGTCTACCGGTTAAGTCATACCTTGATTGATTTGGAATTTACAACTATGTCTCCTATCCCATTCTGTTCCTAGTTAATTTTCTTGTTCATCTTTTTCTATTCAAGAAAAACGGTTTCATACATTAAGGGCTTTTAAAAATCAGTTCCCATTTCCATGAGTATTTGCTTATAAACAAGATAAGTACATTCTGGTATTATTCTTGTATAGCATTCAGGTGTATTCTTCTTCATTAAATGCTTCAAGTGAGAAGATTTCTTCCATTCTCATGGATGTAATATTGATCATCATCATCATCATGGTTTTTATAATCATTGTAATTACAATCATTATCATTATTATCATGCTTATGACATTAGAAATCATTACATTATTCTAACATTATCATCATAATCATTGTTACATCATTTTCATTAAATTACAGTCGTCATCATCATCTTTATAGCACATTATTATCATTACACTAGACCATATGTGTTAACATGAACTTCAATGTGGGATTTTGCTTAAATTACAAACACAGATGCTGGTGCTATGCGTAATGTATGATATGGTTTGTGTCGTGTTTAGCGCACAAAACTAGATGATTATAGCATGAATGATATTTTATACAAAGTGGTGTTATGCGCCGGAGTGTACTAAATTATTTTTTTTAGTTTATGGGTTACACCGAAGCATTTCTCTGGTGATAGGCATGGCATTCCACATCAAAGTTGCCGGCTATTATGATATTGACTGTTGGCTTATACTACCTCTCTCTCAGCATGTAACTTCACTCACTCACTCAATTTCCTCATGCATCAGTCAACATATCCATCTTTGCATGTGGGGTCAATGCACTCTCTCTGACATCATTCATATGTATGGATGATAATTTCACTCAGTCCATAGACACATTCATATTGGTAAGGGTGACCATTTCACTCAGTCTATAGACACATTCATATTGGTATGGGTGATCATACAGGAATCATTCATCACACATCCTTCATACTGTCATGTAAGGTGGGTGATTTTCCAATGATAACCTTAAATGTTAACACCATTGACATCACAATGAGATCTCACCCATTCATCAAACAATCATATCTGTATGGATGACAATTATGCATGTGTAGGTGCTTTATACACAATACATTCACAGATTCACAAGAATGACATTACAAGGGAATCTCATCCTTCAACCTAACTCATACTATTTCATGCATGCTGATGGAGTTTATGAAATGATACATTCACATCTGTTTAACAATGATGAACCACACATGAAACACGCATGTTCTTCAATGAAATAGACATGTGATCATTAGACACACTTATGAAATTCACCCAGGATTTAGCAACATGAAATCCAGGAGTTATCAAATGATCTCATAAAATACATACAATTTAGGTGATATATCCAATTCACCTTCAGGCATTATGAATCGTAACCATTCTAACATGCCGGTTGACTATATATTATTATGGTGTGACACAAACATTAATTTCATATGTTTACAACATTGAAAATACATTTGACTCACTGCATGGGTGCCTTAACTCAACACTCAAAATTATGATACCTGTAGAATCTGGTTCTCATGGGTTCATGAATTATAAGAAAACTATTTGTTTGTCCATGTGCTCATGTCACAATTAAATCTACTGATTAATTACACATTACACTAGTTTGACTTACCAGTGGTTACACATTTACAATAGTTTCCTTAAGTCTTAAGTTACTCTAGCTCATTGTAGATTGAGTTGCTTAAGAAATAAAATTTACAACATGTGTCTAATGTTTATACATTAACTAAGTTGCTTCCATCCATCCATCATCCATCATGTGCCATGCCGGTAAGCGTGGGCGGTCATGTTCTGCCATCTCACTCGATCACGAGAGTCATGGATCAGCTCCGTTTTCTGTCTCGACCATGCCACAAGGCCAAGCCATCCAGGTACTTGCTTCTAGGTCTTCCCCTTGGTCTGTTCCCCTCGATCTTACCAGTTGACACCAAATTCTCCAATCCATTTCTTCTCATAACATGCCCAAAGAATTTTGACTGTCTAAGTCTAATTTCTCTAATCAATTTACGATCTTCATTTGTTTCTTGAAGGACTTGTTCATTGGTCTTTCTGGCTGTCCATGGTATTCTTTGCATTTTCCTCAGAAACCACATCTCTACAGCCATCAGATGTTTTCAGCCTGACTGCTCATTGTCCACGCTTCACATCCTTATAAAAGTACAGGTTCTATGTAGCATCTCAACACTCTTTTTCTCGTTTCAATTAACATCTTTTTATTGGTCAATAAGTTTTTCATCTTGCTAAAGGCTACTTTTGCCATGGCGATTCTTGTTCTAATCTCTTCAAGGCATCTCCCATCAGATGTTATTACTGTTCCTGAGATAATTGTACCTACTCACTTGTTGAAGAATATTCCCATTTACTTGTATATTACATTGTGGTATTACGTCCTTCTTAGTGACGACCATAATCTGTGTCTTTTTACAATTTAATTCTAACCCTAGTTGTTCACTGTGTGTAACAATCGCATCTACTAAATTTTGCAGGTCCTGTTCATTGTCTGCAATCAAGACTGTATCATCTGCATATCTAATGTTATTGATGCATCGTCCCCCAATGTTGATTCCTTCCATATCTTCAATATTTCTGAAAATACTTTCACTGTACAAAGAAAACAGATCTGGAGACATTACACATCCCTGTCTCACACCCCTTTTAATAGGCTGATATTGTCTTACTTCATTATCAACTCTTATGGCAGCTTGTTGTTTCCAATATATGTTTTTTTACAAGTCTAAGATCTTTTCCATCAATTTATAGATCTTCAAGCATCCTTATCATGTTGACATGTCTCACTTTATCAAAAGCCTTTGTGTAGTCAATAAAGCAAAGGTGTAGATCTTTGTTTACTTCTATAGAACGTTCGATTATGGTTCTCAGTATATACACATCATTTACTGTACCCTTGCCTTCCACAAACCCACATTGTTCTTCTCCTATTTCAGGTTGTATTTTCCTCCTAACTCTTTGCATGATAATTCTTAGCAAAATCTTTGTGATGTGATTAATTATACTAATTGTTCGATGTTGATCACATTCCAAGGCTCCCGATTTCTTTGGGATTGCAATAAATACAGAATTACATAACTCCTGAGGTATATTTCCAGTATCATATATTGTATTAAGCAGACTGGTAACTTTATCTATTCCATATTCTTCTAAAGCATTAATCATTTCTGTTGTGACGCTGTCTGAACCGGGAGTCTTGCCAGATTTCATGTGGTTAAGAGCTAAGTTGCTTAGCTGGGAGAAAATAAACACTGTAGTTTTCTCCAAATGTAGTTTATCTTATGACTATGATAACTGAGTATAATATTATTTAGTTTGTACTAGATTAAATTCTTTAAGAACTCACCATTCCAATCATTGTAGATTGAGTTACTTAAGAAATAAATGTACAACTTGGATTACAGTTTATACATCAAATCAGTGGTTTACTTAAGGAGAAAATAAAATTCACTATGGGTATTCTTAATTAATAGTTATCTATAACTATAACAATTAAATTAACTTCTTAATTCACCACACGTGTTCACAAATTCGACTTACCCACTCTTCTTCTGGGAACAAAAGACTGACAACTTATCTAAGATATAAAATAAATTAAAGTAAATATGATGTTTACCTTATTTCAATGAAATGCTCCAATCACCACATGTAAACAACAAGGTGTACGGACTAGACTCGGCTTGATTCCAAATCTATTGGCTGATGAGTTTCGGTCCTGCTTTTCTCACTTGTTCATATCGAGTATAGAGCTACCAACACAGACACAAGCACCTTTCTTGTAGTTACGATGAGTGTGTGGCAAGTGAGAGATCTGGGGTCGGTTGTTGTTGTTTTTATCCCAGCTATTTCCGAGTTGAAGTTTTACCCCATATCCGCTCTTGATTCCTGAAGTGTGTGTTTTCCAATCCGGGGCGGTGTCGATTTTCCATTATCCCCCAAGTTTAATGATACCAGTAGTTTACGTTCTAGTACAATTTAGTTTTACTTTGAGGAGATCTTGACAGCTAGTAACGGCTTGTGAGTCAGTATACCACATGATAACAGATGCTCATTGTTCGAAAAATGCCCGTGACTATGCGTTTTAATTGTTTCAGCTTAAGTATTATTCCTATATTTACTCACTCTCTCTCTCTCTCTCTCTCTCTCTCTCTCTATATATATATATATTATATATATATATATATATATATATATATATATATATTATATATATATATATATATATAAGTATATATATATATATATATAAAGAGAATGTTTTTTTTTCTTTGTGTGTCCTTTATGCGTTCCCGAACGGTCCATCCAATTGAGGTGAAATTTCGTACAGATGTTGTTCTCACTCTCGCGGATCCAACTGAAATAGTTAGTTTAAAATCAATTTTTAATTGCTAACGGGAACATCAGAAACAGACGAGCAACAGGAACGGGAACGGGAGCATCAGAAACAGACGAGCAACAGGAACGGGAATGGGAGCAGGGGGCCGAACGCGTACTCTGTGCGCCTAGACAATGCATTTGAATGTATAATGACTACTTATACGAATTAAATGTGACGTTCCCCGCCAGGTGCCTGGCGACGCCGGGCCGGGTCAGCTAGTATGATATATAACTCGGCAGTATGCACCCGATGAGATGCAGCGAAATATGCCAGACAATAAATCGCGCATTATAGTGTTTGTGGTTTCTGTGTTTAAAAGAAAGTGTGTATTTCTAAACATGGTGCTATAGTATGTTCCGATTTGAATGCCTTCATTCACGATCAATTATTTTGAAAACTGTCGGTTGCATCGTTGTGAAAGTTTTCCAGCCGTCTTATATTTACCCCCACCCAAGGAATATGTCTTTGATAGGTCCAAAAACAACTTAAATCATTGAAAGCGGCGACATTCCTTTGATGTTTTGCTGAACAACTAGTGATTTCTCGCTAAAAAAGTTATGTTTACGGTAATGGGGATCTGTAAATTCAGATGACACACAAAGGCGTATCCGGATTCGCATAGGAGTGGGTGCAATAAAAGAAGTAGCTTACAATCGACAGGGTCGGCTGCATTGCACCGGGTTTTTATCCCATATGGCTCAGTTTCTTTCCGCAGCGCGGAAAGCGTCACACAAAGCACGAACTCCGTAGCTCCAGCGACGACCCTCGGGAGTCTCCGAAAAAAATGCACTCTTGAAATGAAGGACGCGGCCCGGAATCGAACATACAACCTTCGGAGCCCGAGTCAGACGGCTTGACCACTTCACCACGGAAAATTCCGAGAGGGGTGCAATGTGTAATATTAGTAAAGACAGAAAATTTACAGAGGCACGGCGTAAATAATTTGTCAAACAACAGGAAAGTAGAAGGACTATATTTCTTACCTTATTTTTTCATTTCCTTCTTGTTTCTTCAGCTGATGCTGGTGCTGTAATGTAGGGGGCCTGTAATTCTTCTGAATAGTTGGAGCAAAATATCCCAGTAAGTGTGTACGTAGATTAAAGTCTGCAATCTGCTCAGACCTTAATCTGTGTCGGACGATTCAAGTAGGTTGATGATAGCTCTCGGTTGCATAAAATTCAATCCATCCTTTCTCCAATAGTCCTCTTCCTCTTTCAACACATGGTCCTCACATTTTTTCCAGTAACTTTTATCAATATTTAATAGCGCGGACAGACAGACAGACAGACAGACAGACAGACAGACAGACAGACAGACAGACAGACAGGTAGGTAGGTAGGTAGGTAGGTAGGTAGGTAGGTAGAAGGTAGGTAGGTAGGTAGACAGAAAGGTAGGTGGGGGGGGGGTCGGTGGGTCGGTCGGTGGGTCGGTCGGTGGGTAGGTGGGTCGGTCGGCCGGCAGGCAGGCAGGCAGGAGATAGGTAGGTAAGTAGGTAGGTAGGTAGGTAGGTAGGTAGGTAGCTAGCTAGATAGATAGATAGATAGATAGATAGATAGATAGATAGATAGATAGATAGATAGATAGACAGACAGATAGATAGATAGATAGATAGATAGATAGATAGATAGATAGATAGATAGATAGATAGATAGATAGAACAAACTTTATTTTCAAAGGGTTAAGAATTGGGCACGCAGGCCTGTCTAACATTTTGCCCTTCTATCACTCTCTTTCATACATTATTTCATTCACACATCATTCAAGGCTAACAAAGAACAGCAACAATATAAAAGATATGCATTATAAAGGCTTGGGCAAAATGCGAACATCAAAACTACTCGACACAGTAATATTAGATAATGGTCTGACACTTGTTATTAGCCATGTGCAATATACTGGCCTACAAAACTATAACTGGCTGTTATACTAGGGTTTTGTTATTATTATTATTATTATTATTATTATTATTATCTCTATTATTAAGGGGGAAGGTAATTCGTATTGAGATAGTGTTCGAATAATGTGCGATTATATGAATAGGGATTGGTGATGTCTTTGATTTCTTGTGGAAGATTGTTCCACAGCTAAGCTGCAGAGTTAAGCTTGTTTTGTATAAGTCAATCCTAAGCTTCGGAATGTGTAGTATATTTAAACGTTTACTGTGTCTAGCATTATATTTAAGCAATGGCTAAAGGTAATTTGGGGCATTCCGATGTAGGATTTTTGTGAATTAGTTTAGCTTTATTGAAAACAGGCGTTTGCGGAATGGTAGTAACTGAAGGCGTTTATACAGGCTAGGATTGTCAGATAAATGTTTGCTATAAATTAGACTCATGGCCCGTTTCTGGAATGAGTAAAGTCGCTTGGTGTTTGAATTAGAACATCCATCCCAGATTGTGGAGCAGTAGTCAAAGTGTGTCTGTATATGAGAAGTATAGAATAGTTTCCTTGTTTCATCATCGAGGAAGTTTTTAATTTTGGCGAGTTGATACTTTTTTCGCTGTTTGTCTCATGAGCGCTTGAACGTGGGAATCAAAGGTTAGGTTTCTATCAATGATTAGGCCTAATGTTTTGTGCTCAATTACACTTTCTACTGGCATGTTATCGATGTGAAGTTGAAGTGATGTGTGTGAGCTTAGAGTTTGAAGTCTTTGTCTGGTTGTTGATAACATTGCTTTTGTTTTAGTGATGTTAATTTGCATACGGTTTGAATAGCTCCACCTAACTACATTATTTAATTCTTGTTGTAAAGACGACTCCAGTAAAATACAGTTTTCAGCGTTTGTGTACACTGTACAGTCATCTGCAATAGATCGCAGGACGACGAAAGATGCAAAGGTAGATCGTTAATATATATGGCAAATAATAGAGGGCCAAGAATAGAGCCTTGCGGTACTCCAATATTGAAGGTAGTGGTTTGAGACAGATTTATTATGTGATACTACTTGCTTTCTGTTTGATAGGAAAGATGATATTAGAGTGACTACATTAGGGCCAATTTTCAATGTCTCAAGTATTTTTATTAAAATAACATGGTCTATCATATCAAATGCTTTCTTGAAATCAATAAACACAGTTCCACATAGACTTTTGTTGTTTATGTTCTGGTGCCAATTTTCTATCATGTTTGTTAGGGCCGTATGGCAAGAATATTTTGGTCGAAATCCTGATTGGCTGTCAACAATAAGCTTGTTGCGAACTAAATACTGTAATGTTACTTTATGGATGTGTTTTTTTAGTGGCTTAGATAGTGATGATAGTAAGGAAATAGGTCTGTAATTGTTCGGGAGACCATTGTCCAATGAACCAGATGTAAGAAGAGGGTACACTTTAGCGATTTTGAGAGCTGATGGAAAGTGGCCTTTGGTGAGACACTGATTATATACATAGGTTAGTGATGTACCGATCACTGGCGCAGCACAACGGAGAATCCGGTTGCTGATTCCATCTAACCCAGATGAGGTTGTGTTTTTTAGGTTACTGAGGTAAGTGAATGCTTCAGTGATTGTCATTAGCGGTATGTCGGAAAGAATATCGCGGGAGCATCTATTCTCGCAAAACGATGACAATAAAGATAAGTTGCAAGGAGAATTAGTTATTGAAGCCTTCAACTGGTCTATGTCAGTTTGAAAAAAAATTACTGAATTGGTCGCATATAATATGATTTGATGGTAAAGAATTTCGGAAATTATACTTGTTTGTCAAGGTGTTAATTGCCTTCCATATATCCTTACTATTTGTTTTATCCATTACTAAGTTCTTAAAGTAATTTTTCTTTTACCGTCGTATGTTCTATTGAACTTTGTTTCTAAGAGTACGGTATGCACTGAGATCCCGCTTATTATGTGCTTTATCTCTGTCTCTTATAATTTCAAGTATTTCCTGGGTGATCCAATGTGGCTTGACGTGGTGTTTTACTCGAACTTCCTTGACTGGCACATGTCTATCAAAAACATCAATAAAGGTTTTCATCCAGAATTCCAGAGCATCATCCGGGTCAGGAAGCTGATAAACATTGTCTAGAGGTGAACTGAGCAAGTCCTGTAAAAATGCGTATTGGTTGAAATTTTTGTAATTTCTATATTTACACTTATGTGTTTATGTTTAGGAGTTTTAATTCCTTTTTTAGACCACGTGCAGCATATTGGGTAGTGATCGCTCATTGCACAATTGGGTACGGTGCATTCTATGATGTTGTCTGAGCAAGTTACATAAATGTGATCTATGACTGTTGAAGATGACTTTGTTACTCTAGTAGCTTGTTGTACTATTTGTTGGAAATTGTATGATGCAATTATATTTTTCTATATTATATTGGATTTGTTGGTGTCAATGTTAAAGTCTCCGAGTAGTATAATTTCCTTCCCAGACGCGAAAACCACATCCATCATGGTAGTGAAGTTTTCGTACCAGACGTGTCCAGCACTGGGATTTCGATAGAGGTAGCCAATTATCAGAGGTGTGCGGTTTTGAAGTTTAGCTCTAACCAAATACATTCTATTTCGCAAGTTTCAAAGTCTAGCCTACGGTGAGCATTTAGTAAATTAGAAACATAGGTTACTATGCCTGTCTCTTGTTTCCTAAAGGGATCCCTTCTAAAAACTTTGTACCCTTTAATAGAGATGTCCTCATCTGAAATTTTATCATTAAGCCTACTTTCACTAAGGGCCGAATAATGAAAATTTTGATTAAGAATAGAAGATAACTGGTAGCTTGTTAAATAAGCTGCAAATGTTTAAGTGTCCAAGTCGTATTCCTGACTTATTGAGCCAGTGTTGCCACTTCTCAGACATTTCATCCATGAAGAAATTGTAAATTAGTCAAAGTTAAGCAAAAATACAAGATCATAAAAAAATCACAATTGCATTAACTTACAAAATATCAGTAATACAAATCGATAAGTAAATGTCAATATTATAACGATATAACTAATTAGACAAACGAATATAATGCAAACAAGGAACAAAACGAATTAAAGAACATACAACAAATAAATAACCTGAAAATATTACTTCACAAGCTAAGTACCAACTGTTATCCAAAAGAATCAATAAATGACTATACAAGTGAATGTCTCTGTTTAAAGCCGGGAGTGAAGACCCCCTCACTCAGAGTATTAACGCGATAAAAATTATTATAAAAGATATCTAAGTGTCAATTTCTGTGACTTCAATACGAGTCAATGTTTACAGCCACGTATAATCTAATACGTTGCTATATAAATCAATAACCAAGTATGCGCATAAACTTTCTTGGAGAGTCTCTTTCTTGTACCGCGATCCGGTGTTGCTTTGTGCTGAATTGCTAGTAAATACCAGGCTGTGTTGGTCCTTGGTACAGCGACATCATAAATGCCTGCCGAAGTGAAGCTGGGCTAAACCGTGTGAGGTATAACAACTCTGGGTTACAATGGAATGGATACTGTTGATTTCTCACGGGTGTGTAACGACTTTCAACTACAGGCTCTGATTCGTGGCTAACAGGAGGCTGTGGTGGTGTGTGGATAGATAGATATATAGATAGATAGATAGATAGATAGATAGATAGATAGATAGATAGATAGATAGATAGATAGATGGATGGATGGATGGATGGATGGATGGATGGATGGATGGATGGATGGATGGATGGATGCATGGATGGATGGATGGAGGGACGGACGGACGGACGGACGGACGGACGGACGTAATCTCTAAGTCGTAATTTATATACCGCATATAATCAAACATTGAAATCTGCTGTAAAATCTCCAGAACAAAAAATGTTTTCTTGGGTGGACATAATGGTAAGGTTATATACTAAATCTCATCATTTTCCCTCAGTTGGTTACTGAGATATTGAATTGTATATTGAGGCAACAAAACACAAAAAAAGCACTATAGCAAAAAGTTCATATTGTAGATGTTTGAAAGTGCTTTGAGAGCACCAAAGGCTTGTAAACAGTAACAATGATATAAATAGCAAAGTGTTTACCTTTTCTTCTCCAACAAAAAAGTGCTGATATCAACAACATGCCGCCCAGCAGCAAGCAGTCGCCAAGTGTCAGCACTAAAATATCAGGACGTTCGGAAACTTCATGCAACCCAACAGGGTTGATCACACTTTCTGAGGACAGAACAAAATATCAAACATATTTTCATAAATCGCCGTCAGTAAATGTTTGTCATCATCAGATTATGGAAAAAACTGTTTCTAGGTTATCATTCCTGGTAATATAGAAGAAACCGCTCAGAAAGCATGGCAAACTACTGAGCGTAATCTTGCCTAGTTCATCAACAACAGCTGAAAGATGCTGGTGTTGACTGCAACGCCCTGTAAGAGATATGCAACACACACACACACACACACACACACACACACATATATATATATATATATATATATATATATATATATATATATATATATATATATATATATATATATATATATATATATATATATATATATATATATATATAGAAGACTTAATAAATTGACACAGAAGTAAATGTTTCCATGTTATTGTAAGATTCACTACATTAAACATTTCTACTAACTTTCCCTTTTTCGTCACTGAAATGTGTGATATATACTTTACTTGCCCCTTTTAAATCACAACTATGTTTTGAACTGTTATTTCGAACCCAATATTTCAGCGGTGTTCGCCACCAATGAAACATAGTGGTTCTCTTTCTGTTTTATGTTTCTTCCTCTTCTACTTCTTCTTCTTCTCCTTCTGCCCTTTATCTCCCAATGGGACATGGGTATTCAATCAAACCACGCCAAGCCGTCATGCCATATCCTGTAGCTCCCTCCATTTCCTCCCTAAAATATTTATCTCTGTAATTCTCTTCTCCGTGTGTGTTTAGGCTTTCCGTTATTTCGTTTGCCATTTAGGTTAGTTAGTTAGTTAGTTAGTCGACAGATCATCCTCGTTGCACATCGAACCATTCAGTCCATAAGTGCTCGGATCCCCTCCTCAGCAAATCCCGCAGCGTGTAGCGGCTAACGACGCCAGTTCTGTGTTGGTTTATCAATCTTCTTTGGCTTCCTGCGTAGTGTTCTTGTTTGGCCACCCCTCTTTTAATTTGCTGCTCTCGCAGTCTGGCCATTGTTGTAGATTCACAGTCATCACTTGGTTCTCGCAAAAGTATCACTTCTCGTAGAGCATTTAGGTTACTGTCAAGAGAGTGTCTGGTTATGTTGTCCTCGGGTATTTTCAGTGTATGTGTATCCAGGGCCACTGTGTTTTCCTCAACTTTTAGTTCATTCGAATTTTTTGCGTTCTATCCATGAGCTCTATATTGATGATTCGTCACACCGTTTTATTCCCATTATTCTGTGCAGTCGTCAATTGGGAAATGTTTGTAGTTTATTAGTAGTTATTTTAGTCGCTCTCCGTGTTTCTGACTCATACAATAGTACCGAATTAACATTGGAGTTAACAATTCTAAATTTAGTGTTAAGTTTACTTTCCTTTGATTTCCATAAATTGCCTAGTACCATTAAAACCCCTGAAGCCTGTTGCAATCTAACCTTTTGTTGCCGATATTATTAACTATCTGGGGAAATCTAGCAAGGAGCTGTGGTGACAGTGATGTGTTGCATGTTGGGAAATCAGAAATCCCTGTCTTGGCAGTCTTCTCGGGTGAATGATAACCTTGGCAACGACATTGCCTGTTACAATGAACTAATGAGGGAAACAAGGAGGCCTCAATGAAGCAAACACCCTTTGCATTTTTCCTCCATGAGGCAACATTCACAGTCAATCCAATCTGAGTCCTCCCCAGAATCCTTCAGAATAAAGTAAGCTAGTTGCATGTCCTTTGAAGGAATTCGCAATCAACTTCAACATGTGGGGGAGAGGAAGGGGGGGGGGAGGGAGGGAAGGAAGTGTGTTTTGCTGAGTGTCATTTTCTAGACAATTTTACATTCAATAGGTTGACATTGCTTTCTGAATTGGCGAAGATCACACGGTTACGTAATCCTTCAGATCATTGTTGCTTCAATTCAATAACATTCCCTGCCAACAGAGACCCATCCAAACATCCCCACCCCATGCTATATTGAAGAACATCAAAGAACAGTTCGAAAAAACGAACGTGACAGCTTTGTTCGGAACCTTGCAGTCGACACTAAATGTAATGTACCACGTGGTCGGTAAACCTGAGGTTGATGGCAATGTACTGAAATGGACATGCAACATTTACATTCAGACTGTAAAATACAACATTACAACCAGCATAATGACTGTGTTGAAACATGCAATGACATAATGACAATTTATGACAACTTTTCTTTCTGGTGCATTTCTGTGTTTATAATATTTGTTACTTCAGAGCGTTTTACCTTCATGGTACTCATCCAGCATGGTGTTATTGTTCAAACTGCTGCGGCTCGCGCGGGCGCCCGCCACCGAGGGTTCACTTCTTCGCCGCCGAGCGCACACATACGTACACACATGCGTTTTTCTTTTTACATATATCACAGTAGACATACATGAGTTAATTTAGACTGATTGACCTACTTATCACCCTTCATGAGGCAGGAATTCCTGAGTGGGGGGGGGGGGGGGGCGGGATGACCTCTGTTGACTATTGAATATAGAGACATTTACTCTGTGACCCCCTCATAAAACCCCCTCAGAAAAATGCTCGTTTTGCGTGGCTTGAACCCACCATCCTGCCATCAGAGCATAGGAAGTTTCAGCGCGAGCACTTTAATCTTTTCGACCAAGTCGATCTCCAAATTAATGATGTTTAATAGACATTTATAATAATGGGTTGGCCGAAGTGTTACATTGATTGATATCGTTGTTGTTGTTGTACTTGTATGCTACTCCTCTGTGTCTTCTATCTTAAGTATGTTGCCTTAGCATCAGGCCACAATAACTCCTACAAGGGCTTGCATCTATAGAAGTCGGGTGCACAGATTTCTCTCACGACCTGTAATGTAATATCATTACCACGGGCATTGTTGTAGAGCTTATTCCCCCCCCCCCTTCCCTCTTTCCCCCTCCTTTTTCAGGCTCAGAAACCAGTGAGTAAAACTGGTACTGGAGCATCACATCTGCGGCGAGAAATAATGACATCTTTTGGTAATGATTGGGCACATCACCGACAGGCTAACTGGAGTTAGAGGCAGGTTGGTAACGTTCCATCCATGGGAGGTAGGTATTTCCTGGTCAATAAATAGATTGCCACCCAATGCCCCGGAGAAATGTATTGCTAATTTGCACGTAATCCTGCATATGCTGGGAAATAAACCGGGATCATGTGTAGGTACATCACCGCACAAGCAACTGTGTGTTGTTTGTCCATAAAGAATGATGATAACCATTCATTTCATCCAGTGGGGTTGTGAGTATGGATCCATGAGTTCTAAGATGGCTGATAAGGCCTATTTTGCCACGAAATGTTCTTTGGCAATGTGGGCAAAGAAAACTTGACGTGCCAGGAGGAGGATCTCCTGCAGTGGTTTTTGTGTCCAGCCTCTTCTTTACAGCTCTTGAAGTCCTGGTTGCTTCACACGTGGCCGCACCCTTGCGAAATAATGTACGCCACGAATTTTGGTCTTTGGCAGCAGTCTCCCATGTGTCAAGATGAATTCCAAAAGCATTCAGTGAGATTCTCAGTGTCTTTAAAGCGTTTCCTCTGGCCTCCTTGGGCACGTTTCGCAGCTCGCCGTAAAAAAATTCGTTTAGGGAGCCTGTGATCTGGCATACGAGTTAAGTGACCAGCCCAGCGAATCCAATTTTTCGTTCGTAGAGTGTGGAAACTGGGCATGGACGCTCTTTCTAGAACTTTAGTGTCTGGGATCTTGTCTTGCCATTTAATCTTCAATAGCTTCCTAAGGCAGACTGTGTGGAAGTGATTTAATTTCCCAGCGCGTCGCTGATAAACAGTCAAAGTTTTACAAACATATAGCAGTAAGGATAATACAACTGCTTTATAGACTTTCAGCTTTGTTTGCAGGCTTATTCCATTTTTGTCCCATACATTCTTGTACAAAGGCCTTGGAGATTCTTGCATTTAATTCGTCATCAATTTGGCAGCTTATGACTAGCCACTAAACAGCCGTTATACATACACACAAACATGCACGCACGCACGCACGCTCGCACACACACACACACACACACACACACACACACACACACACACACACACACACACACTCACACATGGATGTATAGAAAATCGAAGACGAATTAGGGAGGCGATAAAACAAATGCAACACTTTCGCTGACAGCGTTTTTATTTTCTTCCAAAGGAGAACAATAAACTTACTAGTTACTACGAACACCGTCCGATTACAGCTTCTAGCATTTACTGATGTACTGTGATGATTCCAAGAAGCAACTCTAAAGTAATAAGTGGTGAGTGAGCTTAAACCAGACACGTTTTCTGTAGTATCTTCTATTGTGTCTCCAAATATGTTCCAAGTGACCTTGTCCTTGGAGTAATAGGGGAGACTGGGGAGAAATGGACATAGGGGAGAAATGGACCACCCCCTCTCTGGCCCCTGGCTGTGATGCAATGAAAGTGAAACCATAATAAGTTTGTTTTCCACATCAAACATAGTCCGAATTTTTCATTTGCCATCGACTTCCCGCACAGGTCGTTCCCACGCAAAGTTTGAAAAATTTTCTGCACTAAAGTTTCTTTTTCCAGTTCCAGATACCATCGTAAAGCAGACGCATAGTCAGGAATCAGGAAAAGGTAATTACGTTAATATCTTTATTTACTTGTTATTTAAGAGTTCATATAAAAAATATAGCATATAATATTAGATTTAAGAGACTTTATGGCTGAATAGTTTAATACATTGATGGGGGAGAAATGGACCGGTTCATTTCTCCCCATGGTTCATTTCTCCCCATAGAAGAAATTGACAAGACAGTCTGTTGTTATTAAAAGTGTTGAAGATTGCATTCGAATATCAGCATTATTGATTCTTTTTAATACTGGGGTCTAAATCTAGACCAATAAAACTGTTAACAAATTTGATTTCAGTGATTTATTAAAGATGCACGCCATTCGTGCTATGATCAGTATTTCTTTGCAAATGATAGGCCTACCATTCTAAATGTTATATAATTCTGTCACTCTTTTGTTTCAGATGCCAAGATTGTACATCAGAAACACCAACAAGGGTCTCGTTACGGAGGAACGTATGAGAGAAGCTGTTAATGCTGTGAAAAATGGAATGAAAGTGAGGAAAGCTGCAAGGGAGTACGGCATTGCTCGCTCTACCCTCAATAACAATCTTACAAAAGACAGAGAAGGAAATGGTCTGCCTACTAGACTCGTACCAAATTATAGGCATAACCTTGTTTTCACAGCTAAGCAAGAAGCTGATTTTGCTAGTTACTTGAAAGATTGTGCAAGAATGTTCCATGGACTCACAACTAAAAACGTTCGTATTTTGGCGTACGAGATGGCGAAAGTCAATAACATTGCACATCCTTTAACCTGGGATGAGCAAATGATGGTAGGGAATGACTGGCTTTGTGGATTTTTGCGACGGAATCCCGAGCTGACCATAAGGCAACCTGAGGCAACATCTCTGGCTAGAGCTACAGCTTTCAACAAACATAATATTTGCACCTTCTTCAACATTGTGAAGGAAACCATTACAAAACTAAATGTGAGTGGAGCTCAAATCTACAATTTGGATGAGTCAGGTCTGACCACTGTACAGAAAGTGCCAAAAGTAATTGCCCCACGAGGAGTGAAGCAAATAGGCCAGGTGACATCCAGAGAAAGAGGAGAACTGGTCACAATCTGTTGCATTGTGTCAGCTGCGGGTCACATTATCCCTCCAGTTTTTGTGTTTCCCAGAAAAAATTTTAAGAATTTTATGCTTGCTGGAGCACCTGAAGGTTCCCTTGGCCTTGTGAATGAATCAGGTTGGATGACCCGTGATAATTTCGTCAAAGTTATAAATCACTTCATTAAGCATTCAAGACCTTCCAAAGACTTCCCTTTGATTTTGATCTTGGACAATCACGATTCCCACATTTCATTTGAATCACTTGAACTGTGCAAGAAAAACAACATTCATGTGATCACGTTGCCACCACACACCTCATCTAAAACTCAGCCCTTGGACCGTTCAGTTTTTGGACCCATGAAGTCGGTCTACAACAATGCGTGTGATTCATGGATGATGAAAATTGTTGGGACACCACTGACAATCTATCAAGTTGCAAATCTAGGAGGTCACGCTTTTCTTAAAGCGGCAACTCCCATTAACATTCAATCAGGCTTTGCAGTGTCAGGTATTTGGCCCTTTAACGAAGATGTTTTTACAGAAGATAATTTTATGCCTTCAGAAATAACGAACAGGCCCATCAGCAAGGACAGTGAAAATGCCACTTTAGAAAGCAATGAACAGACAGGATCAGCATCTCCACATTGTGGTACCAGTACAGATCAAACTGCACAAGAATTTCATGAAACTCAGAAAGAGTGTAATGTTGAGAACCTTGTAGATGACTTGCAGGAAATATCAGGGAGTCTTCAACATAAAGCTACTTCTTCCTTTACTTCGCCTCATGTTTTCAGAGGACTACGAAAAGCTGGTCCGCGAAAAGATTCAAATAATATGAGGAAAAGAGGAAAAACTATGCTGGCTACTTCTACGCCAGAAATGGATCGAATTAGGGAAAGAGCGGTGATGAAAGAAAAGGCAGCAAAAGTTCCACCCAAAAAGGCAAAGAGACAGCTGCTGAAAGAACTTGATGTTGATTCAGATCCAGAAACTGACATTTCGTTTTGTGATGACACAGATTCTGATGTTTCATTTGGTGAAAATGAGGAGTGTACGGTTAGCTTGACTGGTGTGCGTGAGGTTTTTGAAGGCCAGTGTGTGCTATGTGAATATGGAACAAAGAAGACTTGTGTTTACTATGTAGGAATTGTAAGGGGAGACATTGATGATGATGGTGATGTTGAGGTAGAGTTCTTGCGCAAGAGTGAGAAGGTTGCTGGTAAATTTGTTAAGCCTAAGGTAGAAGATGTCGCCAGTGTCTCAATTACATGTATTAAAGCACAGCTTACTAGATCTACAATCACTGGAACCACTTCTAGGACCAAAGATGGCTATGTCTTCAAAGAAAGTCTTGCAGGCATAAATGTTCGATAAAACTTTATATTAGATTAATATATCATATTAAACTTTTTTACTGTCGCTTAAAATAATAAAAAAAAAACTGCAAATATCCTTTTAATGATTATTTATTTCTTATAGCAATATGGATGAGTTGTTGCTGCTTCTTTTTAAAAAAGGTCCATTTCTCCCCACTATGGTCCATTGCTCCCCACGTGCTGGTCCATTTCACCCCAATGGTGGTCAATTTCTCCCCATGTTCATATACATTTTTGAAATGCATTTTGTAAAGAAACATATAGAAATAGATTGCTAAATGTTTTCCCCTTTTAAAATAAATGAATGTACAACATTTTAGTCATGGTTTTGTTATGTTTCGATAAAATCTGTTCCGGTGATGAGCAAAAATTGAAAACTACAAAATTGCTGGTCCATTTCTCCCCAGTCTCCCCTACACATAAAAATTTTGTCTGGAGCCGCCGTCCAATCCAGGTTTCCACGTGAGAATAACGTAGTTGTGTCCATAATTAGTGACGTTGATTTCTGTCGGGCACTGTGGAGGACCTAAAGGGACAACATGTTACAATGTTTCAATCACCTCATTTTGATAATGTAAAAGAGAATGGAGAACTTGAGGACAAGACGTAAGATAGTGTGGAGAGCTTGGAAATAACAAGTAAGATTGTGTGGGTAACCTGGGAACAAGAAGCAACATACAGTGGAGAACTTGGGAGCAAGATGTAGGACAGTGTGGAGAACATGGGACCAAGAACAAGGAAAGTGTGGAGAACGTGGAAACAAGAATAAGACAGTGTGGAGAACATGGGACCAAGAAGTAAGACAGTGTGGAAAACTTGGGATCAAGTATAAGACAGAGTGGAGAACTTGGAAACAAGAAGTAACAGTGTGGAGAACATGGGAACAAGGAGTAAGACAGTGTGTATAATTTGGAAACAAGATGTAGGACAGTGTGGATAATTTGGAAACAAGATGTAGGACAGTGTGGATAATTTGGAAACAAGATGTAGGACAGTGTGTATAATTTGGAAACAAGATGTAGGACAGTGTGGATAATTGGGAAAACAGATGTAGGACAGTGTGGATAATTTGGAAAACAGATGTAGGACAGTGTGGATTCCTTGGGATCAAGATGTAGGATAGTGTGGATAATTTGGGAACAAGTTGTAGGACAGTGTGGAAAACCTGGAAACAAGATGTTGGACAGTGTGTATAATTTGGAAAACAGATGTAGGACAGTGTGGATTCCTTGGGATCAAGATGTAGGATAGTGTGGATAATTTGGGAACAAGTTGTAGGACAGTGTGGAGAACATGGAAATAAGAACAACGTGTTACGATTATTCAATAATCCCACAGTGCTATATGGAGACATGCAGTAGATCTAATTCAATTTAGGTGAGAAACAATTTCTTAAGAGCTATAGTGAGCCAATCTGGTCTCTGTGGCTAAGGGCTTGCGAACGCGGTTTGTGAGCCCGTATACTCTGGTTCGAAACACAGCGGTGCTGGTGTTTTTCGAAAAAGATATAGGAACCGGTCGTTCAGAAAGCAATGACAAACTACTCAACGTAAAATTTGCCCAGCTATCACGAACAGCGAAAATGCTGGGATTGACTGCTATGTCCTGTGAGGGACATGCAACTTAATTTTTTTTTAAATAGTTAGCCAGTCACGATGCATGGAGGCGAACAATGGACAAACAGAGGGCAATTGAGGCATTATGTCGAGGATGTGGAGATATGGTTTTATAGAAGAATAATGACAACAACGTGTAAGAAGAACAATGAAGTTATCTTGAAAGAAGTTAACTGATAAAGAGAACTCGTTACTCGCATCAGAAAAATACAATCCACATACTACGGACATGTCATGTGAAGGAGACAGCTGGAGTATGTCGTCACAACAGGAAAATTGCAGGGAAAGAAAGGCAGGGAGAGACCTAGAGGAAAGATGCTGCTCAGTTTAACATACTGTCATAGAGGTACAACAGTATGTAAAATTCACAACACACAGGACAGAGCGCTGTGGGCAGGCGTGATTACGATCGCCAAATAGCATTGACAATAAAAAGTTTATATGTACATGTAGGAAAAAGAAGAAAGTTACAATATTCAATAATAAACACACGTGTATGTAATATTGTTACGAGATAGACAGTATGCGGGCCTCGTGTTTTATTTAGGACGGGGAATCACCGAGCTAATTTTAGCCGTCTATACCCCGAAAGGAGATCCTCTTTCCATAGCTTTCTAAATTCGTCTAGAAGGTCTGTTCTAGATAGTTCTTTTCTTATTTGCCTGATCAGACTTAGACGAATTCGACTTTCTCGTGAGTGGACCACGAATTCTCAGAGGAAGTCGGGGGTACGTAAAAGTGGCATATTTGTGGAACCGCGAGATTTGCTACGTGGTCTAAAGTTGGGTGGTCAACAATCAGCAGGTGTGTGTTCTCTTCGCTTCTGAGACGACGTCTTTCAAACTGCTAGTGGTGTCTTTGTAGAAAATGATGTTTCTCGACATCCTCTAGAGCCAGATAGACAGGGCGTGTTTCGTTAAGAAGGTAAATTGATTTACTATTACATTATAATGGTGTCGACACAGTGTGCGATCACTGCGGCCAGCGACGTTAGTTAACCGTGCGTCGCTCAAAGTTAGGTCATGCATAGTAAGTAGGCATTATAGATCAGGGGCAGCCGAAATTGGGGCGTGTAAGAGATGGCTTTATAAAACTTTATTAAAGCGCGTCCTAAGCGCAGGCAGGTATAAGATGTCCACTTCAAAGCGGATTTGACAGGCCCGTGGCCTTGTGCACTTTAAAAAGAGTCAATGCATGACCTGGCTTCATGAGATCACTAATTCAAAGAGCGTGCCGTGGTTTCACAAAACGCCGGTATTCGTCCGTTTCGATTGGTCTAAGGGATATAAACATTGATATTTTATTGGGCTTCCTTGGCCGTTGCTCGCCCCTTGCTTCGAGATTTTTCTCACCACCACCTTAGCAATGAATAAAGTTCAGCGATTGACGGCACATGACTTGCGCGCATGGGTAACTTGAGTACCCAGAGAGAGAAAGGTGTGAGTTGCCAGCTGACCTTCACGAAAGGCAGTCGCCTAGCCGTATGCAGAGATAGTGTTCTATAGGACGTCAACGCGGTCTGAGCTAAGAGATGCCTTTGTTATTCCTGAAGGGTTCCGACATCATCGACGGCAAAGCCGGTGTTTGGCAAGTCGAAGGTACGTTAGTTAAGTTCGGTTAATTAACGCTGTGTCGGTAGCCGGCGAAATCGATCTGGCGAAGCCGCCGTGTACTCGTCGCTGCGCGCTAAAGTGGGTCAAGTTAGTTAGTTAGTTAGTTAGTCGACAGATCATCCTCATTGCACATCGAACCATTCAGTCCATAAGTGCTCGGATCCCCTCCTCAGCAAATCCCGCAGCGTGTAGCGGCTAACGACGCCAGTTCTGTGTTGGTTTATCAATCTTCTTTGGCTTCCTGCGTAGTGTTCTTGTTTGGCCACCCCTCTTTTAATTTGCTGTTTCGCAGTCTGGCCATGGTTGTAGATTCACAGTCATCACTTGGTTCATCGCAAGAGTCTTACTTCTCGTAGAGCATTCAGAATGTCAGCCTGGTCCATGGCGCGTCCGCCCTCCACAGTAGCCTCACCTGCGAGCTTGTCAGCCCGCTCATTTCCTTGTACTCCCGCATGCCCTGGCACGAAGATGAAACTAATCTTTGTCAGCCGAGACCGCTCCAGAGGCAGCAACCATTCTCTTCGGATCGACCCCTCCTCTATCCTCTTGATCATGTTCATTGAGTCGCTAAGGAAACATGCCCTAGTGAATGTCTGTGTCTCGAGCCATGTTATTGCTTTACTTACTGCCATGACTTCCATAGTCAGGCTACTTGTGGTTTCAGTGAAAGCACCAGAGTCCTCCTTCACAATTCTCCCTCCGGCCCGAGCTGTAAAGGCCCATGAGCTTCTCACATGTCGGACGACCGACCCATCTGTGTAGATGACCGCATCACCGTCTAGCGAATTCTCGAAAATCAACGCTTGTACTTCAGCCTCCACAGCAGCCGGATTTTCTTGTCTGCATTTTCTATCTAGTTGGATGCAAACTGAAAAGGATGTGCAGAAATCTGTTGGCACTTGCACCCACTCCTCGCCAGGTTCTAAGTCCTCAAGTGAACACACCTGTTAAAGAATGTCTTCGGCTTCACCCATCCACGACCGTCCTCATTTTAACCTGCTGCCCTTCACCTTCATAATTTCACTATGCAGTGGATGTTGTGTGTTTGCGTTAACTCTGAGGTAGGCGCGTGCCCTGCAAACTTGTATTCAGTATTCAATGGTTGGAAAATCAAGAAGGTAGCGCATCGCCCTGCATGCTGTATCTCTTGTACATCCAAGAATAATGCGCATAGCTTCATTCTGTATCCTTTCCTCCTTTCTATCTGCTTACGGCTGAGAGTCAGGATTGCCATTGCATACTCCAAAACAGACATGACCAGCCCCTCGTACAGAAGACATAGATGGCGCTGCTCACAGTTTGCTGCCGCCATCACCCGCATCGCAGCCAAACCCCGCTTGGCCTTTGTTATCACCTGGTCTATGTGCTCATTATAAGCAAGGCTTCGATCAAACCGTATCCCCAGGTAATTCATTGCCTGCGTTCTTTCCACCGTCTCTGAACACAGCATTACAGTTGGTGTTGGAGTGTTGACAATATGATTATTCAACGAGAACCAAGTCACTGTTGCCTTTGTTGGGTTGACCATTGCCCCAGCTTCATCACACCAAGTACTTATGCGTTTGAGTTCGGTTTGTAGTTCCACAGCAACCTGCTCTCTATCCTTACCCTGACGATACACTAAAACATCATCGGCATATGACAATGTCCTGCCAGGTCCAGTGATCTGCTCACTGGTGATTCTCACTGTGTAGGCGTTGAACAGTACCGGAGATAATGGTGATCCCTGTGGTAGGCCAGGATATATTGTTGTTGGTTCCGAAGTCCAATTTCCGTTGGAAGAGGGCTGCAGCGATCCAACTAAGGAGGAAAGGACTTACTTTTAGTTCAAGAAGCTGAAGCATTAAAAAATTCAATGGTACTCTGTTGTATGCGTCCTCAAGATCAATCGCTGCAGCAAAGGTTTCAATGCCTGAGTGGAAACCTTCATAGACATCATGGGCAAAGACTGCTGCATTGGTCCAGGTTTCTCTTTTTGGACGGTACCCACCCAGGGTAGGTGGGAAAACACCTTGCCTCTCTAGCTGGCCTTGATATTTTCCTGGCAATTACCTTCTCCAGCAGCTTGCCTAATGTATTCTGCATGGTTATAATTCGATATCCCTGTATTTTTTTGTGGTCTTTGTCAGGCTTCGGCAAGGGAATCAGATAGCTGTGTAACCACTCCTCCTTGATGCTAGCACTCTCTATACTGTTGTTGTACATGTCTGCTAGTTTCTCTAGCTCATTTTCGGTACACCTATTGATGTCGTATCTTATGCCATCAGGCCCTGGAGTGCTGTTTTTTGATCGTCGAAGTACAGCCTTGATTTCTTTCACTGTCACTGTGTCTTCATCCGAAGTGTTCTGGGCCTTGCACCTGTCTGAGGTGACCTCCTTGGCCAGATTTCCGGCCTCCCATGTCTGTCTGGTTGCTCTGCTCTAGATAGTGTTCGAAGAGGGCTTTGCCCTTGTCCTCGTCAGTCCTCTGCCAGATGAGGTCAGCACCTTGGAAGTCAGAAATGCTCTTATTCTTGACTACACCACTCATGCTTTTATGTAGTCGCCAGAACAATTTCAGTGACTTGTCTGTGCTTACTCTTTGACACACCTCTGCCCATTTTTCGCTTTTAACCACTGTGACATGTTTGATTGATGACAGAGGACCTAGTTAGTAGTGTTCTCTGGAAATATATCTTGAATAATAAATATACAAGATAAAGGATATGATTTAGCACGTTTTGTCTAGAGGTCACTCAAATGAGTTAATCATTCCCGCAATAGCCTTTTTGGAGAACCACTTTTCTTTGGCTCAAACCCCCACTGTGAGACCACTATGTATCTACACAGAAATTTATAAAAGAAGTAAAATAGTTCACCCAAGGCCAGAGAAGATCTGAACTATTAGCGCCTGTACAACTGAGGATCCCTCTCACTCAACATAATGTTGACAGTGTGCTGTTCGTCCTCACATTAGATCTTCCCTTTTTTTTTTTTTTTTTTTTTTTTTTTTTGTTGTCAGTATGACCTATATCAGTTTTGTCCAATTTTTCTAGGACTGTAGGACTAAATTTTTGTATACAAACTCAACAATAACTGTACATAACATCTGTTGAACAAGACATCTACATGACAGGTTCTTGACAAAAATGGGACATACATTTACATAGAATTGTTTATACCACAATTGTACAAGACATACATCATGAGATACTTGACAACATCTATACAAGACTTTTCACAATATGTATAATCAACCACAGCACTTAAGACAGTCATCAGAGACAACACTTGCCAGCAACTGTACAAGACATTCTCTTGAGACATGTACTTAAAACACTGATTCATTAATTACACAATTTATTGAGTTGATGGTGAGTTGAGTGATGACCATTGTTTCATCCCCTGGCATGTCAACACTTCAATAATTACATTGAAAATGCATAAAATATGCCACACATGCATGTTGATAAACAAGATACACCACCTCCCCTTTTCTCCACCAACTAATAACTAAACTCTCCTCCACCTCTCCTCTCTAATTACCACTACACCATTGACTTTTATCTTTTCTTCCACTGTTAATGAGGGAAAACCAAGATAAGCCATGGCATAACCTGGGGCAAGCATAGGGACCTTCTGCTCCACTGGTCTGTTTAATCCTTTTAGCACCTATGATGGTGTTGGACAGCTCAGGTTGCAGTTCTCCCCATGATGATTTTCCAAGTCTGACTAATTATCCCCTACTGTCACAGTTTGAAGAAAAGCTACAGCCCTGTCTTTCACTGGTGAGTTGACTGTTCATGAAGTTGAGACTTAGGAATCTGTTCTACTTTTCCTGTAGAGGAAGATCTAAGATACAAATATGTCCCAGTCTTCTTCCTTCTCCTCAGTCTATCTCACGTACTTTACAAGTCTTCATTCTGAAACACTGTGTTAGCACCAGGCTGGAGATTAACTAAGATAAGTCCTAGCCAAACAATCCATTGTCCCAGTCATTTCACCAGACGTCTTGAATGAGGTTCACCACCATAGACTTCTTGTTTAGTTCTCAGATGACATTTGATTGACTCAAAGATCACTGTCCAGTTCACCACCTTTGTAGTGCTTCAGATTGTGTTTTGCTCCCATTTGTGCATTCAGCTGTTCGAGAGCTGAGAGAGAATTCTTCTTGATATTCCTACATTTTGATAGGGAGTCACTTCTGGATCTAGGACTTCTGGTTAGAGGTCCCAGATGATATATGGAAGGCCTCTCCACCATACTGTTCTCTGTCGATATACAAAATGGCACAACATCTCTTTACATATGTTAAAAGATAATGTTATTATACATCAACAGACACAGATTGGGGATGGGGAGGAAAAGGATGGGTGTGGTCCAAACACACCTCTCTTAGTTTGATGATGCAGTGTATTTCACTCTGATGTACTGTGGGTGATATGTTTTCATTATTCACCTTTATCTGTGGTAATCACAAGCCTATATGTGGAGACAGAGGTAGCTTACACAATTACAAGTATCTTGAAGCAAGCATTGTGACATAGCAACATGGGACAGGCATTGTGAAGGGAAATGGAAAATAGGCATTTACAACTGCAATATGCATTATGTATTAACTAATGGCATTTACCCAATTAGTAGCCCAAACATCACTTCCAGTGGTGGTGATGGTGGTGCATGAGTGTCCCATTCCATATACACTTACACAGCAATGCCAGACCTCACCCCTTTCTCACCAGACTTGTCTCACAGGTACATCATCATCATCATGTGCTGTTTCCCCACTGAGTAATGTTCATGTCTACTACAGTCGGTAACAGAAGCTCAATTGCATAGCAATTGTTCACATATGCACCAAAGCACATATGGGAAAAACATGTTTAGTCCTTGTAAATTTGCATGAGCCATACATTATATTCAGCCAACTAAGACACAGGTTCACACACCTATGGTTCTCTTAAGAACTAGTTTATATGAACCAACCAACAGTAGAGGTAACAGTGTAATGCTGCAGAGAGAAATGGTATTCCCTTGAGCTTAATTTTGCCACCAGGTATCACATGAACTTAGCAATTCTGGCGTGCCATCACCGTCCTGTTTACATATGGATATTTGAAGCATCTTTCTTTCTACTAATGTGAGAGGCTACTTATCAAAGCACCAGATCACTCACTCCAACAGTCTCAGCTTTTTACAAAGGAACTTTTACATGTTTCATCACTCATTCCCATTCAGACTGCCATATGTTAACTTGCGAGAGCAAAGGTACAGTTGATTTAAGAATGAGTCATCCTAGGCATGAAGAATGCACAAGGGTTTTGGGTTTGCGAATTTGCATGAGTGTACTATACATTCATCAAGCATACGCAACCAGTCACAACAAGGGATTGATATGCACTTGGAGTATACAGCGTGAAAGACCTGACAGGTTTGTAGAAGCAGTGTTCAGAATACTGGCGCACAGAAGTTCTGTTTTCACTTTCACATGTTCTTCATAAAATACTCTTATATTCTTCTCTTTCGTTCACCAGGCATAAATACAACATTTAAGTATGTTTTAATATGGTACCTGGTATCCAGAGAACAATATATTATCGAATCTTTAAGGGCATTGTTGGGTCATCACATCACAAACTAATGACCGCTCCTGGTGAAATCCCCCGCTCAAACTAATTAGATTTTAAAATATGGCCCAGGAATAGCGAGGGCTCATTACTTATTAACCAATGAAAAACACGCGCATACCTCTGCCCTCCCCCAACTCGTTCCAGAACATTCGATCTAAGAATAGCCCTTATATTTGGGATGGTCCCCGTTAAGACTTAAAGTATTTTTATGAATGTATCGGGCTGGAAATGGGGAATTCTGATCCATCGTGCTACAACCACCTTGACCAGTTTTTTGAAATGGCTTACTTTTGTGTGCATCTCTCTTTCCAAGTGAATGCAGGGACTAGGATGACCAGCTCTGTTCTTTTTGGAATTTTGCCATCTCCTTACAGCACTACGCTTATCCACCCAAGCCTTCTCCACCTCGAAATTCCACCAAGGTGGCTGCTCTCAGCTTTTTTTCCTTCCCTGAAGCTTTCTGCGCTTGTCACGTCTTATTTTACTCACCACATCTTGCCCTGTACTGTCATACTGGAAAGTCTTTACGTTTAGCTTCTGCTGCCTGGTTCTGCCTTTCTCCGCCAATATGCTGCAAGGGTGTTGGTCGCTGCCATGGTGTCCTAGGACACCCCATCTACACACTGTAGTTAGTGAAGGTGAAACTAGCGCCAGATCAATAGCACTGTCCTCATCGCCTGGATGGCTTGCTGTCCTGGTGACACAGCCACTGTTGATACAAACCAGGTCGATGGTTTCCAGTGCAGGCTCGAGCTCCTCCCCTTGTGTATTGGAGGAAGTGCTTCCCCATGATCTGCCTTTAGCTTTGAAGTCACCACAGAAAATAACATTTCTCTCGTGGCCTAATATGCCACTTAAGCACTGCCACTTCTGGGCGTCCATACTCCCATTGCGGGCATAAACATTAACCAACACGAATGGTGTACTGGAATGAACTCTCAACGCCTGTATTTGTATATCGTCACTGTCCCAACTGGACATGTCTAGCTCTGACGCCACCATGCTGTCGCGAACGAGAATCGCCATTCCCAGATGTCGTCTGTTGTAGAAACATTTGAAGCCGGCAATTCGGAGTAGCTGATCGCCCAGTCTCGTCTCCTGAAGTGCTACAATATCGTTCCTGTAAACCAGGGTTTCTAAAATAGAGCGCCGTTGTTTTACGCTGGCGCAGTTCCAGTACAGAATACGGATATTCCTGAGTCCTAGACGGTGACACTTGAGTCTAAAACGTCTCAAACCACCACGCTTACCTTGCTTCTTTATGCCTGCGCGGCACCCACGCCGCCTCGTTAGGTTGACTGCTGACCGCTTGGAGAGCACACGTTGTTCCGCCATGTTGAAAAACCGAATCCACAGAAATACACAAAAACCACACACGCTGCCAAAATTTTCTCAAGGATTGCTTCGCTCGATGCACGTACTCCGCGCAGATCTTGAGTAGAAACTCCTGGTTTTACATCCTGGCACACAAATTACACGCAAGAGATGAATAAATCCATCTCCTACGCGAAAAAGTTAACGATCACAAAACAACTCGACCGTCCGTCGCCATCTTGAAACCGGAAGTCCTAGTGGGTCAAGTGTGAACAGGTAACATTGTGATGGCCTTGATTCAACCTTTTGGGTGCATAAATAAAGGTGGTGTAAAGCAGGGATATTTAGCATCCTAGCGGCGCGGGGCTTCTTTACAGCCACTTTAGGTTGGGTTAACGGAGTTCAGGGCAAGGATACCTTTAATTTGAACCCACACATGACCCAGCTTCCTGAAATCGAGAGACGTCAGAGGCAGCGTGGCGAAAGACTTAACTGGCGGGAAACCGAAAGTCGAGTAGGTCGGCACCTATACTAGGTCGTGCCGTATATCGTTGAACTCCGCTGTTCGAGGCGATTCGAATCCATGAGTCGGCAGAAGTGGGAGACGATCTCCCAAAGTCGTAAGGGTGTGGTGTGAGTGGGTGTGGGGATGTGTGTGTGGGATATGTCTGTGTTGGTGGCGGTGTGTGGGTGGGGTAAGTGTGGGTGGGTGGAGGATGTATGTGTGGGTGGTGAGGGTGTTTGTATGAAGGGGATGTGTGGTTGGGTAGGAGATAAGTTGGGAGATGTGTGTGTGGTGGGTGAATGATGTGTGTGGGGGGATGTGTGTGAGTGGGAGAAGTGTATATGGGTGTGGTAATGTGTAAGAGAGGATATGGGTGTGGGTGAGATATGTGTGTGGTTGAGTGTTGATGGGCGGGTGGGTGAAAGATGTGTGTGAGGGTCGGGGTGTGTGTTTGACTGTGTGGTTGGGGTGTGTGAGTGTGGGTGGATAGATGGGAGATGTGTTGATGAGTGTTGATAAGTGGGTGTTAGATGTGTGGGTGTGAGTGGTCGAGGGATAAGTTCGTGAGTGCGGGAATGTGTAAGGGAAATGAGTGTATGGGTAGGGGATGTTTGTGTGGGTGTGGGATTTGTGTAGGTGGCGTATGAGTGGGTGGTTGGGTGTGTGTGGATGGGAGGTGTGTGTTTTTGAATGGGGGATGTGTTGGTCAGAGGGGATATGTGTATGGGTGGGTAGATGTGTGTGGGTGGGTGGGGATGTGTGTATGGTAGAGCAATGTAGTTAAGGGATGTGTGGTTAGGGGTGGATGGGTGGACGATGTGTGGGTTGGTAGTTGGGGATGTGTGGGTCGGTGAGTATGTGTAGATTGGTAGATGGTAGGGGATGTATGTGCGGGTGGGATCGAGATGTAAAGGTGGGCTGGGGGAGATTGTGGAGGTTTGTGGGGGATTTCTATGTGGGTAGGTTCGGGATGTGTGAGTTGGCGATGGAGATGTGTGTGTGTGGGTGGGGATGTGTGGTTGCGGGCTGTGTGTTTGGCTTGGTTGTTGGGGTGTGTGGTAGGAGGAGGATATGTGGGTGGGTGATTGTTGGTGGGTTATGGGATGAGTGAAGGATATGTGTGTGGGTGAGGAGATTGTGTAGGTGGTTGGATTTGTGTGGGTGGGGATGTGTTGGTGGGGGGGGGAGGGGGAATGTATGTGTGTCTAGCGTGTGGATAGGTGGGATAACACAATCACCGGCTCTCCTTCAGTGCCATTCTGCCAATTATTCGTGTGTACATGAGATGTCTTTCAGTGTACAACGACGTCTCATAGGAGACAGACAACGTGCACTGGCCTGAGATATAAATTAGCCACCTCGGGACGACGCGGTTCGGGGAGCGGTCTGACAAGTCCTAGACCCAGTCCTTCTCCAGCTACTGAAAGCAGCATATGAGGGAGATAGAACCTATGCGTGAAGGGTCTTACAATCTGAGGAAAAAGAGTACCGGTTTAGTCGCCTATAGTAAGGTTGGTACATGATGCTTTCACCTAGTCTTGTCCTCCACAGGGGTTGCCTTCTATTGAGCCAGCGGTAGATGAGTGGTGACGGGTCCGATGATCGGGACCAAGGCAAGAGACAAGGACAGCGCTCTGAGGCATGAGGCTGCAGTGAACGACGATGATGTGTACCCTCTCCAGAAGCTATTGGGAGTGGAAGAGCACGGCCCTTAAAGACTTTGCCAGCGTCTGCACCAGTCGTAAGTCCACCATGACACCCTGCCTAACAAGATCCCACCTCAAACCCAGGCAAGTACACATGTCTACCCATCGTCTGCGTCTGACGACAGTGACCAGACCAATTGCCAGAGGATGCTAGCCGCACCAACCTACTTGACCCAAGCCAATTTTTCCCAACGCTAATGGGTCCTTGTGTGACACTAATGGATCTTTTCTTTTGAACCTTGTTGGTACTCCAGTGATGAACAGCGCTTTCGAGGGAGCAGTAGCTCGAGGGTTAGAGCTTTAATCAAGAATATTAGTGACATTGTTGCGGAGGCAAGAAGATCTGTTGATGACAGGAAGTGCCAGGGAACTTTAGTTCGGAACCAGCAGTCTATCGCCGATGTGGGAAGATTGAACCATCATAGAGGACTGTTGAACCGGGTGAGACCCGTGTATCACATACTGTGGCATTCTTCAGTGGACATTTTCCCAGGAGGAACAGTATGATACTAGATTTGATAATGAAGGACCGCCAATTTTGAAGATGGAGGTTCGAAATGTTCCTAAGCATATGAAAGCTGGCAAGGCGCCCGGTGCAGATAACATCACATCAGAAATGATTAAAGCTTTAGAAGAATTGGACTAGAGCAAGTCACCAGACTGCTGAACACATTATATGATACTGGAGATATACCTTCTGAATTATGCAACTCTGTATTTATTGCAATACCAAAGAAATTATGAGCGTTGTAATGTGATCAACATGGAACAATTAGTATAATGAGTCACATCACAAAGATTTTGCTACGAATTATCATGCAAAGAGTGAGGAAGAAAATACAACCTGAAATAGGGGAAGAACAATGTGGGTTTGTAGAAGGAAAGGGTACAGTAAATGCTGTGTATATGCTGCGAACAGTTATTGAACGTGCTATAGAAGTAAACAAGGATATACATCTTTGCTTTATTGACTATACAAAGGCTTTTGATAGCGTTAGACATTTTAACATGGCGGATATGCTTGCAGATCTACACATTGATGGGACAGACGTTAGACGTATAAAAAAACATATATTGGAAACAACAAGCTGCCATAAGGATTGATAATGAAGTGGGACAATATCAATCTATTAAGAAAGGTGTTAAGCAGGGATGTGTAATGTCTCCAGATCTTTTTTTCCCTATACAGTGAAAATATTTTCAGAAATGTAGAAGATATAAATGGAATCAGCATTGGAGGACGAAACATCAATAAAATTAGATATGCAGATGATACAGTATTGATTGCAGACAATGCACATGATCTGCAACAATTAGTAGACGCAATTGTTGTACATAATGAGCAGCTGGGGTTGGAATTAAATTTTAAGAAGACAGGTTATGGTCTTTACTTGGAAGAACGAAGTACCACTGTGTAATATACAAGTAAATGGGAATATTCTTCAACAAGTGAATTGGTACAATTATCTCGAAACAGTCATAACATCTGATGAGAGATTCCTTGAAGATATTAGAACAAGAATCGCCATGGCGAAAGTAACCTTTAGCAAGAAGAAAAACATTCTGACCAATAAAAATATGTCAATTGAAACAAGAAAAAGAGTGTTGAGAGGATATATAGAGCCTGTTCTTTTGTATGGATGTGAAACTTGGACACTGTGCAGTCAAGCTGAAAAACATCTGATGGCTGCAGAAATGTGGTTTTTGAGGAAAATGCAAAGAATACCATGGAAAGATAGAAAAACCAATGACCAAGTACTACAGGAGACAAATGAAAATCGTAAACTGATTAGAGAAATTAGACTTAGACAGTCAAAATTTTGTGGACATGTTATGAGAAGAAATGGATTGCAGAACTTAGTGACAACTGGTAAGATCGAAGGGAACAGACCAAGAGGAAGACCGAGAGGAAAATACCTGGATGGCTTGGCCACATGGCATGGACGAGACAGGAGAACTGAGCTGATCAACGGACTCTGATGATCGATTGAAATGGCGAGTCATGACCGCCCACGCTTTCCGGCATGGCACATGATTGATTGATTGATCTTGCATGATACTTTTGTGTAATACAGTATTTAGTAGTGCATGCATGCCACCAGAGTTGAGTCGAGTCTGTGGATGGAGCTTTGGGAAATAAGATACTCAGGTTGAGGTAAAGAGGAGAGGGGATCTGAAACCTGGTTGGGTCATCTAGACGTTTATCACTTATATGCTTGGCTGAATACATCCCGTAGGTTACAATGTGGTGCCAGTTCCCCGCACCAAGGAGAGTGCCACGACACGTGGGTCATCGGCGCAAGCGAGTTATGCGTCATTTTTCCATTCGCCGAGCGAGGTCGTGCACTAGTGAACCGGCCTAGCGACGTGGCGCTGTCGGAAAGTAGTCCAACCGTACTAGTATAATAGATATCGATTGGCAATATGGTGAGGCGTGGAATTGGAGCATCGGCCGAAGCGTATAGCGGTATTATGCACTCGACCGATACGAATCGGGGTGTCACCGCCGTTTCGGACGGAATAGTGATCGGTCGCTATATCGTTCGCTAGTTGTGAGCTGTTTAGAATGGACAACATAAACAGTGGGTCCACCCGAGTTATGAATTCTCTTCTATTTTCCTCTAATTGTCCTTTCAGTAATCATTCCTTACGGATAAGTAATATTAGGGGAACTGCTTTCTACACGATGGGGGAAAGATTGAGATGTAGAACAAAGGAGGCAGACAGCCTTCTCTAAATTATAATGATGTACTCAGCGGACAGTTACACCGTTCTAAATAATCACGCCATTATGAATGGGTGATAGAACGGGGTTGGAAATTCACCTGCTACATCTAGGAGGGAACCATGTATTCATACTTCACTTGACCTTCGAACTCAGAGGAGGGCCAGCACTGGAGTATGTGCACACCTCTCATTCACTAATAGAGGAAAAGGGGGATACTGTCAACGTCCTAAAGACCTAGGGAAATGAAACTCGGGTTCAGACAGGCAACAAACTCCATTCTGATACTTTCTGATATAATTTATTCACAGTAATCTGGCGAAGAATGGGTTTCGCAGCCAGTTACAATATTTACGATATCACAGGAGTTCATAACAAAGCAATCATACACATAACCATCACAGCAAAACTCTATCAACTATCTTATAATCAACAATCCTTAAATACACTTGGTTTCTATCTATCAAGAGTCCCCTTAAGCTAAACCCTCCTTCGTCCTCGGTGTCCAGACGCCGTCTGCCCTTCGACGTGTGTCGGGCGGACACGGGGTGTAACTCTCTTCGAGCTTCTCGTGGAAATGGTCCTGGCACGCTGTAGGCGGGTTCCACCTGTGTCCACGGAGCTGTAGGCAACCTGACCCATCATTCTCGAAGGCTCGAGATTGTTCGAGCGTTCGAGTGGTTACGTTTACTTCCCTTATATCGGTGTTATATCCCTTCTATAAATCCCTTCTAACTTTATGTCCATACCTACTCTATGTGAGACCTTGACAGATACATTATATTGTTTCTCGGTTATTTGGGAGTGAGAACCCAGAGAGAACCTAACTCAGGAGAGAGCATGAAGAGGGATTGGTCGATAAGACGCATACCCCCTTCCAATGCGACACTAGGCTTCAAGCCAATACCTAAACTCTAAAGTGATGAATGAAAGTAGTGAATAAGACTGAGAGTTTTACAGGTGAGTTCCGGTGGACACCTGTGACTGAACCACCCGACTTGTCCGAGCTGCATCCTAGGTCTTCGCTGACGAAGCTGTTCTATGTCATCAGCTGTTGCAGGATACGTTCATTTGGTCCTCTCATTGCAGAACCTATCTTAGAGTGTGCTGAAGAAGTTATCCTAGACCCTGCAAGTGACGAAGGAACATGGCGCGAACTCAGTACCTATATCAGCGTGAACTCCCCAGGTTGAAGCAGCGCTCGGTCTTTCCGCCTGAGACGTTCCAGTTGACAAGAGTAATAGCCGGCTAAATATTTCTTCACATACCTGTTACTTACCAGACATCTATCACATATTACCTGCATCGCCTTACCGGGTAACGATGACATACAATATCAGGCAACTGAGGCCAAGAGACTTTGCTGATGACATGAGCCGTAGAGCTCCTACGATAGTATCCCATTTTTTTGCCGTCTGTTGCAGGTAGGCTCAAGGTGATGCAGTCGAAGGCATACCTCAGAGTAGCTGCTGACACAGATCACCTGTTGCATGAGGCGCTGGACGCCGTTAAGGGTCAGCGACTGATAAGACGGAAATCATGGATGGCTCAGGCGGAGGATACGATCAGACAAGTGTGCCCCTTGGAGAACATTAGGAGAGGAGAAGAGTGGGTCAGAGTGTCAGCAGAGCAGTCGGACTTGTGCAGAGTTATAATCACATTGAGAAGGGAGTGCAGGGAGTGGCCAGCAGGGGCCACGGAAGTGGAAATACAGCAACTAATTCAGGATAATTCTCGCTCAAGTGATGTGATTATCTACACAGATGGGTCGGTGTTGAGAGGTAGGAGAAGTGCCTGGGGGTTCGTAGCAAAAGCCAATGGTCGACGTTTGGTGCAGGAGAGCCTGGCATATGATACCACAACATCTAGCTTAAGAATGGAGGTCGAGGCGGTCAGTACAGCTTTCCGCTGGATGGAGAATACGATACACACACACATCGTGATTGTAACTGACTCAGAAAGCATGCCTGAGTAGGGTGAAGACAGGCAAGTTTCGTGCAGAGTGGCTTGCTTCGCTTCGGAAGTCACGGGTGACAAGCATCGTCTGGATCTTTTCTCCGGGGCATGCCGGTGTGCTGGGGAATGAACGGATAGATTGGTTGGCTCGGCAAAACTTGGTGGAGTATTGATGCTTGACAAAGCAGATGTGGTTGCGACCTTGTGGGAGCATGTGTACACCTCGGAGGAGCAAATGGATCACCATGGTCTGGCAAGAATGCGACAGCGAGGGGTGACGAGGGGATCTGGCCGACGATCAACGCTCAGAGGAAAGGCGAGACGGACATATAATCAGATTGCTACTGGTACTATTAGTGTTAGAACTCTTCGCTGGCTGTTGAGGATGGGGACGGAGCGCTTATGGGAATGCCCCGAATGCTGTGATGTCGGTTCCTAAATCAATCAATCAATCAATCAATCCCATTTTTAAACTTGTGTGAACAATCTTGACCCGGTCATTATCGCAGTCATATTATTGACGTTCCGTGACAGAGTTTGTTGTGAGCTATTTAGAATGGACAACATAAACAGTGGGTCCACCCCAGTTATGAACTCTGCCGTCATCGCCGTCTACTCCCTAGAGAAATCACTGTGGTGGGCTGCCAGGAACTGACTTTGTTTCCAGAAGGGCGACTACCCAAGTCTACAGTTACGAAGGTCCGGACCATTCAAAGGAGGATCTGCCGAGGCCCGGTGAGAGGACTGAAACAGCTACCGGTGTTGACGTTACAGGGCGCGACCCAATGATGATCCTACACTGCTGGTCCTGTGTCTGTCTACCTTCGAAACTTCCTACCTTTATCTATACACATCTCCTTCTGTATTATTGTAAGTAGTACAGTTGGTATCATTCTTTTGACGAAAGCAGAGATGAATCATGTCGTTTGGATGGAGCCCTAGGGGTTAACGCCCCTGGGTTGAGAGATTGAGAGAAAGCAGGGTCCAGGGATTGGAGGGGTTGGTAGACGGAGGGCACCTAGACCCAAGCCCAGAACATATATATATTAACATACAGAGTATGGTAATAGTTCAGCTCACCCCACTGATATTACGACAAATATAATGTGGGGAACCTGGGAACAAGACGTTTATTAAATATTCTTGGTATGTGTCTTGGTGTGGCTTTTGTCTTGGTCTGCTTTGGTGGGTCTTGATTTGGTCACTGTCTTGTATCACTTTCATTTGATTTGTAAAAGAACATTAATTGCGCTGGTCTCCTGGCTCATATCAGTCTAGGAGATGATCAGCAGAGTGTGTGAACACCATGTCACCAGCCATGATCCAAATATATGATTACTAGTAGATTACTGGATTACCACCGTATGTGTACATCAATATTTGATTAACATAATGTTTGTATTATGCGTACATTGCATATAGGGGGTACGGGTTGTCAGGCATTGGTAGCACCTTTGGTAAGGATGACTCTCATGTCCTTTTCAGGACCCATCCCCCACTGGTCCAAGCCTGACACTCAGCTCACGCCTGTGGCTCCTAGTAGCTGTCAGCATGCGAAAGCGGCCACCCCCCGGGCAACAGCTGTGAGAGGCTGACTAAACCAGGCGTTGGTAGCCGATTTGGTGTTAAACCAAGAGGTAAACTAGGGTATGCCTACCCAGTATGTGAAGACAGGATCCGGCAGACTGCGCGGAAGAAATCATTCCTGATTCAACGGGCAAGACGGCGGTTACCTGCAAAGCGTTGTGGAACGTAATGAGCACGGCAAGGCACGTAGAGCGGCGTGGTCATCCACTGCACCTGTATTCGTCTCCACTCGTCTTTACTTGTCTTGTGACAAGGATTCAGATGGACTCAGGCGAAAGAGTAAGGTCGACGAGTTGCGCAACTTTTCCTCACTTTAATCCAATTCATCGCGCAAGTCATTCTTCATCCAACTTCAGCTATGTTGACGAATGCCTTCGAGAACAACGACATCGGAATAGACATCAACTACTGCATGGATGGAAAGTTATTCAATCTCAGAAGGCTGAAAGCTAAAACCAAAATTGACAGCGACACCATCAGAGAGCTCCTGTTTGCTGATGATTGCGCTCTATACGCCAACACAGAGGCGGGCATGCAACATAATGTTTCAGCTTTCTCACATGCCTGTGCCAACTTTGGGCTCAACATCATTTTGGAGAAGACTGTAGTTATGTACCAGCCAGCTCCAGGGAATAATCACACTGTGCCAAATATCGATGTGAATGGTCATAGTCTAAGTGTTATGGACAAATTCACCTATCTTGAAGCACTGTCACAAGCTGCCATAATTCATGATGAAGTGAATGCAAGAATCTCCAAGGCCACCGCGGCCTTTCGCAGACTGTACAAGAATTGCATGGGACAGAAATGGAATAAGCCTGCAAACAAAGCTGAAAGTCTTCAAAGCAGTTGTATTATCCACACTGCTATATGCTTGTGAAACCTGGACTGTTTATCAGCGACACGCTAGGAAATTAAACCACTTTCACACAGTCTGCCTTAGGAAGTTACTGAAGATTAAATGGCAAGACAAGATCCCAGACACTGAAGTCGTGGAAAGATCGTCCATGCCCAGTATCCACACTCTACTAATGAAGAATCAGATTCGCTGGGCTGGTCACTTGACTCGCATGCCAGATCACAGGCTCCCTAAACGAATCTTTCATGGTGAGTTGCGTTGTGGTAAACGCTCCCAAGGTGGCCAGAGGAAACGCTTTAACGACACTGGAAATCTCACTGAATGCTTTTGGAATTCATCATGACACCTGGGAGACTGCAGCCAGAGACCGAAATTCGTGGCGTGCATCATTACGCAAGGGTGCAGTCACTTGTGAGGCAACCAGGACTGCAAGAGCTGTGAAGAAAAGAAAGACACAACAGAAAAACCACTGCAGACAATCCTCCAGAAACGTCAAGCATTATTTGTCCACATTGTCAAAGAACATTTCGAGCCAAAATAGGCCTTATCAGCCATCTTGGAACTCACGGCTCTATACTTTCACCCCCACTGAATGAAATGAATGGTCATCATCATTCTTGATGGACAAACAACACAACATACACATTTCATATAATATGTATGTGTGTAGGAATGCATGCATTGTACACATGTACGTATACGTGCATGTGTATGTTCGTATACATTGTGTGTATGTGTATGCATGTATCGTTAAACCAAAACTTCAAAACAGTGTGTAAACATTGCGTGTTTGTGTGTATGTATATGTGTGTATACAATGTAAGTGAGTAAATGGATGGGCGTGTGTTTCTGTGTGTGTGTTCCTGTGTGTATGTGTGCGTGTGTTTATGTGTGTGTATTTGTGTGTATGTGTGCGTGTGTATGTTTCTGTGTGAGGGTGTGTGTGTGTGAGGGTGTGTGTGGTGCGTGCGTGTGTGTGTGTGTGTGTGTGTGTGTGTGTGTGTGTGTGTGTGTGTGTGTGTTATATTGCAACAAAAAAGTCTCACCTGGAGGTTGCAGCATGATATGAAAGTCCAGATAGTAAGGTGTGCCGAGATGGCTAAATATCCTCACGTGTAAAAGACCAAACGCCTCTGTATCCGTGCGATTACACTTGATATGTACGTTAAACCTGGTAGTGGACAGACCAGTAGATGTAATGGGCTCATAGTCCCACGTCCAGACTGAGTTACTGTTCCTTCTAACCAATGAACCGTTGAATGCAGCGCTAGGAGCAATGTTGTAACAGGCAAGGACACAGAACAAGAACTGAACTGATTGACCGACACCAACAACCATCGTTCTGTTGACTTGAGAATCATCACAGGATTGAAGCGGGCCTGAAATGTGTGCATTGTTTCACAATTTAACTTTCACAGACAGACACAGACAGACAGACAGACAGACAGACAAACAGACAAAAAATACAGAGACAGACAGACACAGACAGATAGAGGCAGAGAGAAAGATAGAGGCAAACATCCACAAACAGACAGAAAGGCAGACATAAACATATTGACAGACATAGACAAACAGACAAATGCAGACAGACAGATATAAATAAACATAGACAGACAGACATAAACAGACAGAAATAGACCCACAGGCATATACATACAGGCAGACAAAGATAGACTGACAGAGGCAGACAGACAGAGACAGATGGAGATATACAGACAGACAAAGACAGACAGAGACAGACAGAGACAGATAGACAGAGACACGCATACAGAAACAAACAGACACAGACAAACAGAAAGGCAGAAATAGGCAGACAGAGACAGACAGAGAGGCAGACAGAGACAGAGATAGAAAGACACACACAAAGACAGTAAGAAAGGCGGAGACGGACAGACAGTGACAGATAGACAGACAGACAGACAGACAGACAGACAGACAGACAGACAGACAGACAGACAGAGACAGACAGACAGACACAGACAGATAGAGGCAGAGAGAAAGATAGAGGCAAACATACACAAACAGACAGAAAGGTAGACATAGACATATTGAAATACAGAGACAAACAGACAAATGCAGACAGACAGACATAAATAAACAGACAGACAGACATAAACAGACAGAAATAGACACACAGGCATTTACATACAGGCAGACAAAGATAGAATGACAGACGCAGACAGAGAGAGACATATGGAGATATACAGACAGACAAAGACAGAAAGAGACAGACAGAGACAGATAGACAGAGACACACATACAGAAACAAACAGACACAGATAAACAGAAAGGCAGAGATAGGCAGACAGAGACAGACAAAGAGGCAGACAGAGACAGAGATAGAAAGACACACACAAAGACAGACAGAAAGGCGGAGACAAACATACAGTGACAGACAGACAAAAACATATTGACAGACAGACAGACAGACAGACAGACAGACAGACAGACAGACAGACAGACAGACAGACCTATGCAGACAGGTAGACGGAGATAGACAGACAAATAGAGACAGACAAAGACAGACAGAGACATACAGTAACAGAGAGAAACAGACAAATATATATATATATATATATATATATATATATATATATATATATATATATATATATATATATATATATATAGTTTAGTCGATGGATCAACATCACGGCACACGGGGTGTAACCCATAAGTACTCCGTTCTCCTCCTAACTCAAACCTGAGTCTGGAGAAACTCAGCTCAGTACACGAACTCCGTAGCACCGGCGAGGATCCTGAAATTCTTTGGGTAGATTTTTAACTCGATGTCCTTTGCAGAACCTCGCTCGCATAACAACTGTAATATAATTTTTCACAAGCGTAACATCGCGGTAAATATTTCCCGTCGACAATTAAAGTTTGACACCGCCTCAGGGATAATTTGTTCCTCGCTGCGATAAATCCTACTTTTTCATCGACTCATTGTGACGTCACCACCGGAACACAACAAACTAAAATAAAAAGGCATGACAGCAGTGTAAGCGGTCTGTTTGATAGTCAGCCCAACAAGAGAAGGGACCACTGGGTCCGACGGCATGGCAAAATTGTAGCAACCTCAACATTGAAACTAAATCAACGTGGGAGAAGAAATAAACTACATGCTATACGCCGCATTTTCGAGGCTTGGATCCTGAATCTCTGTGTTGGAAGCGTTCTGTTCGGATGATGGTAAATAGAATATTTATTTTAAATTTGAGTTTAGTCTGTGAGTCTTTTCCCCCAGAAGAAGTAGTTAGTAAGTCGACTTGTTGAATACATGTGGTGAGTTTTAAGAAGTTAATTATAATATATTTAATTGTTATAGTTATGATAAACTATACATTAAGAGTAACCATATTGAGTTTATTTTTCTCCCAAGTAAACAACTGATTTAATATATAAGCATTAGTCCAAGTTGTACATTTATTTCTTAAGTAGGTAAATCAGTAGTGATATAGAGTGGTGAGTTCTTAAGAAATTAATTTATTAGAAACTAAATAATATTATATTCAGTTATCATAGTCATAGATAACTGCACATTAGGAGAAAACTACAGTGAGTCTTATTTTCTCCTAGCTAAACAACTTAGTTAATGTAAGCATTAGACTGAAGTTGTACACTATTTCTTAAGAAGTCAACTCATTCAGTAATGATTTAGGATTGGTGAGTAACTTAAGATTTAAAACTATTTTACCTGTGCCAGCACTGATAGAGAAATTAGTGTAATGTGTAGACTTGAGCACATGCAAAAACAAATAGTTTTCTTGTATTTCAGGAACACATGGGAACCAAATAGAGTTCTATAGGTATCATAATTTGTGTGATGTTAAAGCACATATGTGGTAAGGCAAATATATTTTCATGGTTGTCACACATGTGGAATAATAATATTTGTGCCTCATAATAATGCGTAATCAACCGCAATACAAGAATGATTATGATTCATAATGAATGAATGCTGATGAGTGTATCACATAAATTGTATGTATTTGTTGAAAACATGTGGTGACTCATGGATTTAGTTTTGCTAAATCCTTGGTGAATTTCATAAGTATGCCTAAAGATCACATAAGTCTAAGTTATTGAAGAGCATGCTTGTGTCATGTGTGTTTCATTATTGTTAACAGATGTTAATGTATCATTTGATAAAACCCACCAGTATGAAAATATTATAATTTCTGATAAATGAGGTTCTAATGTAATGTAATTGTGGTTACATCTGTGAATTTATCATGTGTAAAGCACAGATATATACTAATTGTCATTCCTACAGATATGATGTGTCTCATGAGTGATTGTGAAAGGAGATATTTCATTGTGATATCAATGATTTAAACATTTTAAGTTATCATTGGGAAATCACATAAGTATAATTACCCACTTTACATGCAAGTATGAATGATGTTTGAGGAATGATTCCTGAATGACCATCCATGCATATGAATGATATCAGAGATGAGTGAATTGACCCGACATGCACAGATTGATATTGTGACTGATGCATGAGGAGTGTGTGTGAGTGACGTTACATGCTGAGAGAGAGGGAGTATAGGCCACCAGTCAATCTCAGGGTAGCCGGCAATTTTGATGTGTAATGCCATGACTATCACCAGAGAATATGTTCGTCATAACCCATAAACTGAATAATAATTTAGTACACTCCGACGCATGACCACACATTGCATTAAATATCACTTATCGTATAATCATCTGGTTTTGTGCGCTAAGCACGACACAAACCATATCATACATTACGCACACTACGAGCATCTGGTATTGTACATTAAGCAAAATCCCACTTTGTAGTTCATGTCACTCATGTTAACACTTATGGTCTAGTGTAATTATAATAATGTACTACAATGGTGATGATGACAACGATTGTAATGTAATGATAATAATGTAATAATGATGATGATAATAATGATAATGATTATATTGACAATGATATAACGAAACCATGATTATGTGGATGATGATTATAATAAATGTTACATCCATAAAAATGGAAGATAACTTCTCACTTGAAGCATTTCACGAAGAAGAAGGCACCTGAATGCTATACAAGAATTGATTCCATGATGTACTTATGTTGATTATAAGCAACTACTCATTACAATGGGACATGATTAAAAACCCTTCAATGTATGAGACCCCTTTTCTCGAGTAGAAGATGATTTTGAGAAATTAACTAGGTACAGGAGAGGATTGTAAACATAGATGTCAATCCCAAATCAATCAAGATATTACTCAATCTGGAAACTATGAGGACAGACATAGGTGAAGAGGAAACTGCACATCTGCTAGTCTAAACCTTGAACACCATGTAATAGAAAATTGAATAGAGGACAACCATTATAGGTCGATACCTATTAGAGAGCACCAAGACTCCTTTCTCTCCATTATTATATTTTTCTAGGAACAAAATTCCTTTTATTGATTTCACTTGTGTTCTTAGGCTGTTACAACATTTCATTTCTAATGTCATATTGATGATATCATTAGATGTATATGAATGCTGGAATTTAAGGCAGTGGTCATACTCCTATAGATACCGACCTGACAAGATTGAATGCAGGACTTGGTGAAGGCAAAAGCTTGACTGCTAGTAGCTCTTTGGTGATAAAAGCCGCTTTGCTAATTGCTCTATGAGAGAGTAGGGCAGAACCGAATCCACCTGCAAAGATTTCCAGTTGTTTAGGAGAGGTAACATTTAATTAAACATGACTTACCTGCCAAACATGGAAATATAGAGCCACTTAGAATATCTTACAAACCGGCACTGAAGAGGAACATAAAACACAGTGACAGCTTGAAGCAAGAATCCACAACCCACAAGTCAAGACAAAGGGGAGCAGGAAAAATGTATTTTTCAGATTTCTACCACAGAAGATCTATAAGAAAAGTAACGACTAATGTACCTGTATTCTCAATGTTATGTGAGGAAGGGAATAGAGGTGGAACCTATATGTAACAATTTGGATGTACATGATTTCTGATTTTTCATGGATTTAATTGATGCATTTGTAATTAGTTGTTTCAAACATCTCTGTTTATTACTCAATATATAGTTAAAAAATGATGAAAACATAAGGAAGTTATATTCTCTCATGAGTGTGATTTTTACTTGTCAAAGTCAAATGGTTTTTAATTAAAACTACTCTTAGACATAATTAATTAGTTGATAGAGGAGAGGCAAGGATCACTTAAAGTATATTTTGGGTGTAATAGGGAATAAAACTGTTCAAGTTATTTCCTGAAGGTATTCCTTGGTTCTCTAAAACTCTATTTCTGGTCTCAAACAATTGAGTCAGCACAGCTAAATTAATTAAACGGGCAGGATCACATTGGGAAAAAAGACTTTGCGGTTTGTCTCTCTTTGGGGTTGAGCCATCAATCTCTACGTATCCGACAACAACCTTACGGAAAACCTCTCAATCATAAGCAAGATATCACGTATCCGATACACCCTTCTGGAGATCATCCGCCACATCCTGCACCCATCTTCACTTTGGCCTTCCTCTTCCTATCTTCCTAGGCATATATCCCTCCATTATATTTCTCACCAAACTTTCGTGACGTTTCAAGTGACCAGAATATATTAAATTTTCTTTGTTTTATCGTCTTTAATAGCCAACCATCTTCAATATTCAGCTCTTAAAGTATGGATGCATTTGTTGTTTTCTTTACCCAAGATATTCTTAGAACTCGTCTATAACATTTATATTCAATGGCATTTATGCGCTGTTCAGCTTGTTTAGTAAGTGTCCAGGTCTCACAGGCGTATGTTGCAATGGGAAAGTTGCATGCTCTTAAAAATCTAATTGTTATAGTTCTGTCTGTCCCACTCCATAATTTATTCAGTTGTTTTAGTCTTTGAAGAGCAATTGATAGTCGTCGTTTAATTCTTTCATTGTGTCACCGTTGTTGGTAATCAATGACCCAAGATATTCAAAATTTTCCACCACCTCCAATTTTTCCTCATTAACATATATTCTTTCTCCATAAGTAGTTTTATCTGTATGCATTATCTTTGCTTTTGCTATGTTAAGATATAAGTTGTGATTTTCACTATTCAATTGGGATTGAGGCTATTAGGTTTTCTATACCATTCTGTGTTGCTGGATAGCAATACTGTATCATCAGCATACCGAATCTCAGGTATGTCATGACCACCGATATTTAGGGCATCATATAGCTCCCTGTTTATATCATCTCTTACATTTCTCATTATATTTTTGCGCTACAGGTTAAACAAATAGGGGGAACAGCACACATCCCTGACGGACTCCTTGCTTGATGTCAAACCAATCTGATGTCTCGCCATCTATTCTAACCGCTGCTTGTTGGTCTAGATAGAGCATTCTTATGAGTTGTATTATATGTGATAGAGAAGCCCATATTCCTCATGATTTCCCAAAGTTTCATGATGTTGTACACAGTCAAATGCCTTTGAATAATCCACAAAACATGAGAAATAGGTTTACATTAAATTCTCTGCACTTCTCTATTATTAAACGCATGTTGAGAATGTGATCTCTTGTTCCTCTTCCTTGTCTAAATCCAGCTTGAACCACCTTAATTTCTTCTTCCATTTTCTTACGAAGTCTTCCCATTATGATTTTTAGTAGAATTTTACTTACATGACTGATCAGGGCAACAGTTCTATAACTTGGTGCATAATTTCAGGTTGCCCTTTTTTGGTATTGGAATGAAGATAGTTCTCTTCCAATCTTTTGGCCATATACCATATCTCCATATATGTTTACTTAATGCGTGGTAGATTTGTATGCTTTTTTTCTCCTCCTTGCTTTAATTATTTCATCTGGTATCTCATCACATCCAGGTGATTTACCATTCTTCAGGTTCTTTATTGCCCGTGCAATTTCATCTAATGAGGGTTCAGGTTCTGTCTCTGCTGTCATTGACTCATGTATCTCATTCATATCCTCACTGTCACTCATATCATACATTCCACTGCAGTACTCCTGCCATCTTTCTAGAATTTGGCTAGATTCTGTTAAGGTATTTCCCATCTTGTCACAGATAACATTCAATTGAGGTTGACAATTATTTGTCAATAACTTCATTTCTTTGAACATTTCGTAATCTGTTCCAGTCTTATGATATTGCTCTATTCTGGTACAACAATCTTGTATATATTGATTTTTGTCCTTTCTTGTGTCCTTTCTTATTTCTCGAGTTAAAGATTTATACTTCATTCTGCTGTTATCGGATTCACCTCCTTTCTGTTTCAGTTCCTTTCTTTATTTTATTAATTCTAACGTGTCCGATGTAATCCATGGCTTAAGTTTCTTTTTCTTGGCCGGAATTAAATCTTTGGCTGCAGTTATCAAGATATCTCTAGCTTGTACTGCCAGTTCATCAGGTGTCATTTCCTCTTGTACAGGAATCAAGACCCTAAAAGGATTCCTAACTTCTACGTTGTATGCATCTGGTATTTTTGTGAGATCAAAACGAAGTGACCTTGGTCCTCGGGTAAGCTTTTTGAGTTTTAATTTCAGATCTGCTTATAATAACTGATGATCTGTATCACAGTCTGCACTTCGTAGGGTTTTTGCAGATGTTATGCTTGATCTCCATCTTCTTTGTATTACAATATTATCTATCTGATTTTTGGTAATACTGTCCGGGGACTTCCATATGAAGAGTCTTCTTGGGTATTGTTTAAAAAGTGTGTTGGCTATCGTTAATTCATTTTCTGTGCAAAATTCAACTAATTTGTCACCCGTATCTTTTCTATTTCCCAATCCAAATTTTCCTAAAACGCGTCTCTCATTTTCAGCTCTTCCTGTACCTACTTTTGCATTAAAATCTCCCATTATTATTGCTATATCATTATGACCAATCTTATTTAATGTGTCTTGCAATGTGTCGTAAAACACTTCAATTTCGTCCTCCTCTGCTGTTGAAGTAGGTGCATGTATCTGTTTCAAAAATTTTTTATTTGGACGGTCTTTAAGTCTAATAGTGAGGATTCTACCACTAACAGGGTTATATCCCATTAAAGCTTTTGCAGTTGTTTCATCTAGACAAAATGCCACTCCCCTCTGGCCTCCGACGTCTCTACCAGAATAAATGAAAAGACTTCCATTTTCAGTTGTAAAATGTCCCTTGCCTCTCCAGCGATGTTCATTAATCCCTAAAATTTGAATGATTAACCTCTCAATCTCATCGCATGTTACTTTAAGCTTCCCCTCATACAGACTTCTCACATTCCACGTTCCTACTCTCACTCTGTTTCTTAGTCTGACACAGGGGACGTCCTTGGTAACACAGTCAGGATTAACTCCGTCATCTCGATTACTAGTACTGGTCCCTGTGTCACACTCTTCCCCAGTGTTATCTGATCTGCCTGGCCTCGGGGTCTCGCCACCAGATCTCTTTCTTATTAAGTTTTCTTTCATGGTTGTTATGGTAAGACAGACATATATATATATATATATATATATATATATATATATATATATATATATATATAGAGAGAGAGAGAGAGAGAGAGAGAGAGAGAGAGATAGGAGAGAGAGAGAGAGAGAGAGAGACAGAGAGAGAGAGAGAGAGAGAGAGAGAGAGAGATACACATAGACAGACACAGAGTCAGACACTGACAAACATTGACAGACAGCCAGATTATTTTTCAGCCTTGAATAGCAAGTACAACATTTAAATAACTTACAATTTGCAATGACAAGATCAGTAGTCAGTCGTTCTGTGTTATCTAAGAGACACTCGTAAGTCCCCATGTCAGAACATGACACAGCATAGATGAAGTATGTGAGGGACTTTCCACCTATACGAGACATGTTGACAATGGCTCCATCCTTCAGTCGTTTTATTGCAATAGTAGAATAATTGTCATCAACATCACAAATCAGAACCACATCGGTGTCCTTAAAAAAACAACTCTGACTTCCTACCGGGGACACCGAAAATGATGTGATTGTCCCTTGAAAGACAGAAATACAATGTTAAATAATTATATTTGTGACAGTCACAATAGAGTCCGGAGTCGATGTAAGGCAGAGGATAAAACGTTTGCCAGCCCTCCCGGTGGTCTTGTGTTCAAATTCCTGTAGCGACGGGGATTTATTCTTGTTAATTTAGCCTGGGCTTCCATGTCGACCTCGTCTAAGGTGGTTACCAAGAAATAGTATGGGAAGTACAGGCACTAACGTGATAACGACCACACCACACATCGAGAACCCTTGTTTACTTACCAGCCTCTCCAGCCTCGAGACAATACATTGTTTACTTGTTTACTTACCATATATCCAGCCTTGAGACAATACATTGTTTACTTAATTTGTTTACTTACCTTACATCCAGCAGTGAGACAATACATTGTTTACTTAACTTGTTTACTTACCATATATCCAGCCTCGATACGTGAATGTAGTTTACTTAACATGTTTACTTTCCACATATCAAACTCGAGACGTGAAATTTGTTTTCTTATCTTAATACTGACCTTATGCCCAGCGTCGAGATCTTAAAAAAAACAAGAATCCTTAACCTTTGTTTTACTAACGTGCTAACCAACTCTGTGACTTGGGGAATAATGAGACGCGCACTTACATAATTCCCGTTTATACGGGATGGAGGGTTAGAAACCAATTGCGGGTGATATGGAAGCAGACCGTTTTGTTTTGACTTCGATGATATAGGCGAAATGGTTTACTCAGTGAAGGCTGGGTCGCACTGGCAGCTCGGGTTATTGAAGTAATTCTCTGCCTTGATAGAGGCTTGAACACCTAACCACTGGGATGCGAGGCAAGATTATCTATCTATCTATCTATCTATCTATCTATCTATCTATCTATCTATCTATCTATCTATCTATCTATCTATCTATCTATCTATCTATCTGTCTGTCTGTCTGTCTGTCTGTCTGTCTATCTATCTATCTATCTATCTATCTATCTATCTATCTATCTGTCTGTCTGTCTGTCTGTCCGCCCGCCCGCCCGCCCGCCCGCCCGCCCACGAGTCCGTCCGTCCGTCCGTCCGTCTGTCTGTCTGTCTGCTGTTTATCAGACTATTAAGCTGCCTAACTGGGTACCTATATGTTTGTATGTCTACTTGTCTGTCTACACAGGTACATGGTATGAGACATTGTGTGAGACATTACCTTACCCTGGCAGATATTCACGGAAACCACCAATGCCAGCAAACCACAGAGCACGGCACCGGCCGGTCCTTGTTTCATGTTGAGATAGTCAGTCTAGCTTCTCTTCTTCTCTGGTCTGTGAAAGCTGTTTCCAAGCCACACAAATACAATCAACGGCATTTTGCCAGAAGCTGTTTATAAAAGAATGGTGGCTTTTGTATTAAACATGTCAGCTGGATTGCTGGTCTATCTCTGTGACAGCTCTATTGCATGTGTCAACAACGTTTTACTATATGATGTTACGTCTACTACCAATGTCTCTATGACTGTAACATTACATTTGTCAGCTACCAATAGCTCTGTGACTGTTGCATTACATATTTCAACTACAAATAGCTTTGTGACTGTGGCATTACATATGTCAACTACCATTAGCTCTGTGATTGTTACATTACATATGTCAGCCACCATTAGTTGTGTTACTGTGGCACTACATATATCAACAAACTGTTGGACTAACTATGTTGGCGACCACCATTAGCTCTGCGACCTTGACATTACGCATGCCAACTACAGTTGGTTCTGTGACCGTGACACCATATGTATCAAGTAAATGTTGGCTAGCTATTTGACTGCATCATTACATATGTCGACAACCATTAGCTGCGGGATTTGCCGAGGAGGGGATCCGAGCACTTATGGACTGAATGGTTCGATGTGCAACGAGGATGATCTGTCGACTAACTAACTAACTGACTGACTACCATTAGTTATGTGACTGTTACATTAACTATGTCAACTACCATTAGCTATGTGATTGTTACATTACATTTATCAACTAACATTAGCTCTGTGTCTGTTACATTACATATGTCACCTAACATTAGCTCTGTGTCTGTTCCATTATATTTGTCATCTGTGCCGACCTCTGTCTTTACAATGAAGCAAGCACATTAACAAGGTATGTATCCGTCGACGCGTTCTCTCATACATTACACATTCAATGTGGTTAAGTATTTAGATGATTTAATAAATACAAATGGAAGATTTATTAAGGAAGCTAAATGTACTCTAGTCCAAGCAAGGACATTATTTCACAAGAAGAAGAACATTCCATGTAGTGTTAGTTAGTTAAATAGTTAGTCTTTCCTCTTGAGCCTAAGTCGGCGCATAGGGCAGAAGTCCTGTCTCTCCATGCCTGGCGGTTCGCTGCTATCTGTTGTAGATCTTGGATATTTACTTGGCCATTGAATGAGCCTTCTCTAATGATGGTTCTACGCAGGGTCTCTCTTGGTCTTCCCCGTTATCTTTTCCCTACTGGTGACCATATGAGGGCTTGATAGGGGAGTCTTGTCTTGTCCATTCTGAGTACATGGCCGATGTAGTTCCAACGGCGTCTTCTTATGAAATTGGATACTGTATCTTGCCTTAGTCTCTTGTCTTATTTGTGTGTTGGTTCTGATGTCTGTCCAGTGAATGTTTAGAAGTTCTCAAAATTATCTAAATTTTTTTTATCTAAAGCTACCGTTGATTTCCAACTTTCACATCCATACGTTAACCCTGGAATCACACAAGAGTTGAAGATTTTAAATTTTGTGTGTTTGCTGAGTGTCTTTGACTTCCAGATGTTTGACAGTTTATTGAAGGCACCAGATGCCAGTGCGATTCTAAATGATGTTTCTGGTGTTGAGTCCCCTGTAGATGTCATTTTCCTTCCTAGGTATGTGAACCTGTTGACTTTTTCAAGAACGTAGCTGTTCAATTTGGTGTCATCTGAACTGTTGGTAAGATCAATAGTCTTTGTTTTTGTGGTGTTAATTTGGAGACCAATTTGCCCTGAAACATTTTGGAGGTGTTTTATTTTCTCTTGGGCATCCGGGTGTGTTGAACTCAAAAGCACTATATCGTCGGCAAAGTCCAGGTCTTCTAGAATTTTGTCAACCCAATGGATACCCATATTTGTGTTGTTTGTGCATTTGCGCATGACCCAATCGATAGCTATTCCAAAGAGCATCGGTGATAAGACACAACCCTGTTTCACTCCTGTTTCGACTGAGAACCAGTCAGAGCTGCCTGTTTCTGTTCTTACGCAGCAACGTGTCTCTTTGTAGAAAGATTTTATGACGTTGGTATATTTGGTAGGAAAACCATAGATGTTAAGTAGATTCCAAAGTGATGGACGGTGGATACTGTCGAAGGCTTTTTGAAGGTCGACAAAGTTGGTGATTAATTTCGACTGGAATTCTACGGAGTCTTCAATGATTATTCTGAGGGTGAAAATGTGGTCTATGCATGACCGTTTTGGTCTGAAGCCTGCTTGTTCTTCTCTGAGCCTTTCATCTATAGCCTTTTTCAATCTCTCAAGTAACATGCTACAAAAAAGTTTTCCTGGTACTGACAGTAGAGTGATACCACGCCAATTATTGCAATCAGACATATCGCCCTTTTTAGGCAGTTTGAAAATTACACCATCTTTCCACTGTTGTGGTGGGGATTCGCTTTGCCAGATTTCATTGATCAGTTGTAACAAACATTGTAAGGTGTTCTCATCTGCTGCTTTGAGCATTTCTCCTGAGATTTCATCTTCACCAACAGCTTTGTTGGTCTTCAATTTTTTGATGGCTGCTTTAGTCTCTTCCATGGTGAATGACTCGCAGGGGGCATCTAGTGAGGGCATAGTAATTTCTCCATCCAGGTTTGGAACAGCGTCAGTGTCAGCATCCCCAATAAGGCCTTACAGGAGTAAGGAGTTAACACTAGGCTAGTAGAGAGACACCAGACAAGGAAGACACCGAGTACTATTAATAACCTCACAGGGAGACACATTTGTGTCAGACCAGAGGTCGACGAGTACAGATGAGCGAGGGCTTTCCCCAAGCAATTGGGTTGCTGGTCCTTGCGAGTAACCGTGATATGGCAGGTTACTCAAACTCACCAGCCGGCGTGCTGGCAAGACCAGGCACGCAATACTGGCTACTGCACGGAGAGTAAAGTGTCCGTGCTGGTCCACGCAATGTGTAGCGGGTGGACAGACTGACTTGAGACGGTAGAGAGAGCAGACGTATCCTTGACCAATGCGATAGCTTTCTAGGCCATAGGCAAACATAGGGCTGTTCATTTAGATTGTGTAATGCTAGCATCATCTATCATCACGTTGATGTATACATATTGTGTATTGATGATGAAACCTAACGCTCGTAGAGCCATTCAAATTTCGGCTCTGAATAAATTGCATTCCTTTCGCAAATGTCATGAATTGTTATTTCGTGCAGTGCGAAAGTAGCGGAGTCCTGAAAAGCTGCAGCGCACAAGTCGCTGACAGGCTAGACCCCGAATTGGTGTCAGAATGGTCAATGAATCAACGCCAGCGGCGAATTGGTGTCAGAACACAGCAAACCAACGCCAGCAGTACAATTACTGGCAGATTTCAGTGAACGTTTCTGAGCAATCATAGCAGGCAGTTGTAGTAATATTTAACGAGTAGTTAACGCCAACATGCAAGTGGTATTATAAACCACTGAACGAACGCTAGCTATCGATTGATATTACAATATTCTGTACCAGAATTAATTCAATGCACGTTTCAACATTATTGATATGTGATATATTGCAAAGTAATACGAATTTGTTGTGATACATGCTATAAATTAATTTTTTCCTTGTGGTATGCTCTAACTTAATCATGCATCTTCTTTTCCAGCGAAAGATGTACATTTACTAACAAATTAATGTAAACTATTCGGTGCATATTATTGTATTATCATTTTGATGTAACATTACGCCACAAAATGGCGTCACTAAACGAATGTATCCAGACGGGCATCGCAATGGGCCATACTGGTGATAAATTAGAAAAATGGGCGTATCAAAAGTATAAAGAAGAAATAGCTCGACAGAGAGAGGAAAGAGCGCTACAGAAAGAAGAAGCAGAAAGAAAAGCTGCTCTTGACAGAGATGAAAGAGCATTAGAAAGGCAACATCAAAAAGAACTGAAAGAGATTGAGGAGGCTACCAAATTAAAGATGAAAGAAATGGAGGTAGACTCTAACAAACAGATAACCTCTAGCAAACAAAAGAGCCAAGAAGAACAGAACAAATTTAGTAAATACAAGGGCCTTATCAAACCATACACTGTAGGTGATTCAATCAGCGCATGGACTGAAAATATAGAGTTCCAACTAAAAACACAGAAAATACCTTTAGAGGATTGGGTAATGATTTACATGAGGAACCTGAGTGGGGAGCCTTTAAAAGTAATATAATCCATACCTACAGATCTTAGAAACAATTACCAGTACATACACGATAGGATAATGCAACATTTTCTTTTGGACGCTACTGGTTACCAAATCCAATTCTCACAGATTAAACCAAAAGCAACTGAAACGTTCTTAGACTACATTTCTAACGTGCAGAGCACATTTAAAAAATGGACTATGGCGGCTAAAGTAGGTAACAGCTATGAAAAACTAGAAGAGCTAATGGTAATGGACAAAGTCGTTTCTACAGTGCCTACCCCTTTTGCTAAATTCTTACAACAGTCAGATATTGATTCCATTCAACAATTAGAGAAACGGGGGTCAGCTTATTTTTCCTCTAATCGGGACATATTTAAAACTACATCATATGACACATAAATTACAGCTTTTGCAAATAGAGTCCCTGATAGATCCTACAAACAGAAAGACTACAGTAAGAAGGACAAACCATATCAGAAACCACCTCGATGTAATTATTGCAATCTTTTTCACCCAACTTATTCGATGTGTGATAAGAACCCCATATATCAGTCACACCTAGAACAAGTGTTAAAGAAGCAAGAAAGCAGAAGATCATCGTTTAAACGTGCTGTAAAATGTTATTTTTGTTCAAGTTATGGCCATTATAGCAATAAATGTCTTGGGAGACAGAGAATGAAGGCAAACAACGCAGCCCTCATCGATACATCATCAGACGATGAGAGTGACATAGATCCCGAACTTGTCAATGTATTGCCAACGAATGAATGTCAGAGTGTATCATCAGTAACTGATATTTTAGACTTTAATAAATGTAAAGTATGCCATCAATTTCATGCGGATGGGAATATAGAATGTGGGCATATAATACCATGTTCAAATGAAGATGCTAACGCAGCGTGTGCCTCCAGAGGTAAACTTAAGTTCTACGATGCACTGGTCAATGGACAACCATGCCAATGCTTAGTTGATAGCGGCAGCACTCTACTGGGGTTAAGGAGAGAACTTGCTAGACCTGAAGATTATACGGGTGAATTTGTACAAATGCCGTACTTTCTCTGGAACCATCGAGAAATATCCACTGGCAAAAGCGCATATCAATACCCCTTTCCTTACCGGCACATTTACGTGCGCTATCCTTCAAGATCCATGTACGGATCTTATTTTGGGATGCCTAGATGCATTGAAAGAATGTACAGACGAGAACATAAAAGCCTGGAAAGAAACACACAAGGCCAGCGCTGTAACGAGGTCAGAGACAGAAACAAACTATACTGACCTACAAAATGAAGTGCTACAGCTATTAACACCAATTGGTGCAGATACCAACAGTACTCGACAGAAATTTATCGAGGCACAAGTCACCGACCGAACAATTACACCATATTTTAAACTTTTGGGTGAAAGAGCGAAAGTGACTAAGAATGCATCTTGGTACTTTAGTAAATTTAACGGAATTCTTATGCGTTATTATACAAATAATAACCAGAAAATTCAGCAAACGGTGTTACCTGTAACATACCGACACAATGTGCTCAAAATCGCACACGAGTCACCGTTTGCTGGACATTTGGCATATTATAAAACGCGAACCAGAGTTCTATCACATTTTTACTGGCCGAAATTTTGTTCGGACATAAAATCTTGCTGTCGTTCTTGTACTATTTGTCAACATCTTGTACGAATGGGAAAGCATGTGACGGCCGAAGTTCAACGGTCATTATTGGCAACCAGACCATTTGAGTGTGTAGCGGTCGATATTGTTGGACCCCTGAATCAGGTGTCAAGCAAAGGAAACCGTTATATACTGACTCTCGTGGACCTATGTACCAGGTGGATCGAAGCAATTCCACTAAAATACATCACCTCCAAAGATGTGGCAAATGTATTTTTGCACATATTATCTCGCTTTGGCTTCCCACGATCTATCTTATCAGATCGGGGAACGCAATTTATTTCGGCTGCTACACAAGCCTTAACCAAATTGTTAGGAGTAGAGCAGCATTTCTGTACCCCGTATCACCCAATGAGTAACGGGATCATAGAAAAAATTAACGGCGATCTCAAACACATGCTGGCTAAAGTAACAGTAGAAAACCCAGCTGATTGGGACACACTATTGCCAGCAGTGCTATTTGCCCATAGAGAAATACCGCACACGAGTACGGGTTTCTCACCTTTTGAGTTAGTTTATGGGGCGAACCCTCGAGGACCCCTAACAATCTACCATCAGCTAATCACTAGCTTACCAGATAATCCAACCGCAGTAACACCATATGAGATGGTAACCGAAACACGCGATAGAATAATGAAAGCGTGTGTACTGGTCAAAGCATCTTTGGAGAGGAAAGGACAGATGTACCGCGATTATGCAAACAAGGGTGCAAAAACTATTCACCTCGAACCAAACCAAAAGGTTTTGCTTCTACTACCTGACAAACGGAATTTGTTACTAACATCTTAGGCAAGGGCCTTTCAACGTCGAACGTAAAATATCAGATGTTGATTATGAAATATCAATAAAAGGACTCTTAAAGATATTCCATATCAAAATGCTGAAACCATATTTTTCACGACAAGAACATCAGACAGACGAACAAATTGCACCATCACCAAGCAATGAGACGGCAGACGAACACAACACAACTTCACTAGATAGGGCGACACACGACAGCGACAACGCAAACACACTTAGTCAGATAACAGCACTCACAGCTAGTACCACAACAGTATTGAATGAAAGAGACGAAGACGACATGGAGTTACCCGTGCCTACTGTAGACGCGACTGCGACCATTGACAGCATAAAGATAGAAACGAAACTGACAGATGACCAACGACGACAAATCTTAGAGCTAGTGACGGAATACAGAGACATTTTCTCTGACATCCCTGGAAAGACAGATAGAATAGAACATTCTATCGTTCTGACTGACACCACACCTATCAAGTGTCGACCTTACTCTATTCCATTAAACTACAGGTCGAACCTCGATAAAGAAATTCTATCTCTCGAGTCGAGCGGAATCATCCAAAAATCTCAGTCAGAGTATTCCTTCCCTATTGTCTTTGTCGCCAAAAAGGACTCTTCTATTCGACTATGCGTCGATTATCGCCGCCTAAATAAGATAACTAAAAGTGACGCCGAACCGATTCCATCATGCGAGGATCTAATCTTAGACATGTCTACATCCTGCATATTTAGCAAGATTGATCTCACGAAAGGTTATTGGCAAGTCCCGATGGAAGTAAATTCCATGCATCTAACAGCTTTCTCCACTCCTCTTGGACTATATGAGTGGCGCTTTCTTCCTTTTGGCCTTCGTAACGCTCCAGCGACTTTCGTCCGTCTAACTAGGGATCTTCTCCACGGGATGACAAATATTTCGACGTATATAGATGACATTTGCATCCATACAGAAGACTGGACAACACACCTACTGAAACTTAGACAAGTCTTCGACAGGTTAAGATTGTTTGGACTCACAGCGAAGCCGTCCAAAGTAGAGTTGGGCATGGAACAAATTGACTTGTTGGGTCATACCATCTGCAGGGGCCAATTGAAAACTGATGACAGAATCGTCACTAAGATTCTGAATTTGACAATGCCAACGACAAAGAAGCAGGTCCGGAGTTTACTGGGTCTGGTAAACTATTATAGTAAATTCATTCCTAACCTGGCGGAAATCACCAGTGTCTTTTCTAACATCTTAAAAGCTTCGGCTAAGTTATCTGTAAAAGATGCACGATTAATTAGTGCGTTATCGAAATTGAAACATTGTTTCAGCGTTCCACCTATCCTTCGTATGAATAATCCAAAACTCACTTATTTCTTACGCACAGACGCGAGTGCCATATCCATATCTGGGATACTAGGACAATTCTACGACGGGACGTTCCACCCCGTAATGTACGTAAGTCGCAAGATCACTCCGGCTGAAGGAAGATACTCAGCATCAGAACTGGAAGGCCTTAGTTTGATCTATTGCGTGAGAAATTTTCACCGATTTTTGGCAGGAGCACAGTTTGTAATCCAATCCGATAACTCTCCATTGTCTGTGATGCAATCTTGACATCCTACCAACAATAGAATTTACAGGTGGGCTTTGATTCTCCAAAATTACACATTTACCATCCAGCATTTAAAAGGAAGATTAAATACGATTGCAGACATCTTGAGTCGTCCTTCATCCATTCAAATACCTGAGTTACAGGAAGGAATCGACCATACACCACCAGAAACAGTGACACTGTAATGTTAGATAACCAAGTGCCAATGGGGTGAGTAAGACATATCGTAAGTGCGTTACTATCGCCTTGATATATAACTTGTGTGAATAGAACATTGCTATGAAAATTGTAACGAACAGACGCAGAATTAACATGCGCTGACACACACATAAGTTAGATTATGGCAACTAACGCCAAGATGACAGCAAACCCAGCTTAGACCCCGAATCTAGAATATATTGAACCAACGCTTATACCCCGAATAACATTCCAGGGTTAGCTATGAACCTACATAATGTGGTAGGCAACTATATTAATACACTATCCTTCAAGGAGAGCATAAAAGACTTTGGCGGAATGAACTATGTTAGAATAGTCTACAAAGAGAATTGCTCCATCGTCGCAACGCAGAGGAGGACGTCAACTTTGTGTAATTAAATATAGAAATGTAACTGTGATATATGTACATTATTATTTTATTTACAGTAACTATAACTTCATGTTCTGTTATTTAATCTATTGCAAATTGTGTAAACGCATATATAACTTTATTTTCTTATTTGCGTAGTTAGAAATCATTATCATTTAATTAATAATTCATTTATTAAAACATCCATTATAGAAATACAATTATTAGATCTGATATTAGTTAATTAACTTATAATCATAATCATTTATACATCCATTTAGCTAATATATCATTTCAAAACTAATACCAATCATTTAGGAATTAATATCATCTTTTTCACAAATAACATTTAAGGTAATTAACCCATATTTCGTAAATGAAAGTAGTAATAAATTATTTCCCTTGAGGGTAATTTAGGTCAGCACACCAAATTATGGAAGTTACTATGTCAGGATCGGTAACAAACCATCCTTATAACTGTGTATATTTTTGTACAAACATGACGCGTGCCAACAAAACGCACAGTCATTTGGCGTGATTACTGTTATAATTCAGCCAATCGTTTATTGTATATATATATTGTTTATGTATGTAATACTATGAAACATATTTTAATGACGAGAGAATGATTCAGTGAGAGAATAGTATGAAAGGGTATGAAAGATGAATGAAAGAAGACAAAATTCGAGGAGAGAGTGCAAAAACTTAGTAAACATTGAAAGAAAGAGAGCGAGCGAGAAAGACAGCGGGAAAAAAAATTTTTCCACCGCTGAAAAAGTCTTATTTGACTTGTCTGTGTCATCTGTGTTTCCAATGTGTTGTCGATAGTTTTATATGTGTTACAGCCACACTTTAACAGAGTATATAAAGTACGTACTTTGAGCTTCAGAAAACGGAGTTGTGGTCACAAATAAAAATAACGAACGTTTGTAACCACAATAAACCGATTTGCGGCGCTCGAAGGAACACACACATTTAGTACACTAACGCATACACATGTTAGAGAGTTAAGTACACTTTAGTTTATTAGAAAACACGCAAACAAACAGGAAAACGAACAAAAAAATAAGTTGCACACACCAATCAGTTTAAAGAACAATAACTCTAACTTCAGGGGACACAATACATAATCAGAAACCTAAATGTAACAGTGAATATAACTTTTTCACATGCGGAAGCAAGAAGGTGAACAGTAGAGCTATGTGTATAGAGTTGGAGGGGATATTGATGGGAACATGAACACTTGGTGCTCATGTGTTGTACTCATAAAAGAGTCAACTAGTGTGTGGGTTGTCATTTTGGGCAATAGGAGGAACAGGTCAAGACGGAAGTCAATAGGTGAAAGTCAAAAGACATAGGGTCAAATGACAGAAGCCAGGACATAAGTCATAAGACAACGGTTTCCGGTTCACTACCAATCCCTAAGATATCGATAGAACCACCTATACTGAGACATGGGCTACTGAATTAGCCAAGTGAAAAGATAGAACACTGTGAATGAAGGTAGAAGATATTGTTCTATCCCCAAACTAGAAAGTTCTATACTTATTGGAGATCTGACAAAATTGGGACAACCAATTTTTCTTTTGTGACCAAGAAGTGTTACAATCATAAGAAAAGGGAAGTAACACTTCGCGGAGAGGAGGGGACCCTGTCAGCATCCCCAATAAGGCCTTACAGGAGTGAGGAGTTAACACTAGGCTAGTAGAGAGACACCAGACAAGGAAGACACCGAGTACTATTAATAACCTCACAGGGAGACACATTTGTGTCAGACCAGAGGTCGACGAGTACAGATGAGCGAGGGCTTTCCCCAAGCAATTGGGTTGCTGGTCCTTGCGAGTAACCGTGATATGGCAGGTTACTCAAACTCACCAGCCGGCGTGCTGGCAAGACCAGGCACGCAATACTGGCTACTGCACGGAGAGTAAAGTGTCCGTGCTGGTCCACGCAATGTGTAGCGGGTGGACAGACTGACTTGAGACGGTAGAGAGAGAGCAGACGTATCCTTGACCAATGCGATAGCTTTCTAGGCCATAGGCAAACATAGGGCTGTTCATTTAGATTGTGTAATGCTAGCATCATCTATCATCACGTTGATGTATACATATTGTGTATTGATGATGAAACCTAACGCTCGTTGAGCCATTCAAATGTCGGCTCTGAATAAATTGCATTCCTTTCGCAAATGTCATGAATTGTTATTTCGTGCAGTGCGAAAGTAGCGGAGTCCTGAAAAGCTGCAGCGTACAAGTCGCTGCAGCTGTCAGGCTGCGGTCTATTTATTATTTCTTTGAAATGTTCTGACCATCGTTGCTTTTGAAGGTCATCGGGTAACAATTGATTGCCTTGTTTGTCTTTGATGGGTATATTTGGTGTAGGTGAGTGATTGCATAGTTGCTTCATGATATGGAATACGGCTCTGTTGTTTCCAAAAGTGTTCTTAAGAGTTATTTTGGGCTAAACCTGATATACGGAAGCGTGTCATTAGCAATTAGCAAAACACGTGAGGTGTTACGTGGAAGCAGCGTAAATGTTATTGTTTATACAGAAGAATGTAGAGAACACTGTGGACGTATTTAAAGAGCAATGACAGAACAGGTTACTCGCATGAGAAGAAGGGAGTCCACATACTGTGGGCATGTCATGAGAAGCAGAAAGCTGGAGCATGTCTTCACAACGGGCAGGTTGGCGGGGAAGAGAGGCAGGGGGGTCAAAAGAAAGAAGATGCCACTCGGCAATGGTCTATAAGATAAAACATCACACATCAGTTTTATGATTATGTTTCAGACTTATGTTTTTGTACATGCGTGAGAGCCTATGCAGCTAGCATATATACTTGTTTTATTGTGAACGAAAGGATAAGTCAGACTTTGAAATGGAAATGGAAATTTTATCGAATCCATCAAAATTTCCGTTAGATTCAAACGCCATCAAAACAAGGGACATTAGACTTTTCCTAAAATGCCCGGAGAATACGGACTGCTTTCTTCTGACGATAGTAACCTGCCCTGTTTGTGAGTTTACATTTTAAAGATCTCTTCAATGTTCTTCTATTCCTCAGCATCACTCTTCTATAAAGTCACTTCTCCGCAGCTTCCACACAGTTCCTCACTTGTCTGTTAATGGTCCATGATCGCTTCCGTACATCAGGTTTGGCTCAACATAGCTGTTAGGAACTCTTGTCCCCATTTTGATTGACTAATATACATTGCAGAGAATGATCTTCAATTGTAAAATGCTGCCTCTCCAAGAAATATAACGAAAACATAGATAAAGGTTATTTGAAAGTATAAGATACCCTCTTAATGAGATTGAAAGAGAAGAGAAGCATCGGAGAAAATTGTGACGACAGGAAAGTTCAACGGTAGAAGAGGCAGAGGCAAATCGAGAAATGCTGGGTGGCCGAGACGGAATACCATCAACATAATGGACCCAGGGCAAAATGATTAACATCTGTGGACATCTCAGACACCGATTCGTAGGCAGCATCATGTCAGGATAACTGAAGTGTTTTGATCATAGTAAACAGCACAGTGGCTTTCAACGGAAGGCATGACTCCTGGAAGAAATAACAAGCGTCGAGCAAGAGGAATATCGATACAAGACATTGCAGGCACCGAGGTCATGAGAATGCGTTAGACAGCAGAAATGGCAATAGATCAAGCGGCTGTTCATGATGAGAGCGACACGGAGAGGGATGAGAGAAACTCTTGGCAAAGAACATGCTACTAGCTGATGATGAGGTAGAACAAAAGCTCTAATACTGTTCGCATATAGTTTATTTTTGGTGTATCAACACACAAATGTAATATAGGCAAATTACTGAATAAAAAATATACGTGACATTACTTATTTGCAGATTATCTAACACAAATTGTGGGACATACGATAATGCCGTGGCTAGCGTTCTTGCCCTGTGGTCATTGGTTCGAATCCGAATCAATGCACATTTTCAAAACTTGACCTAGGCTCCCAGGTTGACCCAGCCTAAAATGGGTGTCAGAAAATGTCAATATTGGGAAGTAATGGCGGCTGGTGTGATGTTGATGACATTACCCCTCGAATGTCCATTTATTTATGCAATTAATACATTCCCGACACACATCAAGGTTATTTACTTTTACTTACCATCACAGGCTGTATTTAAGGCAAGTTAACACAGAGATCACAGTAAAATTTAGCACAGGGTTAAATTAAATTTAATGCACATTGTAATCTTCTTACGTTTATATAATCTCTTCAGTATCTAATTTCTCTGAGTTCACAAAATCAGTCTATCACTTCCTGGTTCAATTGTGCGGAAACTGGCGAATTAATGTCGGACGTGTGATTAGCCACGGAAACAAAGGCTAGTTAAGACGAAAGCCAGTGCAAAGTCACGACATGTCTTTATGGGGATGCACGAGTGCAGAGATCCACTTTGACAAACCTCAAGGCTAAATTAGTCATCAGCTTCACCATCATCGAGAGAAAATAAATTGGAGAGCTTGGTGACAACTGGCGAGATTGAGGGGACAAGAACAAAGTGAAGGTAGAGAAGTTAATACCTAGATGATTTGACCACGTGGTATGGTCGAGACAAAAACACTGAGCTGATTACGAGTCTGGTGATTGTGTGAAATGGCGAATGAAATGAAATGTCAAGGTTTATGTTCAATTGAGAATGTAGAGTTTGAACCTCCTATTCCGCTATCAGCGCAACGAAGTTTATGACCGAGCGCTTCTATCATTTCGGTAACGCTTCTATCATTTCGGAAACGCTTCTATCATTTCGGCAATGTTTCTGTCATTTCGATAATTTCGGCAAAGCTTCTATCATTTCGATAATTTCGGCGACGCTTCTATCATTTCGGCAAAGCTTCTATCAATTCGGTAACGCTTCAATCATTTTGGCAACGCTTCTATCATTTCGGCAACGCTTCTGTCATTTCGGCAACGCTTCTATCTTTTCGGCAACGCTTCTGTCATTTCGGCAACGCTTCTATCATTTCGGCAATGTTTCTGTCATTTCGGCAACGTTTCTGTCATTTCGGAAACGCTTCTGTCATTTCGGCAACGCTTCTATCATTTCGGCAACGCTTCTGTCATTTCGGCAACGCTTCTATCATTTTGGCAACGCTTCTATCATTTCGGCAACGCTTCTATCATTTCGGCAATGTTTCTGTCATTTCGGCAACGCTTCTGTCATTTCGGCATCGCTTCTATCATTTCGGCAATGTTTCTGTCATTTCGGCAACGCTTCTGTCATTTCGGAAACGCTTCTGTCATTTCGGCAACGCTTCTATCATTTCGGCAGCGCTTCTATCATTTCGATAATTTCGGAAACGCTTCTATCATTTCGGCAACGCTTCTATCATTTCGGCAACGCTTCTATCATTTCGATAATTTCGGCAACGCATCTATCATTTCGGCAACGCTTCTATCATTTCGATAATTTCGGCAACGCGTCTATCATTTCGGCAACGCTTCTATCATTTCGGTAACGCTTCTGTCATTTCTCTGTGTGATATGCCTACTAGAAATAACCCCGTCTAGTGTTGAGTCAAGAACCGACATCATTGCACTCGGGACATTTCCATACGGGCTCCGTCCTCACCTTCAACAGTCAGCAAAGAGTCCCAGTCTTAATGGCATCAGCTGCCCTCTGATTATGTGTCCCTAAGACCTTTCCTCGGAGTACTGAGTATCGACCAGATCCCCTTGTCACTCTCTGCCGGACCATTCTCTCTATGCTATGATGATTAATATGTTTTGCTTACAGAGATCCTGACCATATCTTCCTTATCATGCACCAATATTCCATGCGACTGTGCAGACTCTGCCAATCTGTCCGCATTCACAGATGCCCAACAGCTGCGTCAAGGGATCCTTGGTCTTTCAGCTAAAGGCTATTCTGATGACTAAGTCATAGATTAGAATACTGGTGTCAAAACTTAATTTTGTTTTTGTCTAGTCTATCCTTTGGAGCGCCGGCTTCCTGGCCTAGAGGTTAGCGACTTTTCTCCGTAATCTCTTATCCTCTCGTAAGTAACGTGACGACGGTGAGAATAAGCAGTGGTTCGAATCGCATTCGGTAACTTACGGAGCATGTGAGCCGGCCACTCAGAAAGCAGTGGCAAACTACTGAGCGTAATCTTGACAAGAAATCAACAAACAGCTGAAAGAGGCTGATGTTGACAAGGATATGCACAAAATGTTTTTATCCTTGGAGCTCTATTTCTTCAGATTATTTATGTGAGTGCTAACCAATAATCAGTAAAAGTATGTGTGTGTATGTGTGTGTGTGTGTATGTGTATATATATAAATATATACTAGCTGACCCGGCCCGGCTTCGCCCAGTCCTTGGTGGGGAGCATCTACATTTAATTCATATAAGTAGTCATATAAGTTCCCGTTCCCGTTACCGACTGTCTGTCTGTCTGTCTGTCTGTCTGACCCAGCCCGGCATCGCCCAGTTCCTTGGTGGGGAGCATCTCATTTAATTCATATAAGTAGTCATATAAGTTCCCGTTCCCGTTACCGACTATCTGTCTGTCTATCTGTCTGTCTGTCTGTCTGTCTGTCTGTCTGTCTGTCTGTCTGTCTGTCTGTCTGTCTGTCTGTCTGTCTGTCTGTCTGTCTGACCCGGCCCGGCTTCGCCCAGTCCTTGGTGGGGAGCATCTCATTTAATTCATATAAGTAGTCATATAAGTTCCCGTTCCCGTTACCGACTATCTGTCTGTCTGTCTGTCTGTCTGTCTGTCTGTCTGTCTGTCTGTCTGACCCGGCCCGGCATCGCCCAGCTCCTGGTGTGGAGCATCTCATTTAATTCATATAAGTAGTCATATAAGTTCCCGTTCCGACTATCTGTCTGTCTGTCTGTCTGTCTGTCTGTCTGTCTGTCTGTCTGTCTGTCTGTCTGTCTGTCTGTCTGTCTGTCTGTCTGTCTGTCTGTCTATCTGTCTGATCCGGCCCGGCTTCGCCCAGGCCCTGATGGGGAGCATCTCATTTAATTCATATGAGTAGTCATATAAGTTCCCGTTCCCGACTGTCTGTCTGTCTGTCTGTCTGTCTGTCTGTCTGTCTGTCTGTCTGTCTGTCTGTCTGTCTGTCTGTCTGTCTGTCTGTCTGTCTAATCATTTATTGGTTGCAGTTAGAACAACCTTAGATAAACGAAGACCAACTTACAAAAAGCATTAGAAAGAGCACTTGAAAGATCTTTACATCTTTCCCAACAATTAACTTGGGTAAATGGAGCAGCGGCAGCAGCAGCAGAAGAAGAAGAAAAAGGAGGAGTAGGAGCTGGGAGGAGGAAGAGGGAGGAGGAGGGAGGAGGAGGGAGGAGGAGGAGGGAGGAGGAGGGAGGAGGAGGAGAAAGAGAGAAGAGGAGGATGGAGGAGGGAGAGGGAGGAGGGGGAGGAGAATAGGAAGAGGGTAGGAGGTGGAGGAGGGGAGAGGAGGAGGAGGAGGAATATAACGCATACGCCTGTAGATTTAATAATGGCTGAAGTTGTTCCATGTCTTCTTAGAGTTGGCGACAGTGTAAAGAAATATAAAATCTTCAAACTTGATAGAGATAAGGTAACTATTATTTATTTATTCTTTAAGCACAAAAAGATGAGTTACAATGTTATGCATTATGCATTATTTTTATGAAAACTTTGAAAATGCCTTATAGATTGTATCATTATTTATTATAACTTATATGCCGGTATATAAACTATGGACAAAGAGTTTATAAATCTTTGAAAACGATGCCACAATATGACTATAGTTATACAGAAAAGTTATGCCCCTTGAAATAACATTTTACAGAGTTAAGTCCCCTGAGATATATGAAATTATAATGAAAAATGAAAAATGAAATAATATTGGGTAAGCAATAAAAAAATATGACAGTGGGCTGCGATGGAATGAAAGGAAGACGTGTAGAAAATTTCATCTCAATCGGATGGGCCTTTCGCGAGCGCATAAAGGACATATGGACGGAGATCGCCTTTTATATATAAGGTATATATATATATATATAATATATATATATATATATATATATATATATATATATATATATATATATATATATATATATATATATATAAATGAAATTAGACCAAATTCAGATTAACATTTGGCCGTTTATAATAGAAGGACCAGGCCACACCAGGAAAACAAAGGAAGAAAGAAAGTTGTAGGGTAGATTTTCCTTGTATAGATAGCTGGTTTTGGGCGCAGTATTTGCTGCAGTGAAACGTAAATTCTCTTCTTCTTCAGCGTTCAGAGCCATTGAGGTTCTTTGCTGCAGATACAATCCGTCTCCATTCGTCTCTCTGGTTGACCTTCTCTTGCCAGTCGTTGATTCCAAGTGTTTGTAGGTCTGTATATATATATTATCTCTCCACCGTCTTCTTGGTCTACCTCGGGGTCTACGGTCATTTATTTCCTGAGTGTAAGCGAGTTTTGTTTCCCTATTATCTTCCATTCTTTCTATATGCCCCAGCCATTGTAGTCTATTAGCCTTCATGATACCAATGATTAGCGGAGACTTAAACAGATCATAAATGTCTTTGTTACTTCTTCTTTTCCACTCTCCACTTTGTGTATCCCTAATGGGTCCAAAGATGCGTCTTAAAACTTTGTTCTCAAAGGTTTGAAACAAGGCTCCTTCTCCTTTCGTTGTACTCCAGGTTTCAGAGCCATACAGCACAACTTATCTGATCAGTGTTTTGTATATTGTGATTTTGGTGTTACAAGATAGCGCATTTGATTTTAGTAGATGTTGCAGTGCATAGTATATCTTATTTCCAGAGTTGATTCTAGTTTGTATTTCTTCCCTTATGATGTTGGAGCAGTTGAAGATTGTACCCAGGTATTTGTATGTTTCCGTTCTTTTAATGGTCATAATTTTAATTTGCAGATAACATCACAACAGAAATGATAAAAGCTTTAGAAGAATTTGGATTAGAGCAAGTCACCAGACTGCTGAACACATTATATGATACTGGAGATGTACCTTCTGAATGATGTAATTCTGTATTTATTGCAATACAAAAGAAATCAGGAACCTTGGAATGTGATCAACTTAGAACAATTAGTATAATGAGTCACATCACAAAGATTTTGTTACGAATTATCATGCAAACAGTGAGGAAGAAAATACAACCTGAAATAGGGGAAGAACAATGTGGGTTTGTAGAAGGAAAGGGTACAGTAAATGTTGTGTATATGCTGCGAACTGTTATTGAACGTGCTATAGAAGTAAACAAGGATATACATCTTTGCTTTATTGACTATACAAAGGCTTTTGATAGAGTTAGACATGTCAACATGGTGGATATGCTTGCACATCTACAAATTGATGGGAAAGACATTATACTTATAAAAAACATATATTGGAAACAACAAGCTGCCATAAGGATTGATAATGAAGTGCGGCAATATCAACCTATTAAGAGAGGTGTTAGGCGGGGATGTGTAATGTCTCCAGATATTTTTTCCCTATACAGTGAAAATATTTTCAGAAATGTAGAAGATATAAATGGAATCAGCATTGGAGGAAGAAACATCAATAGCATTAGATATGCAGATGATACAGTATTGATTGCAGACAATGCTCTGGATCTGCAACAATTAGTAGACGCAGTTGTTGTACACAGTGAGCAGTTGGGGTTGGAATTAAATTGTAAGAAGACACAGGTTATGGTCGTCACTAGGAAGAACGAAGTACCACAATGTAATATACAAGTAAATCGGAATATTCTTCAACATCGATACAATTATCTCGGAACAGCCATAACATCTGATGGGAGATGCCTTGAAGAGATTAGAACAAGAATCGCCATGGCGAAAGTAGCCTTTAGCAAGATGAAAAACATTCTGACCAATCAAAAGATGTCAATTGAAACGAGAAAAAGAGTGTTGAGGGGGTTCATAGAGCCTGTTCTTTTGTATGGATGTGAAACTTGGACAATGTGCAGTCAAGCTGAAAAACATTTGATGGATACAGAAATGCGGTTTCTGAGGAAAATGCAAAGAGTACCATGGACAGATAAAAAAAACAATGGCCAAGTACTATAGGAGACAAATGAAAATCGTAGACTGATTAGAGAAATTAGACGAAGACAGTCAAAATTTTTTGGACATGTTATGAGAAGAAATGGATTGGAGAACTTATTGACAACTGGCAAGATCGAAGGGAACAGACCAAGAAGAAGACCGAGAGGAAAATACCTGGATGGCTTGGCCACGTGGCATGAACGAGACAGGAACACAGAGCTGATACACGACTCTGGTGATCGAGTGAAATGGCGAGTCATGACCGCCCACGCTTTCCGGCATAGCACATGATTGATTGATTAATTATCTATTTGTATGTGGCCAGAGTTTTTGCCATTCCTTCTCTTGAAATTACCAAATATTCTGTCTTATCGAAACGTAAATTGGTAGCAGTTAATTTAATAGTTAATTTTTGTAATGAATTCCTGGGCCGTGCCAAAATACCGGTTTAAAACAATGTTTGTGTAGTGGACACGATGCTGGTAAACACAGTTATTTGGCAATGTAGGAATAAGAAATATAAATAAACACTAATGAAATTAATCAATATGTTCAGCGTTATTTAATATTCCTGGGGTTTAATGTAAACAACCGAATATAAACCAAATACCTCATACATACATAAATAAGCAATCAATCATTATAATGTGATGTGTGAATATAAATGATTGAATTTTTTCCTGATGATTGTATCGACTAATCAGATCAGTAGTGTTGTTGATTCAATTGAGATAAATAACTCAGGTTAACAGAAATGTGGTTCGTGAGATATAAAATTTATAATGTCATAAATTAATGAATGTATTAAAAACTGAAATCATGACATGCCACGTACTGTCACAAAATTAAATATTTTCTTGTAATTGATTCATGAGAAAAATGAATAATCTTAAATAATAGTGAGTAAATAATGACCATTAATATATATGAGCTGGTCTCTCTGGCCGAGGGGTTACAACACTTTCTCTGTAATCCCGTTTATCCCGCAGAGTCTCGTAAGCGGGTGAGAGCTGGCAGCGGTTCGACACTCGCTGGTGACTTGCGGGATAACAGAGCCGCCCGCTCATAAAGCAATGGCAAACTACTGAGCGTAATCTTGCCAAGAGATCAACAGACAGCTGAAAGATGCTGCTGTTGACAGCTAAGTTCTGTTAAAGGATACGCAAAACATTTCAATATATATGAAGCGTTTATAGTATTCGTATGCAATAAGATGTTATTTTACATAATATGCAAATGACAATAATACGCTAGTGGCTAAATAACCATGTGCTTAACCCATGTGAGTTGTAACAGGAAATACCGTACTGAAAGCTTGTATATAATGCTTAGATGTAGGTACTCAGATATCCAGGACAGCCTAGATGAACTACTACAGTGCTCTAAAATACTAAAATAATGCAGACCCACATGGCCGATTGTCACCTAGGTGATTCATTAAAAAAGATGAACGTGTTATTTTGAAATAATTGACGCCTGGTATCACGTCTAACACAGGAATGCAGTGGTATTTATGCTAGAAATTGTTGGTGGAATTATTATGATTGTGATTTTACCTTATGTAAAACAGGATGCTTGCAATATAGTGGAACGTGTGTTTTATAAGGCCGCATGCCACCTGTTCATATTACACATTCCGAAGCTGTGGGATAATAAATGAGAATACCATATGAAATGGACTGAGATAGTGTCTAGGGGTAATAAACATTAGGTCCATCGGGGTTCGCCGCATAAAGGCAGTTGATCGAGACAGTTTATTTCCTAAAAAGACTCCAGGAATAGAGTAGTTCTTGGCTCTATTGAAGTAAGAATGGGGTTATGGTCGGATAGACTCCACCACTCTACAAGATAAACCACCCTCCTGAAGAATATAACAGAGAATAGGTCACTTAACCACATATCTCTATCAAGTTGTTATCTTGGATAAAATATCTGAGACTGTGTGTTGGTCGACCTCCCACTGGATTCTCTGCAGAAAAACATATAGTAGCACAGGTCTCTACAATAACAAACAGTGTTACTCTGGTCAGTGAGACAATGAAACAACTCTCCTGACGAACATATATATTTTATTGACAGAATCTAGTAATATGGAAGTACAAGACTCTGTCTCCACTACAATCTATCCAAACATCAAACAACAAATACATGCTCAAGTAATGCATGAATTTATACTCTAAAAACTCCCCTCCTCCTCTTCTCTTCCCTGCACCTAAAACCCAATCATCCACCTTGGCTGGTTGCGCCCTACTTGGGATGACTATTCCTACGATGTGCCGTTTAATCACTACTCGGCATATCCCTACATGATGTCTATCACACGGAAAAACCAACCAGAACATAGATCAGAGATCTGACTGGTGATTGTGTCATTATTGTAACTAAGTTCGTGCAGACACCAATATTCAAAATCAAGAGAATGTAGATTCACTCCACACAGGGCCTCTCTACAACTGTCTTCATTCTACCACAACAACAGTTCTATGACGACACTTCTATTGTTCTACCCTAAATCCTCTTCTGATTCTACTGCTGAAATAGATGGGCTCCTCCCATCCTAACTTGACCAAACACCACGATGTGCCACTGAGAAAAAACAAGGTTCTCTGGGATACTGAACACGGTAATGGGGATCCGGCTCATAGACGTTGCTAAAATACCGTCATAATTGACCAACAAAAGGAACTGTCCTCACGGGCCCCTTCTATAAAAATGATGATGGTGTGACTGAGTCTGGACTACTCGATATGGCGTTGGTCTTGAGAGGAAAATATGTCTGCATAAAATAGGGATTTCACCCCTGGGTATTAATGTCCATCATTCTAGGAAAAGTTGAAGCACGGACTCTCAACGACGTACTGGGGTTGTTGGTGAAGGAAGGACTCTCCATGAGCATGGGTCATAACTAGTTGAACCTCTCGAGGCGATCTCCCGAAGATTGTAAGACTTGCATGCTTCATCGTGGACAAAGACGAAATCTCAAATGTCTCAGTACGACATTTAAACAAACCAGGGAACCGTAGCTGGGTTCATTTCTAAGTCAAATTATGATGACCTCTCATATGGAAAGTACCATCCCATCCGTGACTTTGGCAGACCTATAACTTCCATGATTCACTAGGAAGAATAAGAAGCCCCAACATTCTGGAACGAATAAAGCACAGACTCTCAACAAAGTCGCTGGGGTCTCCAGCGAACGAAGAACTCTCTATACGGTGGGGTCATAGCTGGCTGAACATCGTTAGGCGGCCTCCCGTAATAAAAATGGTAACATGCTTCGTCCAAAGAAAAAGATGCATCCACAATATCGCAGTGGGACATTGTAACCACGGGAGGATCCGTACTGGTTTCATAGTTCACTCCATTAATTATGACTGCTTCACATCGAGAGTAACCTCCAGTCCGTAAGCTGTTGCAGACTATAACCTTCCCTGATATTACAGGAAGAATATTAGTGACATCTCTCGTCAGACGCCAGTTATGAGGAGTTGAAGCTTTTCAATAGATGTCACCAGAATGGCCAAACCCAAAAAAGGAGATAACTCCGTCCGGAGTTTCTCACTGTTGCTCGAAGAAAAATAGGGGATTACTTCCCCCGCCTCCGATTCCTGGAAAAACCGCCGCTGGCCAGGAGTACTGAGTGGCGCATACTTGGTATATTAAAGCCAATAGTTGTTGACTCAGCTAAAATCAGTCAAGATCCAACCAAGATCCCGCTAAGCTGTCCCACGCCGCCTCATATGTCTGCAAATCAAAATGACAAGCTATGAATATACTAGCTTATTACGCAGGTTCATAAGACTCACAGAGACAACAACAGACCATATAGGTAGAGGACAATCCCCATATCATGAAGTGGTATCACCTGTGCGCCGGTAACGTATGGGTTATTTGGCGGGAAAGTGGGGCGGTAATCTGAACACTCTACCAACCTCACTCTTCTACCTATACAACGAACAGGACATCACAGATACCAAATGGAGATGTATTCTCCCTCATACAAACACTCCTCTATATAGGAGGACAACAATCTGTTATCGAACATGACCAAGGGGTGGGTGGTGTGTGACTGAGGTTGGAGTTGTGGAAATATTGGCTCCAATGTCTTGTTATTTTGGCAAGCACACTGCACGATTTACGGCAGGTAAAAATGAGTATTTAGGTATGCGAACCGTTCTCATAAATATGATTGTGCCATTGACATACAGAGTCCACCAAATCCGACAAAAGCAACGGGGTGTCTTATCTAACTGTGTCCCCAGGCTGTCATACACACAAAATATATCGATCCCTCCCCTGCATATTCTGTACACAGATAAAGTAAAGATTCACACACACAAGATATATATGCGTACAATATCTGAATCTTTAACAAAGGCATTATGTAACACCTGAATACTTTACCAAGAGTCCGGTAAACAGAGGCTCTTCCCTATATGAGATTGAACCAAAAGTGAAGATAGATGGAATTCTGCAGAAACGGTACAGCATTTACAGAGACATCAAAGTCTTCAAAAGAAGATGAAGCCGTAATCATAGCATGATAAGAATTGGATATGAATTGTAAGCATAGGAATATAGGACAGTGGTATAGACGTTAAAGTCTCAGGCTGTCTTCCTTACAGAAGTAACGGGGCCGTAGCAGACTCCGCCAACATACATACATAACATGTAGAATACTTCTCATATCAAACAAAGATTGTATTAACTTACTAACACAAATCTTATCATTCAAAAAAAAAACATATGTATGCTCACCAATGCAACATAGAGGCAAAAATGGCCCCACAATGGGGCCTATACCCGCTCCCTGAACAAATCACGTCTACATAGTTGGGACTTCCAGACTCAAGTGAAAGCCCGGGAGTTTTACCAAGCTATTCCAGTCTATTTGGAGCTACTGGCACATTCCTCCCCTCGTTCTGAACAATGATATGTGCGCTAAGCATTACCATATAAGGCAACCGCCAGTCCCCCACACGTGAAATTCTCCTTTCCTGGAAAAGATATTTATAATCGTCTGCAAGCTGGAGTAAACTGGGACATTATGTCACAGAAGCCTAGGACTGACTTATACAAAACAAGCTTAACGTACTCTGCAGCTCAGCTGTGGAACAATCTTCCAAAAGAAATAAAAGACATTACCAATCCCTATTCATATAATCGCAAATTATTCGAACACTATCTGAGTACGGATTACCTCCCCCCTTAATAATAGAAATAATAATAATAATAATAAAACGCTAGTATAACATACAGTTCCCTCTTGGTAGACCAGTATATTCCACATGGCTAACAACAAGTGCCACAACATTCATTAATATTACTGAGTCGTGTAGTATTGATTTTGGCATTTTCCCCATGCCTTTATACTGCATATCTTTTGTATTGTTGCTGTTCTCAGTTAGCCTTGAATAATGTGTGAAAGAAATAATATACGAGAAGGGCAGAATGTTAGACGGGCCTGCGTGCCTAATTCTGAACCCTTTGAAAATAAAGTGTGTTCGTTCGTTCGTTCGTTCGTTCGTTCGTTCGTTCATGTGCATCGGTTATGTCACATGAAGCATAATAAAGGGAGATTTATAACTTATGGACCTCGTTAGTCATGGGGAAGAGAGAAGATAGCTACTTATTTGCTATTTAGCAGCAAAAGATAATTTATTAGATAGAGTTGGCCATAGACAACAATGGTTGGCATTATTTTGTAATAATAATATCAGATGTGGCAGTCTATATTGTGTTATATTCGGAGGTGTTGAAGGTTAGCAGCCTTTTGGGCCATGGGTATATCAGTAGATAGATTTCCCTAGTCACATAGGAATTCACATACGTTGATGTCTTTAGAAGTAGGGGAGGGTGGAGTAAATCCACACTGCTGATCTACAAGTGTATTATTACATCGCAAGCTGAAATAATGAATATTGAAGCATGGGGGACACATGGTGGTCATGGGCACACGGATGATGATGATGATGATGATGATGATGATGATGATGATGATGATGATGATGATGATGATGATGATGATGATGATGATGATGATGATGATGATGAAAGCAATGTAATATGTGACGATTAAAGTGGGAAATTATGGTCTGACTGAAGTCAAGAAAAAACATGTTACATTTCTATGCAGTTACATTGTGTAATTTAATTTAGATTCTGTAGATTGGTGTTGAACAGAATAACAGTTATATGAATATGCGAGAAGAACAGGACATTTTAGAATACATATATAAGGAATAAAAGAACATGAGAGTGAAAGACATGTACTAATGGCTACGAAGCATGTGAAAGAGTAATTTCTTAATATGTGAAGAATATTGTAGCAGAAGATAGTAAGAGAGGTCAACTCAAACAGTATCAAGTTTTATTTTATGATAGCAATGGCACAACTGGGGAAGATAGTAAGAGAGGTCAACTCAAACAGTATCAAGTTTTATTTTATGATAGCAATGGCACAACTGGGGAAGATGGTAATGTGCGTGATCGTATGATACAACACTGATTGTTGCATTTAATAGCTGAATATTTAATCAACCAAACTGGAATAAAATGGGAAAACACAGACATTTGTTACTCATGTGTGCATTATAATTTTGTAATACAGATAGTCAGATGCTGCTTTTAGGTTGCAGGAGTAGCTAATAACTTCAGCGTCAAAGCACTCCTAGGCTTTTGTTGGTGTCGAAGTTCATTCTGTAAAAGCGTCACATCTTTGTTGTTTAGGTGTGAGTCCATTTAATTTATATGTAGTGTTGTATACTTTCCTCATTGGGTGGAGTGACAAGTAGTTGTAGTGATTGACAATTCAGTTGTCGCACTTGCACTACACACCCGACAGACTTGGCGCAGATAGAGGGCAGTGGTCTGGTTGTTTGCAGGAAAACACGCATTATTCTTAGTGTTTGATTCTACACTGCATTGTGTTTACTGTTTGCTTTATTGTATTCCAGTGTGTGTGTGTGTGCGCGCGCGCGAGCGTGCGTGCGTGCGTGCGTGCGTGCGTGTGTGTGTGTGTGTGTGTGTGTGTGTGTGTGTGTGAGGATTTGACAGTCCTTGGATTGTTAAGTTAGTATGCTTTTAGCAATTAGTTTTGTTGAATAGATCTGTAGTTTAGGTTGTTTGTGTTACTTGTGGTATAGTCATTCTTATAGTAACACCAACAGAGCCCGGGTTAGCATGTGGCGTTCCCAGAGAGTGTAGTGCCAAACAAGGGTCCCTTGTAGTGTGTGTTAGTATTCTGATTGCGTCCAGGTAACATTTGCTGTCATTAGTTCAGAGCAGTGATGGCACTATTTGCTACGTTGGAAACAGCAGTTTCTCACTCGACTGACGCTCCTGTCAGAGCTCATCGGTGATCGCACATACGAAGTGGTGCCTACAATAAAGGGAGTACTTTTTTTCTAGCCGGCAAGGTGGGCTAACCCTTGAAAGTTATATTGGTGTTTGTCCATCAAGAATGATGATGACCATTCATTTCATCCAGTGGGGTTGAAAGTACTGAGCCGTGGGTTCTAAGATGGCTGATAAGGCCTATCTTGGCTCGAAATGTTCTTTGACAATGTGGACAAAGAATGCTTGACGCTTCTGGAGGAGGATTTCCTGCAGTTGTTTTTCTGTCCTGCCTTTTCTTCACAGCTCTTGCAGTCCTGGTTGCCTCACACGTGATTGCACCCTTGCGTAATGATGCACGCCACGAATTTTGGTGTCTGGCTGCAGTCTCCCAGGTGTCATGATGAATTCCAAAAGCATTCAATGATATTTTCAGTGTCTTTAAAGCGTTTCCTTTGGCAGCTTTGGGAGCGTTTACCACAACGCAACTCGCCGTAAAAAAATTCGTTTAGGGAGCCTGTGATCTGGCATGCGAGTTAAGTGACCAGCCCAGCGAATCTAATTCTTCATTAGTAGAGTGTGGATACTGTGTATGGACGCTCTTTCTGGGACTTCAGTGTCTGGGATCTTGTCTTGCCATTTAATCTTCAGGCAATACGTACAGATTATGTGTAGCAGTGCAGCATTGTGGAGCTGGCTGTAGCTTTCTTCGATGTCAGACAGAACACACGGAAATGCATCAGGGAATTTTTCCTTCGTGTCTAGGTAGCCTTGCAATCGATGGTGGAGGTACAGAAGAGGAGGAACATGGTTCCTTGGAATCCAGTAATCCTAAGAGACTGGTTGGTTCCTACACGGTTTCAAGATGTTTTATTAGGAGGATTGCAGAGCAGATGATCTTGTAAGATACTTCAACAACCTTTTTCAGCGTAAGAGATTTAGCCATAAGGTGGGTTGGAGTGGTGGTAGCGCCAAAAAATTGGTGCAATCCATGCAAGAAAACATGTTAAACGGTCAGACGATTTTAGATCAGAGAGGTGGCCTAGTGACAGAGGCCATGCTAATACTATTGTACAGCACAGTGATATATTGGTTTTTGAGGAGTTATGAGTTGATGTGGGTCGGAAGAGTGGCTGAGTTGATACATTACTGCAGTCCAAGGCACGAAGCAAGTGTTCCTGATGTGTTAGTTTAGACTAAGTTTAGTTTGTGCACTCACTGTTGCAATAATGTTGGTTTGGGTTATTTCCAGTCCCAACCTATGTCCTAGATACTGGTAATCTTTCTTTCTTGTTGCAGTCTCTGTTTATGTTAGTTCGGAGGACGGTGCGGGGTGTCTTCTCTGTATTCTTATTTCTCCTCTACTGTTTATCGTCCCGATTCTTCTTAGTCTGAAAGCAGACAGCGTTGCGCTCTCTAATCCACGATATCCTACTTCCCTTAGCATCATATATATATGTATATATATATATATATATGTGTGTGTGTGTGTGTGTGTGTGTGTGAGAGAGAGAGAGAGAGAGAGCGAGAGAGAGAGAGCGAGAGAGAGAGAGAGAGAGAGAGAGAGAGAGAGAGAGGACCTAATCTTATCTCAACACTTAACAAGAAAAGAGAAGATTTAAGACAGAAAAAAATCCAGGACTCTAGCGGGGAACTATGCTTAATGCAAATTCCAGACAATAGATCACCGAGGTTGGCTGTACCAGCAATAACCAATAGAACAAACAATGACTAACATCGCGTGAACAACAAGGATCAAACATAACGCATCATTAACAACTGTAGTAAACTTCTATTTGCTAAATCTCATGGTCTGAAGGTGAATGGACACCCAGGCACAACGCATGATTGATGTGATTACAAAAATGGGAACCTATGTTCCCACAGTGAGAGTCACTGCTGCCTAGCATCCAAGGTCGCATAACCAAGTACCCACGCCACAGACCAATAAGAACACAACAAAGGAATTTCAGGGTTAAAAGTGATGATAATAAGGATGGACTCTCTATTGATCGCACCCCACAGCTCGGTGGTTAACGCATACAGTAAATGGAACTCAAAAATCAAACTGTAATAATAACTGCTGCCTGGCATTACCAACAGTGAGTGGTCTCTGGTCGATGGGGAAACCTCAGCTATGTTCAGCCGGGTCTAGTGGTACCCTCAGTGCCCACCCGGGACACTCACATCCACAAGCTAACTGGGACTAGCGCAAGAAAAAGTCGCAACCTAACCAAAAACATAATTACAGTCATGGTCATGGACATAAACATTGGTGGAAAAAACAACCAACCAGTCAAGCAGAAAAGAAAACCGGCAACTTTAACCATACAGGTATAAACAAGGGTATGGAAAGCTCGACTATTGGGTCAGCTGGGAGAGGGGGGATGGTTGAGGAATGGGAGGTGAGGAAAAATTGGGTTAAGAAACAACCCAGGTGTGTTCCCTCCTCATACTTATGATTGAGTAGTCACATCCTCAAAAACCGTGCACATGGGTTCTTGCAGAACATGTTTTTTGAGTTCAGTCGAACTGGTTTCACTTCTTCACAGATCTGTACATCTGTTGGTGTGGAGTACAGAGACTCATCCAGGCCATGCCGGAAGCATTCAGGTTTCCCCATGGGTGAGGATGAGTTGAGGAGACCAGCTCGGGTCTTCTCCTCTTGGGACCACCCGCCCGCCTGTAAAGGCGGTTGTTCCAGAACTCCTTCGCACGGGCAAATAGTTCGCCAATTTTGGCCGGGTCTATCACCCTGCATACACCAGCTATGGGAAAAGGGGTTCTGGTCATTGCGTCAGCCAGGCATCCTGTAGAGCCGTGTCACGCTGCTTTTCACACACACACACACACGCACGCACGCAGGCAGGCAGGCAGGCAGGCAGACAGACACACACGCACACACACACACACACACACACATATATATATATATATTATATATATATATATATATATATAATATATATATATATATGTGTGTGTGTGTGTGTGTGTGTGTGTGTGTGTGCATTTGTTTAGTTTAGTTTAGTTTAGTCAACGGATCAACATCACGGCACACGGGTGTTACACATAAGTGCCTCGTTCTACTCCTAACTCAAGCCTGAGTCCGGAGAATCTCATTTCAATGCACGAACCCCGTACCATCAGCAAGGATCTTGAAATAATGAGGGTTGATTTTTAACTCGAAATTTTGCCTGTGAGCGCCGTTAGGCTACTCTTTTTCGATTTCCCGCTGTCAATGGATTTCTCACATGCGCAACAATACACACGGGCGACCGATCTCACTACCCAGAAATCAGGGGAATTTTTGTTACTAGAAGTCCACGTGAAAACATTCCGGCCCTCACTGAGGCTTGAACCCTGGACCTCCATCACTCGTGGCGGACACCATACCTCGAGACCACTCAGCCCACGATATATATATATATATTCATTTGAAATTCGTTCGTGCCGCACCACTCGCAATTGCGTACGTTGAACATGATTATATCTGTAACATAATGTGATCAATCCCACCAGTTTGTGACACAAACACGGAATCGGAAAATTACATGTACGCACTAATTCGCACCATGCGATATGAAGTTGCAATATCTATAATTGGAGTGTCACCTCAGAATCGAACCAGGGCAGCGTCCCAAGTTTGATAGACGAATGGTTTAGAGAGGATTTGCCTGCTCAAATATCTCCCTGTCAGACTTCTGATGCCTTATCGTTTCTCTGATGTCCTTGTGTCTAGTAAGACCCCTGGCACTTTCAGACCGCTATTATCAGCAAGGATCACAAAGTAGTAGCAATGCAGATAAATGTTGTATCCATCAGCAGTCAGAGTTGATCCAGCACCAAGGAGAGACAAGGGGCAATTGATCTCATCTTTAGGTACTGCCTTACTCTTCCTCTTTTTCATCCTTCTATCTTTAGTCCCGTTTTCATTCTTGTCTAATTCCTCATGACATTAAGTTTCAACAACATATGAATGGGTGAATCATGTTTGTCTTACTAGAGAGGAGAGGGTGTTCGTGGACGATTCCAGTATGATATAAGCAAATGATTGGGATGAATATGGAAACGCTCAGCTTTGTCAGAGAGTTGTATCAGTCATGACAATGTCTGGTTGTCCTGGAGTCAATCTAAAACACTGATGTATGGAAACTCAGTCTAGTCGGATCTGCCCAATTCCATCATCTCCATCAATCACAAGCTGTGAATCCAGTGACTCAGAACACTCAACCTAATCTCAAACTAAGTTTTATTCCATCTACACTGACGATGACTTTTGTCATGCTTATAGCATGGACATTCTCGTCAGAAAGTCTATGAACTTAATGCCTACTTTATTTGATCTCAGCTTCATATTTCATGGGACTGTTGTTTAATATAGTGGTATACCCGAAATGTTTTTAGGACATTTTACCCAATACCAGCGTGATTTTATAGCATTTCTGGAGGAGAAGAATGAAAGGTCTTTTCATGAAAAGAATTTTAATGTAATACTGCACTCATAATGTACTTGATGTTTTTATAACATTCATGCATGCTTGATGTGTTGTTTGTGCATTAAATGTTGAGAAGCCTCTTATTAACTTACCTCTAGCCTTCAGATCATTTTGGTTGTATTAAAATGATGAAAATTAACCTTCCTGTTTTTCACTCACGTGTGATGTTATTCAAGTTCATTATATGTTTAATTAAGTGATTAGTTAACATATTTTGAATATCTTGGAACATCATGTGGCTGGGTAAACACTAGTAGGAAGCTTAATCTATTGATCCTACTTTAATCTCCCAGGTTCCAAATTGTCCATCTAGGAGAACTCTTTATACATAAATTATTATTGTACTCTTTTACCTCTTGGGGAAATAGATACAATTGGGGGCTTACGAGCTAAATTTGATTCTCCGGGGGAAGGACAGAAATTCTTGTGGTTCTTTATTTTATACGGGAGTTCCCTAGATATCCTGAGTCCTTTCGTGTCACATCCACATTCCAGTGACATACCCACACTTTTGGAAACCAGTCCCACCACTCTAACGTTACTTATTAAGGGGGATGCACTTGTGGGTACTGACCTTTTCCACCCATTATGCCACATTAAAATAGTCATGTGATAAATACTGACCAATGAATAAAAGAGCAAGTGCTTATCGTCCCATGATACATAGGTTCTGTTTCCAACCGTTGAGGAAATGGCCGGGTTGATACAAATTCCGTCCATAGAAGCTCAAAGGGCTATGATTCAGTTTCTTTCATTTGAAGGATCTCGACCAGTGGACATTCATCGAAGAATGCAGGCAGCGTACGGTAACAAATGTGTGTCGAAGACAACAGTGGCAAACTGGGCACGAATGTTTCGGAAAAAATCTTCGACGGCCGGGTCAAGCGCATGTTGTTGCAACAGAAAAAAAAAACCATCGCCAAAGTTTATGCAGCAGTACAGATGAATCGTTGTCGAATCATACGTTTGCTAGCGAAAGAATTTGATGTGTCAATTGGGATAATTCAAAACATAGTTCGGAAGGAACTGCAATATCGGAAGGTGTGTTCACAGTGGGTACCAAGGATGATGACCGACCACCAAAGAAGAGGAACGCATGGGATGGTGTTTGAACCACTTGCTGTGTTACAGAGTGGAGGGTGATGCATTTCTCTTCCGCATAGTGGCAGACAATGAATCATGGTGTCACCACTTTGAGCCGAGTAGCAAAAGAGAGAGCATGCAATGGAAGCATGCTGGATCACCAAAGGCCAAACACTTCAAGTTACATGTTTCCGCTGGTAAGGTTAAGCTGAGCGCATTTTTTGACCATGAAGGGCTATTGTTGGCCGACTTTAAAGAACCTGGTGTCAACATCAACTCTACCCACTACTTGGAAACACTAGACAAGCTGCAAAAAGACATCAAGAATAAACGTTCCGGCATGCTTTCTCGCGGTGTGATTGTGTTGCACGATAATGTTCGTCCACATGTCGCAAAGATTGTGCAGGAAGCATTAGTTTGGGAGAGGTGGGAAATTCTGCAACATCCATCTATAGTCCTGATTTGGCAAAGATTTCGACCCATCTTCTCTGTCTTGATAAAATCGACCTGTGTGTATAGAATCTTCTTCTGCCTCTCATGAGCTTCCATCTCTCGATTCTTTCATTGTGATCTAGAATTACTCGAGATCATCAATAGTCGCATACTCTCCAGGAATCTGTGAAAACACATACAAGCAGTAATTAAAATCACCACTTTTTTCCATCATATGTGAAAACACAAATAAGAATTAATTAAACTTGCTACTTATGCTTCCATCAAATGCGAAAACATACATAAGAAATAATGAAACTCGCTACTTTTTCCATGGTCTGAGAAAACATAAATAAGCAGAAATTAAAATCAGCAATTTTATTTCCTAGTTCTGTGAACACAGATAAACAATAATTAAACTCAATACGTTTGTTTCAATGATCTGCGAAATAACAAAAATTAGTAATTGAAATTGCTAATTTTAATTCCATAACCTGTGAAAATTAAGTTAGCAGTAACTACGCATGTTCTGCTAACAAAGGTGAGCAGGAATTAAAATCAGTACTTTTATTTCCTTGATCTGCGAAAACATAAGTGAACAAGTAATTACAATCACCATTGTCGTTTCCGTAAAGCAATATCTATAGTCTCCCCATCAGTTAAAAAAACCAACACAAACTTATATGTTTCTTTGATTCTGTATATCACTGTGACTCTATATATTACTGTGTCTCTATATATTAATGTGATAGTTTATATTACTTTGTTTCTATATATTATTGTGATTGTATATGTATATATTACAGTGATACTGAATATTACTGTGTCTCTGTATATTACTGTGTCTCTATAAATTACTGTGATAGTTTATATTACTTTGTTTCTAAATATTATTATGATTATATATGTATATATTACGGTGATACTGAATATTTCTCTGTCTCTGTATGTTAATGTGGTACTATATATCATTATGGTACTATACATTACTGTTTTACTATATATTAATGTGGTACTGTATATTACTGTGGTACTATATATTACCCGGGGAGTCTCTGTGGCGAAGTGGTCAATCCGTTTGACTCGTGCTCCGAAGGTTGTGGGTTCGATTCCGGGCCGCGTCCTTCGGTTTACGAGTTGAATGTTTCGGAGACTCCTGTGGGTCGTCGCCAAAAGCTACGGAGTTCGTGCTTTGTGTGACGCTTTCCGTGCTGCGGAAAGAGATCCGAGCCACATGGGATAAAACCCGGTGCAATGAAGTCGACCCTGTCGACTTTTAAGCGAATTTTTATTTTTATTAGCCGGCTTCCTGGCCTAGAGGTTAGCAACTTTTCTCCGTAATCTAGTATACTCTCGTAAGTAACGTGACGACGGTGAGAATCAGCAGTGGTTCGAATCGCGTCGGTAACTTACGGGGTATGTGAACCGGCCGCTCAGAAAGCAATGGCAAACTACTGAGCGTAATCTTGCCAAGAAATGAACAATCAGCTGAAAGATGCTTATGTTGACAGCGATGTCCTGTAAAGGATATGCAAACATTTATTTATTTACTTTATATTAATGTGGTACTATATATTACTGTGATTATGTATATTACTGTGACGCTATATATTACTGGAAAACTATGTTTTATTGCATTTGTATGCATTACTGTGATATTGTATATTACTGTGTCTCTATATATCAATCTGATGTTATATATTGCCGTGTCTCTATATATTACTATGACTCTATATATTATTGCGTCTATATATTACTGTGACAATATATTACTGTGTCTCTATATACTACCCAAAGAAATCAGGAGCCTTGAAAAGTGATCAACATCAAACAATTAGTATAATGAGTCACATCACGCAGATTTTGCTAAGAATTATCATGCAAAGAGTTAGGACGAAAATACAACCTGAAATAGGAGAAGAAGAATGTGGGTTTGTAGAATGCAAGAGCACAGTAAATGTTGTGTATATACTGAGAACCGTAATCGAACGTTCTATTGAAGTAAACAAAGAATTACATCTTTGCTTTATTGACTACACAAAGGCTTTTGATAAAGTGAGACATGTCAACATGATAAGGATGCTTGAAGATCTACAAATTGATGGAAAAGGCCTTAGACTTGTAAATAACATATATTGGAAACAACAAGCTGCCATAAGAGTTGATAATGAAGTAAGCCAATATCAGCCTATTAAAAGGGGTGTGAGACAGGGATGTGTAATGTCTCCAGATCTGTTTTCCCTGTACAGTGAAAGTATTTTCAGAAATATTGAAGATGTGGAGAGGATCAACATTGGGGACGCTGCATCAATAACATTAGATATGCAGATGATACAGTCTTGATTGCAGACAACGAACAGGACCTGCACCATTTAGTAGACGCGGTTGTTACACACAGTGAACAACTAGGGTTAGAATTAAATTGTAAAAAGACACAGATTATGGTCGTCTTCTAAATAGTACGTGTAGCCAGGTTCATCCTCGAAGTCAGTACATCTATCTGGGTATACTACAGGTTTCCTGAGTTTCTTGGGCTTCTTCATGTCTCTTTCATCCCAGCGCCTTTTGAATTCCTGGGGCCTGCGTTCCTCCAATTTTATCGATTCTAGGCACTCCTCCAGGTGGGTATTCTGCTTGCGGTTTTGGCTCGGTCCTTTGCAGGGTTTCATCTTGCGGCTTGTCTGCCTTCTCTTGCATAGCTTCTATTGGTTTGTTTCGGATTACTTCCATTTCAGCTTTCAGCAGCTCTCTCTCTCCGCTTTAATGGTGTGTAGGATTTCTTCGTTTTCCTTCTTCATCTCGGCCATACGTTCCACTTCTTTCTTGATGTTTTGCTGGATCTCCTTTATTTCAGCAAGCAGCTTTTCATTGTCGCTGGTCGGTGCTGGTGTTTGAAGTAGCTTGATTTGCTTCCTTAGCTCATCTATCTGGTCTTGCAGTTGAGCTTTTCCCGCTTGTGAGATGCTTGTAGCTGACTCGCACCTCCACTTTGCTTCGTTGTATGGTGTCTTTGTGTTGATGGCAAACTTTAACAGGTCTCTGTGTCGTTGCAGGTACGGACAGCCCAAGTATCTTGCTCCATGCCTGCCCAAGCAGTTGGCGCAATTTCGTTTGTTGTTGGGTGCTCGGAAGTCCGTGTCCAGCTTGGCCAGCGGACACTCCTTGAAGGTGTGGTGATCGGCGAAATACCGGCATGCTGCTCAGCTGTGGCCGGCCCTCTGACATCTGGAACATTGGGTGATCCTTGGAATGAATCTCTCTGGCTGCTGCATTCTCTTGAGATGATACCATGGAAAACCGCAGAGGAAAAATTCGAATGGCAGCAGAAACTCAAACTCGAAAGTGAAAACAGGCGCAAGGAGGAAAATTGAAACGTAGAAAAGCTCCTACAGAAAATACACAAAAAAGGAGACAAAAAGACCAAATACAAAGTCCTTATAAGGACTGTACCCGGAAGTGCCAGAAGCCTGCACCAACGAAGAGAACCACAAGAGCAGACGAGAACAAAGGATAGCCGCCGAACGACCTCCCCCACCCCCCAGCTGATGTCACAGACACAAAGCAACATAACCAGTTCGAGATAGGACTCACAAGACAAGAATTAGGGTGAATGAACCCACAAAAACCACGGACCTCAACAATAATCACAGACTGAAGAAGCATGTTTAACGAGGCCGAATTAGGAATTTTTGTTTTGAAAATTGGAATTGGAATTGGATTATGGTCGTCAATAGGAAGAACGAAATACCACAATGTAATAATATACAAGTAAATGGGAATATTCTTCAACAAGTGAATAGGTACAATTATGTCGGAACAGTAATAACATCTGATGGGAGATGCCTTGAAGAGATTAGAACAAGAATCCAATTGCAAAAGTAACCTTTAGCAAGATGAAAAACATACTGACCAATAAAAAGATGTCAATTGAAACGAGAAAAAGAATGTTGAGGTGCTACATAGAACCTGAACTTTTATATGGATGTGAAGCTTGGACAATGAGTAGTCAAGCTGAAAAAACATCTGATGGCTGTAGAAATGTGGTTTCTGAGGAAAATGCAAAGAATACCATGGACAGCCAGAAAGACCAATGAACAAGTCCTTCTAGAAACAAAGGAAGATCGTAAATTGATTAGAGACATTAGACGTAGACAGTCAAAAATTGTTGGGCATGTTATGACTAGAAATGAATTGGAGAACTTGGTGACAACTCGTAAGATCGAAGGGAACAGACCAAGGGGAAGACCTAGAAGTAAATACCTGGATGGCTTGGCCTCCTGGCATGGTCGAGACAGAAACACGGAGCTGATCCACGACTCTGGTGATCGAGTGAGATGACAAAATATGACCGCCCACGCTTATCGACATGGCACATGATGGATGGATGGATAGATGGTTTCCGACCCTGATGTCTTTCTCCTCCTTCTCAGTTGTGTTGGCTATTACCTGTGGTGGGTTGTTGTCGATCTTCCTCGTGGTGTCTTCAGTAGTAACGGTAGTTTCATGTTCTTTGATGCAGCTCACATGAAAGTTCTCTCCACCTGTCTTTACGGCTTTGTCGGCTCCCACGCTGCACATCTTGGATACCGCGTGTCTTTTGGTGTTCTTGCACGTGCCGTTTTCCCCCGTACCAGGCTTCTTGACTTGTTCAGGAAACTTGTCTTGTTAGCGCTCGCAGTGCATGCCTGTATATGTTACTGTGACTCTATATATTGTACATCACGAAGATTTTGCTAAGAATTATTATGCACAGAGTTAGAAAGAACATACAACCTGAAATAGGAGAAGATTAATGTGTGATTGTAGAAGGCAAAGGTACAATAAATGTTGCATAAATGCTGAGAAGATTAATCGAACTTCCTATAGAAGTAAACAAAGCCCTAAATCTTTGTTTTATTGACTACACAAAGGCTTTCGATAAAGTAAGACATGTCAACATGATAAAGATGCTTGCAGATATACAAAATGATGGGAATGGCCTTAGACTTGTACAAACATATATTGCAAACAATAAGCTACCATAATGTTTGATAATGAAGTAGGTCATTATCAGTCTATTAAGAGAAGTTGTGGGATGTTGATTTTAATTTATGAGAATATTATGTTAAGTTGTCTAGGTGATTTAATTTGATTCTCTATTATTTAGCCACATGAGATGATCATGGAATTCTACCTTAAACACAAGGAGGAAAATAGTTCACTCCTGTTCATAGCTGTATTTATGAGTACTTCTCCATTCCCATTTATCACCCTTTAACATTTACTATAGTGCTAGAAGACCTTGATTGTTCACAACATATAACAACCACTGTTGAACACCACATTTACTTGAGGTACACATCAACAAATTTTTGGACAACAGTTCAAGTATTAAATCAAAATCTGTAGTTACATATATATGTGTAATTAACACTATGCATTTTCAGACAGGCATGGGAATTATTTGCATTGTTACAATATAGTACCCAGTGACCCCAGAAAAAAATAAGGTTATTACAAACAACACAACAACCACAAATTGGGTCTACTTTCATTTTCCCTCATAATTAAGGCAAATAAAGATCTAATTAAATAGAACCCAACATATCAACATTTGTTTCTGACACCTTTTACCATTCTCTCATTTTAAAAATAATGAGTTGGTGTCAAAATACTATACATATATACCATAACATAACCCTTTAGTTGTACACCATTACCATGTAAAACACTCTTTACCTTTTCCATGTCATAGAAGAAAAACACACACATGAAAACAGTTGATACTAATAATTAAATTAATTAATTATAGTGTTCATTTAGTCATTGCGGATGGGTATTCCTTTCCAGTGCTAAGCTGTTAATGTCCATAATTATCCGGGCCAGCAATAAATACTCACAGTCATGTTTTATGTCCACTGAAGTTTGTTGCGGAACGACTTATACTCCCTATTAGGAAATAAATTCACCACATATACATATCCCCTCCATTGGGGCTGAATTCACGAATCTTCTGTTGCGAACGGCTCGGTGTCAGTGTGAAATTGAGGCCTGGGTTGGTCATACCTTCAGGAGATGCATCTTGAGTCTTGGACTAAGGTTCTTCCCTATATCACCATATCCGATGAAAAGGATGCCGACCTTTCAGCTTCTCGGCTTATAATATCCGAATCTCAATTTTGTTCCCACAGATTTTTCACCCACCTAGTCATCAGTCTATAACCTATTCCACAGTTGATGGCATTTAGGCTGACATGGGACCAGCACAGAGTTCTGATTCATTATTTACTTTCAGTGTAGACATACAATTCTGCTTGTTATTCATTTGGTTCATCTGGAATTAATTCCAGGATTATGCTGCAGGCATGAGACTGAAGAATATTATTCCACCACATATCCAGGGTTGCAGGCCATCAGGTGATTCCTGTGGTTGCAGGCGTAGAGGCATTTACTCCGCTAACTGCTTTCATATGGTCTTTTTTATTTGTTCAGGTTTTGGAACCTTGAGGTAATCTGGTGTTGTTATGGTTCAGATGTTCTGAAATTGCTTGTATTGGCTTATAAAGTTGTTTCAGTGTCTCTTCCCATTTGGTTGAGTTGGTGTTCATAGCTAGAACTTGGTGGTGAATAGCTGAATCTTATGTTTGAACTGTTGCAGCTGTGAGACGTTCTTTCGAAGACTTATCCATTGTTGGATATTAACTTGGTAATCCAACCAACAGTTGAAGGTTACTCACTGTTGTTAGTTTTAGTAACTTGTAGAAGGATTGTCCCAGTTTCACTGACTTGGTTGAATGATGAGGCCATAGGTGATACTTCTCAGAAGTAAAGCAGACGATACACTGTTGTCAGTACTCTGTTGATCTTCATCTTTGTAGATTATTAGATCTTGAAGTCCATCCTGGATATTCCTACTAAAATAGGACTTCCTCCATCACACCGTCAGTTGTCTTCGTATGTATCTCTTTTGCTTACGTTTGCAGCTTATGAGTGCAGCAGTAAACGATGTATTTATAGATCCAGAACATGGTTAAGCCATTTTGTCCTGACTCACCTTCATCAGGCTTTTAACCCAGGATCCTGATGATAGTTATGAAATGCAGTTCCACCAAAACCACCACTCGCTTCACTTCTATAGAAAAGGGATGACAAGAATGCAACACGAGCATTAACCTACTGGTTTATGGTAAAAGGTTTACAACACAATTACAAACAAAAATACAAAACAACAAGGGGAGAAGGGGAAAGGAGTGGGTGTCCACGTTCCACTGTCCCTCATTGCTAAGTAGAGCCATTCTGACTCTTAATAGTGAGTAAGGTATTTTCTCACTTATATTTTGTTATGTTGTTACTGGGACTATTAGATGAGTGAAGTCATTATGTCCATCCAACTTGTTGATATTGTCTCTCTCATTACTTGAAGAGAATAGCCTATACAGAATCTCTGTGGTTTCTAATGCCGCGTCTTCCTTTCGGCACTATAATCATCACTAGGTCAAGACTATTCAACATTGGCTTCTTAAGTACTGACATACACATGGATTCTTACATCAACATCCTCTAATCCCAAGGTGCAACATTAAAATGTATATTCCCACAGGAAAAAGTAACAATCAGAACAGAGAAAATTCTCATACCAGAAAAAAACATACATGTACATTTCTGTGATATTAAGTACATGATAATCATACATAATAATTAATCATAAATGATGATGCAGGGAGCCTATGGTTTTTGAATTTTCTTCAGGGGTTAATCCATAACTAAAACATACATTGTTTTCCCCCACTGCGTACAGCACATGAGGATAGTAATCGCTGTGATATATTTTGCCAATGACTGCTATTATTCGGAGTGTATTTATTAGAATAACTTATGCCGAAGGTCCAGTATTCTGAATATTGCAAGCAATTTATTCACATCAATCTTCGCTTCTGTTTCTACTACGGTGAGGCGACGGGGATTGAATCCTATCCGAACATGCATTTACATCACGCGTTTACTTTAATTGTTCATGAATTTATATTCTCAAACATGGCATTCCCTAACACTATTTTATGAAATGATTATATGTTCACCACTCATGCTGAGTGGTTGATAATCTGTTAACAAAAGGATTGTACTAAAATTTAGCACTCTAGTTCCAAGTTACAGATTATGAATTAGGAAAACAATTTATCCAAAATGAACTGAGTCCATGATATGCGTACTCATGTGTATGTCTCCGCATGGATACAATTTCCTTTCTATAGTACATAGATTATTTGCAGATTTCTAAGCATAGATAGTGAGATATAGTTCACAATGCATAGAAGTTTTAACATAGGAATATGAAATTGACAGACACGAGTTCTCTACTGAAGTATGAATCAAGAGTCTGTTCCCACCTTGAGAAAATGCTCTAGAATGTGTTTTTGACCTGAGTTTGATACTCTACGGTACACATAATATTTCTAGATTGTAAGCACTACTAGTGAGATATAAGTTCATAATGCCTATAAAAGATTTTAACATATGGATTTGAAATTGTAAAACATAGGAAAAATTACAGCGTGGCGCCCACATGTGTTTCATTGGTAAACATCATCCAGCCTGGTTTAAGAGAATTGTTGACTTATTATTCTAACTATTCTTAATTAAACATACTGGTCTATGTAATACATAAATACATCTTAATAATGTAGATATAACATACCAATAGTTGAAGAGAATCATGGTTTTAAAGGCAAAATTGCCTTTTTCTCACACGGGGAACTTTTACATGTCTGCTCCCTTTGTTTGGCTGAACTAAAATGGCTACACTGGGCCTTTGTTTTTCAATCAGTCGCCGGTCTTGGCCAGGTACGTGAGCCAAAATAAAGCCAAACTAAATTAAGCTGCCACGGTCAGTCTATCGCTGTTTTATTTTCTCCTACATTAAGTAAGTTACTTAAACAGTAATTGTAAGGGGTTGTTTATTTTTAAGGGAGTCAATAAATAGGAAAGGGTAAGGACGTTTTATTATATCACAGAAGTGTTAGACAGGGATGTATAATGTCTCCAGAACTTTTTCCACTCTAAAGTGAACATATTTTCAGAAATATAGAACATATGATATGATTTATCATTGGGGGACGTAACATCAATAACATTAGATATGCGGAATGTACAGTATTGACTGCAGACAATGAGCAGGATCTGCATTTAGTAGATGCGGTTGTTGTAGAAAGTGAACAACGAGGGTTAGAATTAAATCGTAAGAAGACACAGATTATGGTCGTCACTAGGAAGAAGGAAATACCACAGTGTAATATACAAGTACATGGGAATATTCTTAAGCAAGTGAGTCGGTACAATTATCAGAACTGTCACGATATCTGATGCAAGATTCCTTTGAAGAGAATAGAATAAGAATCGCCATTGCGATGGTAGCCTTTTGCAAGACACACATCATATATGATGTCAGTTGCGGAGAGAAAAAGAGTGTTGGGGTGCAACATAGAATCTATACTTTTGTATGGATGTGAAGCGTGGACAATGAGCAGACAAGCCGAATAACATCTTATGGCTGTGAAAATGTGGTTTCTGAGGACAATGCAAAGAATACCATGGACAGACAGACAAACCAATGACCAAGTCGTACATGAATCAAATGAAAATAGTAAACTGATTAGAGAAATTAGACATAGAGAGTCAAAATCTATTGACCACGTTATGAGAAAAAATAAATTGGATAACTTGGTGACAACTGGAAAGATCGCTAGGAAGAGAATAAGGAGAAGGCAGAGAATTAAATACTTGGAAGGTGTGGCCGCTTGGTGCGATTAAAACAAAAACACAGATCTGATTCACTCTTGTGATCGTGTGAGATGGCGAAACATGACCGCCCACTTTTTGGCATGGCACATAATGAATGAATATATCACTGTGGCAATATATTACGATGACTTTATATATCACTGAGACATGTATGTCTGTGATTTTAAATTTTACTGTGACAATATAGTACTGTTGGAAAAAAGTACATTATATATATATATATATATATATATATATATATATATATATATATATATATATATATATATATATATATATATATATATATATATATATATATATATATATATTATATATATATATATATATATTACTGTGACTCAATACGTTACTGTGACACAGTATATTACTGTGACATAATATATTACTGTGACTTTCACTGTCCCGACCTGCTCTTGTATTAATCCGTGTATTTAAATTGAGATTCCGTGGCGAAGTGGTTAAGCCGCCTGCCTCGCGGTCCGATGGTCGTGGGTTCGTTTCCGTCTCCGTCATTCAGTACATGGTTGCAGTTTTTTCCCCAGAGATTCTTGGGGATCGTCGCTGGAGCTACGGGGTTCGTGCTCTGTGCGACGCTATGTGACCTATGTGCTAAGCGATTGCGCCATATGCAATGACGTCAATCATCACGCCTATTAACCCCCTTATAAACTATGTTTTAGATGCTCATGTGGCGACATCTGCCATACATAATTATTATTGTATTACCCCCAGTTTCAGTCCCGACTCCAGAATAGTTTCTTCCACAAGCAAGATTGAAGATCAGCGAGCATCACTTATTTTGTTATGATAGAATCGTGAACACTTAATTTGTAGTTTCTCTAACAAATAACAGTTAATTAATTTAAAATCAATACAGATATAAATAAATACAATAGCACACAATGCAATGTTAACACACATAGTTCATGGGCTGAGAATGATCGTGCGTGACTTATCGGGAGAGGGACACACAAAAACGGGGGGCGTGGGCGGGTAACTGATACACTGATACATCTGTCCAGGTATAATGAAAGTGGCCTATTGGGGTGGAGAGAAACACTGATAAATACTACCAGGTATAAGGCAGGTGGCCTATGGGTGAATCATGTATAATGAATGTGATCTATGGGGACAAACTGAAACATTGAGGGTTGTATCCACCTGGATCAGATGCATCCATGTGCAACGAAGGCGATAAACGTAAGGAAAATAACCAGTGAATAACAAATTATTGAACAGACTAAGTTATAGAATACTTTTTTGTTGTTGTTACATGTCCTATACGCCGATATCCCTGGCCGAGGGGTTAGCAGCTTTCTCCGTAACCCCGAATACTCTCGTGGTTGACGTGAGCGCAAGAGAATTGGAAGCGGTTCGAGTCGCGCCAGTGACGTATGAGAGTATGGAGCCGGTCGCTCAGAAAGCAATGGCAAACTACTGAGCGTAATCTTGCCAAGAAATCAACAATCAGCTGAAAGATGCTGATGTTGACAGCGATGTCCTGTAAAGGATATGGAAAACATTTATGTCCTATACAGGACATTGCTGTCAAAACCAGCATTTTTCAGCTGATGTTGATGTCTTGGAAAGTATTTATGTTCAGTAGTTTGCCATTGCTTTCTGAACACCCGGCTCACATACCTTTTCGTAAGAAACCAGCACGACATATTCTGCTGCCAAATCGCGCGCCGCAGTGTTCCTAACTCGGGTACGATCGTGTCAAATCGATGTTTGAACCAAGATCTATCAGTTGAAGTTTGTGGTTAGAAATGCGTAGATCTGTCAGTTGAAGTTTGTGGTTAGAAATGCGTAGGGTAAATAAGATTGAGTTCGTGTCACACTACCCCGCACACACATTAAAGTAAACATTTTGAGAACATGAATTATTTCCGTGGCAACATGTAACAAAGGACATGGACCGTTAGGGAATTTCCCGCCTGAGAACATGGCGATTCCCGCTTGACAACTTTACAATTTCCGACTGAGAACTTTAAAATTTCCACCTAGGTAGGAACCGTTTCCTGGTCAGGAAACACTGATCTACAAACTGTACACTTTGACTGTCGTTGGGTATTTTACAGCCTCTGAGTCTGTGTCCTCAATCGCCCTACGATACTCCGTCAAATCATCGTCTTTGAACATCTTCAGAATTCAACGTGAACATAGTTAACTCGAGCGTGCTGACATCTTCATTAATGTCTAGACATGTGTGGACTTGCTTACCGTGCTTGAGCCAGTCTGGGTTTCTGCCATTGGGATCTCCAGTTGTCCTTGAATGACGTCTCTCCTTCTGCTCTCTGCTCTCTGTTTTCTGTTGACTGGGACGATAATAGAGTTAGTCGGAGAGCTAGTGGGTGTATGTGTGAGATTGTTTGAATGTGAGAGAGAAATATATAGAAAGAGAGTCAGAAGGGGAAGATGGTAAAACTATTGAAACAAATGTATAAAGGATGATTAGTCGCTCAATCAATCCACCAAAGTAAACGCAAAGCAATTGTAAGATTTAGGGGAGGGAGGAGAGACAATTGCTGTAAGCAGGGTATAATGAAAGTTAACATCTGGAGCCTCGAAAGTTATAGATTGATAAAGTTTTCCATCTCCGCACTTTGAGACATACTGGGAATATGGTGATAGATCCATATTTGTATAAATCAATCGCCACTCGGTGTTGTCTGTATCACACCGGCCACTTTGTATTCCAGTAATATTTATTGAGTCCTATTATAGACTGGGTTGATCTTGAAGCCCACACAATTTCGAAAACACGTCCCCACCATACGTAGATTCGACAACAGAACAAGCAGACAAGCGTGCGGGCCAATGCACTAAAGTAGTTCCCAATTATTACAATATTTAATTGTGATTCTTTGTTAAACAAACACAATATAGTTCTCATAAACTTTAGACTGTTGTATACATACGCATTTAAGTGAAGGGTAACTGGGAGTCATGAAGAGATCCCAGCCATTGATTATCAAACCCTGTGAGTTGTTGATACCATAGTGGTTTACAATAAGTTGACACCGTTTCTATATGATGCTGACTCCAGTGTGAAACGTTAGTTTCAGTCTCATGAGTTGTACCGAGGCAATAACAGGGGAGACAATCGGCATAAGGCCCTATAGCCAGGTACAAACTACTTCTCCTCCCTTTCAAGCAGTTAAAGTTAGTCGCATATCTTGTACATTACGACCAATCAACCCCAACATGTTGTGGCTATTACTACTACTACTACTACTACTACTACTACTACTACTACTACTACTACTACTACTACTATTACTACTACTACAACTATTACTACTACTACAACTACTACTACTACTACTACTACTACTACTACTACTACTACTACTACTACTACTACTACTGTAACAACAACTACTAGTACTATTGCTACTACCGTATTTCCCCCAGAATAAGATCTACTCTAATAATAAGTTCTAGCACTATTTTACAGGGTGCTTTTAATAAAAGGCCAGCCCCTAAAATAAGCATTAGTTAAGATCATCAGTTAGAATAAGAGACTTGTTGCCGAATCGCCAGTCGGAGTACAGACGCCATTGGTGCGTTATGTATAATGAACGGATGTGGTTCATAATTCAATACGTCATTCATGTTAAATAAAGAAGCAAACATTTGTTACCAACCATTTTTTCGTCACTTTTGTGTGTGCCATCGTTCTTAAGTCTTATAATTTGTGTTGCCTCACCTGTCTCGTAAGCTTTCAATTAACACTAGATTTAATGGTAGACTTCAGAGAATAATATTTTGACACCCAGGCAAGATTAATGCAAAAAAGAACGAGCTATTCTGTGGATTAAAGAAATGAATCGTTGAAGACTCCCGGGGCGAGAATCCTACGGCTTTCTTCAAAGAGAAGAAGCTTGATCTCCGAATGGTTTGAAAATGGCGAGCAGAGCACAATAACGTCAGTCAACAGGTGGAAGAAGGAAATGAAATGAAGCTCAAGAGTGGATCAGGCTGGCAACCATTATTTTCTGAAGTGGAAGACATCAACTGTGAATGGATTGCTGACACGAGAGCAAATACTTTGGTTGTTCGCAGGGCTGATATTCAAACATTTTCCCTTGTATTTCCAAATCTCAGAAGAATTCAAAGCATCATAATACTGGCTGGATGGCTTTATTCAGCGAAATAAACTGTCTCTAAGAAGTGTAATGCCATGGTGTGAAGTGTAACTATTGGCATAGGGAAAGAGTGTCACAGGAAAGGACGTGACACGCGTGACTTTAGGTCATGAGCTGGCACGCCGAGATTGCCACCGGAGCGAACCCACGTGATCGCTAAGGTGACAAGGGCATTCAAGCCGTGGACGTGGTCCTGTGCGGATGCGCCACGAGGCAGAAGATGGTGATAGCCAAAGATTGTGCCTACCATTTTAACTAGTTGTGTAGAGATGTAATTTAATGTTGTGTAATTCTGTGCGAAAATGTTGAGTTCTTTATCAGATTCACCTATATCAGACACCTATATCAGATTCCGGAATAAAACGAGAAAATTCGCACGGGAGATGTGTTGTAAAAGAGGTGTGAAGTTGAGAATCGATAGAAAGAAGAGCTTTATAGAAAGCTGCCTGTGGAGGACTGAATGAACGTTAGACCCATAGGAAGTTCGACTCCCAGTCAGAGAGGAAGATTGTCCATTAGGATCTATTGATGTGTATTCTGACATTGTAAAGAGCCCCATTGTGTTATAAACCACCTGGCACTACTGAATGAATGAATGAAACCCATATACAGGTCCTGATGGACAATCTTTCTCTCTGACTGAGTGGCGAACTTTCTAGGGGTGTAACATACATTCAGTTGTCCCCTGGCAGGTTTTGTAACATCGTCTTTCTGTCGGTCCTCAACTTCATACCTCTTTTTAAAACGCAACACCAGTGCCAATTTCTTCTATTTCTTCCTGAATCTAGTACACAATGTAGACTCGCCATGTGCGCACAGAAATACACGACACTAAATTACAATCTAAACATGTTTACAAATATAATAACATGGTAGGCGTATTCTGTGGTCATCACCATCTTCTACATCGTGATGCATCCGATCACACTAACACCCACGAATTGAATGACTGTGAATGCCCTTCTCACCTTCGCAATCACGAAAGTCAATCATTATATTTTCGGTAGATTGGATAAACAAACAGGTGGACAGCACGCAGCCCTGACGGACTCCTTGCGTGATGTCAAACCAATCTGATGTCTTGCCATCTGTTCTAACCGCTGCTTGTTGGTCTAGATCAGAGTTCACCAAACTACGGCCCGCGGGCCGAATCCGGCCCGCGACGTCATTTCGCCCGGCCCGCCGACAGTACCCCAACTGGCTTGATATAACGTATGGAACACGAGACGTTGTTATACAATTTAAATGTAAATATTATGTTTAGAATAATAGGAGATCGTCACACGTGTTGACACCTCCTAGCTGCTATGTGCCTTAAATTTACTATTTTCAATTATAAATTAACGTATCTATATTTTCTTGTTTATTGTAATGTTTGCTTATTTCGCGCCATCCCAAGTCCTTCCCCGGCTCGTGGTAGTGCAGCTTACGCTCTGACATTACCATGGTTTCCATGGCAACACACAAACACACACACTCATCATTCCCTTCCCAGATGCGTCCTGCTGTCAATACAGGTCCGATGCTCCAAAATATTTACTTCTTTTTGCCAGTCATTCATTTTATAGGTATGTAACAAGGAGTTCTTTGATTGACAGTGATAGGTAAGTGAACTACAAGTATGAATAGAGGCAATAAAGTAGAAAACATAGAATAAAAAATGCCATAGAATTCTCGTGTTATTACGAGAACCCCAGCTCAGAAGAATTATCTGGTCAAGGTGTTAATCGAGCTGGTCTCTAGACCAGTGTTTTTCAACCTTTCCGCTGGAGCAGATCCTTATGCAAATGTTTACGTTGCTCAAGAGCTCAGTACGATGATCCAAGTGTCTGTCCTACTTTATGCAATAAACCAGATGGGCAGAAATGTTTGCATTTGGGTGATTTCGGTCTGTTTCGGCAGAACCCCTGGCTGCCAGTTGCAGAACCCGGTTGAAAAACACTGCTCTAGGCTGTTTCTTTATGTCGGCCCTGTATTTATATATATATAATAAGCAGTGCATGTTAAATTCACTTGTCATTGCTTGCTTGCTTGTGTTCGTTGGCTTGAGCTCCAACGCGAAGTCCTGTATATCGGATGAAGGCGAGGTCTTGTAAATATATATATACCACCTGGCACTACTGAATGAATGAATGATACCCATATACAGGTCCTGATGGACAATCTATATCTCATCTCATCTCATCATGTTCCTCTTGTACCTTGCGGTGTCGAGGTGAAGTATAAACTTCGTGAGAGTGCCTGGTTATGGGCTTCGTATATCGACATTCCCATGGATTCTGTTATTCCCTCCGTCCAACGTTTACGTGGTCGGCCTCTTCCTCTGTTTCCATCTGGTCTGTACATCATTGCTTGTTGTGGCATGCTGTTGACTGGTAGCCTACTTGCATGGCCAAACCATTTGACTTGCTGCTTTCTAATAAAATCTAGAGCAGCTTTAACCCCTACTTTAGTCCTGATTTCTTCATTTCTGATCTTCTTCTTCTTCTTCGTTCATCCGGAGTTTTTTTTTCCGGATGTGATTGCGTTGTGCCTGTTTACAGCAGAGCTGCGTTCTTGCGCCGTTAGGACGACACATCCGACTTCTGCGGGCATTTGTTGACCGGGTTAACCTTCCCGAATTTTTCTGATCTTATCTATTATTGATACGTTGAGTATTCTTCTCAGAAACCTCATTTCTGTTGTGATTTTTCTCTTCTCTTTTTCTGTCATTGTCCAGGTTTGGCATTGGTAGCACAGAGTTGGTAGGAAGATTGTGTTGTAAAGTGCTTTCTTAGTAGTTATTGATACATGTTTGTTCTTTAGTATTGGTGCCATTTGTCCAATGAGTTGATTTGCCTTATTGCACCTATTTTCGATCTCGTCTTCTGATCTGCCATTTGATGATATTATACTTCCTAGGTACTTGAAGCTCTTTACTTGTTTCAAGGGATGTTCGTTTAGGTGAATTGTTGCTGTTTGTTCTTCTTTAGTTATAGTCATTACCTCTGTTTTGCTTGTGCTAATTTTCATGTTATGTTCCCTACACATTTCGTTTAGACTATTCATGTGGTCTTGTAATTCAGCTTCTGATTTTGCTATTAGTGCTTGGTCGTCCGCAAACAGGAGTTCTCTAATGGTTAGATTTGCAGATGGTTCTTCTTCCGTGTTCTCGTCATGCGGTATTCTTGCTGTCTGTGCTTGGCTGGTTTCTTTACATATGTTGTCTATATATGTTATGAACAAGAGAGGGGACAGGACACAACCTTGTCGTACTCCAGATCTTATGGTGAAGGGTTCTGAGTGTTCTCCAGTTGCTCTCACTATGCATTCACTGTTGTTGTATAAACTTCTACATAGGTTTGTTAGATGTGTACTCACTCCATATTGTTTAAGGATTTCCCACAGCTTGTTTCTATCTACCCTATCAAATGCCTTTTCTTGGTCGACAAAGGCTAAGTAGAGTGTTTCATTGAATTCAATTGATTTTTCTATAAGTTGTCTAAGAGCCAGTCCGTTTATACTTCTTAGTTTTTCTACCAGCAGTATGAAGATCCCCTGCCGGCTTGTTAGGCCAGTCGCAGGTTTAGGACACTAATCTGACCACAGGGAGTCCATCCCCTATGGCGAGCCATATATATATATATGTGTGTGTGTGTGTGTGTGTGTGTGTGCGTGTGTGTGTGTGTGTGTATCATTCCGTCAGTCAATCAAATGCCGCATTTCACAATGAAGGTTGGCTGCAATGGATCTCCAACACTGTCTGTCTCTCGCCCTGATTATGCATTCTGTCAGATTGCTGTTTGTGCACCACTTTATGTTATATTCCCACTTGTATCGCTGTCTACTTCTTGCTCGTTTAACTTCAGCCTAAACTCCAGTATTGTTTTCATAAATGTGTTGTCTTTTAACGTGGCTCTTTGTTATTTCTTTCATCAACTTTCTTTTTATTCCCTGTTTATCTAGAACCTATGTATTTAATTCTTTTTGTGTCCATGAAATACAACAATTTCGACTGTATATCCACATCTTCTGTATTTGATTGATTTTGTGTCCATGAAATGCACCATATTCGTCTGTATATCCACATCTCCAGGGCTGATATTCGACTTTCTAATTGCTTGTTCATTGTCCAGACTTCTGGGCCATGTAGTAGTGTTGAATACACAACATTTGGCAAGTTTAATTTTTATTGCATTGTTAATCCCCCTAGACTGGCTCCCTGGAGAAGGGGTTAACGACTTTCTCCATAATCCCGTATATCCACGTGAAGTACACAGCTGCGCGAGATTCGGCAGAGTATTGCGTCGGGTTGGTTACTTACGGGGTATATAAGCCGGTAGCTCAGAAAGCAATAGCAAACTACTGAACGTAATCCTGCCAAGAACAACAACAACAGCTGAAAAATGCTCGTTTTGACTGCAACGTCCTGTAAGGGATTTTTTTTATTGTGTATCCCTTACGGGACGTTGCAGTTAACACCAGCATTTTTCAGCTGCTGTTGATGTACTAGACAAGTGTTACGTTCAGTAGTTTGCCATTGCTTTCTGAACGACCGGCTCCCATACCAGCACGTTAAAACACAACGCGACACGGTCTGCTGCACACCTGGTACCCGGCTCACGAACCGCGTTCGGAAGCCTTTAGCCACATAGCCGGCATGTAAGGGATATGGAACTTAAATATTTTTTTAAAAAAATAGATGTTAATTCTGATTTCATGTTGTTGAAAACATTTCAGATATTCCTATTATCTTTTTTGATTTCTGTTCCACTCCTCCCATGATCCGTTATTACATACGTGTCCGAGACAGGAGAAGCTAGCTGATTACTGTAATGTGCCGACGCTCGGAGCTCGGAGGAAAGGCGAGACGGACATATAATCAGATTGCTACTGGAACTATTAGTGTTGGAACTCTTCGCTGGCTGCTGGGGATGGAGGCGGAGCGCTTATGGGAATGTCCCGAGTGCTGTGATGTCGGTTCCTAAATCAATCAATCAATCAATTTACTGTAATGTTTATTGTTAGCCTCTTTATTCCACAGCAGTATTCTGCACAATACCTGTTTACTTGTTGCACTAGTGTTTATGCCGGCTGCATGGCCGAGGGGTTAGCAGCTTTTTCCGTTAATCCCAAATACTCTCGTGGTCAACGTGAGCGGACAAGAATTAGAAGTGGTTCTCCGTTATTCAAATTCACTACGGGAAAACATTGTTTTGAATTTCTCAAACGTCGCCACCCATTACTAACTGTGAAGCGATTAGATGGATTACTCAAGCTGAAGTGTAAAATATCGTTACAGGATTGTCGCTTGAGATAATTGACATTACTGTGCGAATATGTGTATATTTCAACTTGAAGGATTTATCTAGTTAATTCACGTAAGTTGTGTGATTTCTGCAGTATGTACCTGACGAGATACTGCGAAATATGCCAGGCAATAAATCGTGCAATCTATTGTTTGTGTCTTCTTTCACTACGGGAAAACATTGTTTTAAAAGTATTAATTATCACTTATCTGTTTTCTTGCTCTTATTGATTGACAGAAGATCAAGTGGTTTGGCCATGTCGTTAGAATGCAACACCAGCAACTACCATCACTGGCCTTACATCAAAGATCATCTGCGACGAGACCACAATGACGTCCAAGAAGAAAATGGATTGACGACATCAAAGACATTGTACAATCACACGGAATGACACTATCCAGTGCCGCCCACCGGGAACTGGAACGCAAATTATTCCTCCCCACGGCGCTTGGCGGCAGAAGTGGAAGATGATGATGATGATAATGATGATGATCATTTCCGTCTACTATGTAATTATGTGCGAGTATGTATAAAGTAATTATTGTTTGGTGTTGTAGGAGTAATTAATCATTAACTGTCCTGGTTATACGAGAGGTTAATAGAACATACATATATTATGAGTTGCTGCACACGGACTAAGTTAAACCCACCTCTTATACGATACAAGATAACCCCACACACAGCACAGGTAATACAGCAAATGACCATAACGATTGCAATGGTGACGAGAGCTACGGGGATTGCCACGTCCAAGTGATCATCTTGACTTGTCTTTGAGTTACTTGGTAGATTATCTGAAAGTACATGATATCTCATGGAACATAGATTCAACCACAGTTCTTTTCAGAACTATTGGGAAAAGAACATAAAACTACAATAACAAAAAAACAAACAAACTAGGATAGCTTGGTTTGATTATACAGGGACTCCCCGCTATACGTCTTTCCGGTTTACGTCGTTTTGCTATAGCGTCGTTGTCACATAGGGGACATAACTTCACTTTACGTCGTGAGATCTGGAGGACTACTACTTAAAATAAAGATTGTTGCATGTTCTTTACAGAACATCGCAATCAACCTCAGCCTGTTTAGGTTGCTTGTGACTTACTAGTTTAGTTTAGTTTAGTTTAGTTTAGCCGAGGGATCAACATCACGTGTAACCAATAAGTGCTCTGTTCTAATCCTAACTCAAGCCTGAGTCCGGAGAATCTCAGCTCAGTGTACGATCTCCGTAGCACCGGCGATGATCCTGAAATACTTTGGATAGATGTTTTACTCGAAATTTTGCCCGGGCAGCGCCGTTAGGCTACTCTTTTTCGATTTCCAATTGCTAAGGGATAGTTTACGTGTGCAACAATACACACGGGCGTCGGATCTCAATACCCAGTGACCAGGGGACATTTTGTTACTAGACGTCCACGTGAAAGAATCTCGGCCCTAGCCGGGGCTTGAACCCAGGATCTCCAGCAAGCGAGGTGGACACCATACCTCGAGCCACTCATCCCCCTGTGATTTATTGGGAAATTTTACATTCAGTAGTTTCCTGTTGGCGGTCTCCCTGGCCTAGGTATTAACGTCTTCATCCGTAATCCCGTATACTCTCGTGAGTAACGTGACGTGCGCGAGAATCGGTAGCGGTTCTCGCCGCATCGGTAACTTAGGGGTATGTGAGCAGGTCGCTCAGAAAGCAATGCCAAACTGTTGAGCTAATCTTGCCAAGAAATCAACAATCAGCTGAAAGATACTGAGGTTGACAGCGATGTCCTTTAAAGGATATTAGAACAAACAAAAAAAGGTTTCCTGTGGCTTTCTGAATATCCAGCACTCTCACTATTGTTAAAAAAACAACGCAAAGCAATTTGGTTCCAAATCGCCTGCAGTTGATTTCGAAGGCCGTATGCGGGATTGGGAATTTCGTTCCCTACTCCGTCGCCACTGACGCGGGCAACATTTAAAGTGTTGGAGCACAAAATAAGGTGAAACGGACAAAAGGACGCCCGAGAGCCAGGTAGTAAACGCAGACATGCAAGAACTTGGGGGTTCACATTAAAGCGTAGCTTACCAGACAGCTGCAGGCGATTTGGCAGCAGACCGCCTTGCGTTGGTTTTTTTTAAATGAAATGTGGGTACCTGTCGTTCAGAAAGTAATGGCATAGCAAACTAATGAACGTAAACTTGCCCTCGAATCACGAACAACCATACAATGCTGGGGTTGACTGCTACGTCCTGTAAAGGATATGCAAGTAACTTTATTTGTTACCATACTTGAAGAGAAAGACGGATAGAGAGGGGAGGAGGGAAGAGACAGAGAGTTAGAGAGAGAAAGAGAGAGGGAGAGAGAGCAAGAGAGATAGCGAAAGAGAGAGTCAGACAGAGAAAGACGGGCAGCCAGAGAGAGATCAAGAGACACATAGAGAGAGCGCGAGAGAAAAAGAGAGCCAAAGAGAAAGCGAAAGAGCGAGAGGGAGAAAGACACTTAAATGCGATTAAATTGGAGCCAGAAAATTCAAACGATACAAAACTAATTTGACTCTCACTGGTAGTTAACCAAAAGATGGTTGGTGTCTATTGTTAGCAGATGACAGAGAAAAGGTAACATGTATGAGATACAGCTTTCTGAGTGACCATCATGTAACTGGTCAATTGCAGAACTTCGCGTTGACCACAACCCGTCGATGAGACTCTAGATTCTTCATTAGCTCTCCTGTCTTATACGTTTTCACGCATCTTGGTAGAACTCTAACTTTTCTTCATGGAGCCATGCCTTGTATTACATAACCACTTTAACGTTTCACGCCTCCATATTGTTTCAAGTTATGCGGTATGTTATTGTTTAAGAGCTAGCCTTCTTTGATGTTCAGATCTTCTAAAATATTGTTGTTCCCCGAATGTTTCTGAACTTTTTGAGTTCAAACTGTACGACTGTCGGTCATGACGGCGTTCCTGGGATCGCAGCTGTGGTGAAGGTGTTAGGAAGGCGATTCCCTAACCGGCATACCGCTTTCTAAACACAGCTGCCAGGGATTTGGAAGCAGACCGCCTTGTTATGGTTTTCATACAATGGTATGAGTTCCTGTCGTTCAGAAAGCAATGGCAAACTACTGTACGTAAACTTGCAATGAAATCAAACACAGCCAAAAATGCTGGGGTTGACTGCGATGGCATGTAAAAGATATGCGGCTACATTTTCAATACTTTAGTTTTTACTTGCTCTCCAGATCCACTCAACTTTGTCAAATATTTGACAAACCAGGATGGATGTATTGCCGTGTTAATTGTTAAATGTGTGTCTACGTTTGTGTTCGTGGATGCACTAACGTTTTCGAACTTATGTCTCCTCTGTGTTCGAAATCAGCTGAAGACAATTTGAAAGCAGACGGCGTTGCCTTGATTGTGATGGTATAAGTGTCGATCAACTACAGAGCGTAATCTTGCCAAGAACATCAACAACAGCTGACAAATGCCGGTTTTTACTGCAATGTTCTGTAAGGGATATGGAACTTTTAAAAAAAAAACGTGTCCATCGGTGAAAAAACAATGACAAACTACTAATCATAAAAATTGCCCAGTAAATCACGAAAAAGATGGGGTTGAATGCGACGTCTTGTACCAGGCCAACAAAGAAACTTTTATCCCCTCTATAATCCATACATTTAATAAAATATTCCTGGCAGCTGTTTAACTTATCTGGCTGTCTCTTCGTATGAAGTAGAATCAAAGACTGTATGTTTCTCTGTTGACTATAATTTGTTTCGTCTATAACTTAATGTCTTTGCGACTACATTTTTATTGTGAGACGCAATAGCGCAGTAGCTAGATGTTCGCCTATGATAGGTCATGAGTTTGAAACCACATGGGTACGGATTTATTTTATAAATTGTTCTGTGCTCCGAGGTTAGCCCAGTCTGCAATAGTTTCCAGGAGGTGTCTAGGGAAGTAAAAGCGGCCGATACTGACCGAAATACCCACCGAGTGCCGAGTGGTTTATATAAATATGGATCAGGTACCTCTTGCAAAGTGCCTGTAATGCCCTATAATATTTCTTTTAGATCTTCATTATTCATTTTGTACGTCCAAAGAATTTCTAACATAGATATATAGAATCGTTGTTTTAATCATTATGTGTATGTGACTGTAACAAACAAAAATTAGTTGCCTGTGATTTAATTAAAGGATGTGGCAGTCAACGGCAGCTACTATCATTTTGGTTTTACTGTTTGCTACTTACTAGGGAAGTTTACGTTTGGGAGTTTGCCACCGCTATCTGAACGACCGACACTCATGCCATTGTAACAATCAACACAAACGGTCTACTTCCACATCGTGTGCAGCTGATATCGAACCCGCTATGGGGGATTTTATTTTGTACAGTATGAGTATGAGTATGAATATGGCGGTGCGTCTTGGAATGTAAATGAACGAATTAGGAGGATATTGGACGCAATAGAGATGTGGTTCCTGAGACGAATGTTGCGAATTCCTTGGACTGTCAGAGTAAATAACAACATGCCTGAAAGAAGCTAATGAAACTAGAACATTATATAAAACAATAAGAAAGCGGCAAACAGCTTTTTTTGGTCATGTGATGAGAAGAGAGGTATTGGAGAACATCGTGACAACTGGAAAGATCGAAGGGAAGAGAGGTAGAGGCAGACCAAAAGAAATGATGCTGGATGGATTGAGACTGTGGCATGGAGGAATATCAACGGTAGAGTTGATCCAGAAAACCAAAGACCGAGATTTGTGCTAGTCGGCATGGCACTTGTTGATGATGCCACAGAAGTCACAGACAACGTTACGAATAAATACAAGTAGGGCATATATTAGAATTAGAATTGACATCGAAACTACAGTTATTCTTACTTTGGTTGTTGTCAGACTTATTCGTGGCGGTTTGTGAGCGGCCATGGCCTAAAGTTGACTTATCACCACTTCCAGTAATACCTGGCGGGAAAAAAACAGACACCAAAATGATTCTAAGACAGATAGGAGCGCTGATTAGTTGATTGTGAACCTTGGCATTATTGCGATTCTTGGCTTTCGTTGAGATTCTTGGCTGTACTTGTGATTCTTGGCTATACTTGTATTTCATGGCTGTACTTGTAATTCATGTCTGTACTTGTAATTCGTGCCTGTACTTGTAATTCTTGGCTGTACTTAAATTCTGGTCTGTACTTGTAATTCTTGGCTGTACTTATAATTGTTGGGTGCACTTGTAATTCTTGGCTGTACTTGTAATTCATGTCTGTACTTGTAATTCGTGCCTGTACTTGTAATTCTTGGCTGTACTTATAATTCTGGTCTGTACTTGTAATTCTTGGCTGTACTTGTAATTCTTGGCTGTACTTGTAATTCTTGGCTGTACTTGTAATTATTGGCTGTAATTATAAATCTTAGCTGTACTTGTAATTCATGTATGTACTTGTAATTCATGTATGTACTTGGAAAGCAGAGGTGTTTCCAAAGCACCAGGGCCGGGTTATATACTGGCCAAGACCTATTGACGCGTCCTCTTCTAGCGTCCTGGGCAACAGGTCCCTTTGGGGTCCTGGCTAAAGTCAGTAGGATCGCCGATTCCTCCGAAGTCGGAGAGTGTCTGCCTGTACGGCGAGGAACCACCAGTCTGCACACCAATAAGCCAGACATGGGACAACGGATACTCACGCAAAACTCAGGTCCTGTATGACATCACACTGATGTTGGACAACAGGATGTCTTCAACCGACATACAGGACTTTACGTTGGAACTCAAGCCAACGAACACAAGCAAGCAAGCAAGCAAGCATGTATGTATTTGTAATTCTTGGCTGTACTTGTAATTCTTGGCTGTACTTATAATTCTTTGCTGTGATTGTAATTCATGTATGTACTTGTAATTCATGCATGTACTTATAATTCTTGACTGTGATTGTAATTCATGTATGCACTTGTAATTCAAGTATGTACTTGTAATTCGTGGCTGCAGTTATAATTGTTGGCTGTACTTGTAATTCATGTATGTACTTGTAATTCCTGGCTGTACTTATAATTCTTGGCTGTGATTGTAATTCATGTATGCACTTATAATTCATGTATGCACTTATAATTCATGTATGCACTTATAATTCATGTATGCACTTATAATTCATGTATGTACTTGTAATTCGTGGCTGTACTAGTAATTCTAGGCTGTACTCGTAATTCATGTATTTACTTGTAATTCATGTATGTTCTTGTAATTATTGGCTGTACTTGTAATTTTTGGTTGTACTTGCTGGAGAAAATATTGCCTAGCACCATAAATGCATTAAGGCTAGTGAGCCTGTGCCAGTGTATGTATGTATCTGTGCGTAACTGTGTGTGTGTGTGTGTGTGTATGTGTGTATGTGCGTGTATGTCCTAACCTTGTTTGTCGGTTTATATTATATTAGTCTGACAGTGTTTTCGTGTGTATGTGTATTTCTGTGTCTGTATATACACATGTATGTATCTGTGTCTGTACATATGTATATGGCTGTGTATGTGTGTGTGTGTGTGTGTGTGTGTGTGTCCGTGTGTGTGTGTGTGTGTCCTAAACTTGTTTGTCGGTTTATATTCTATGAGTCTGACAGTGTTTTCGTGTGTGTGTGTGTGTGTGTGTGTGTTTATGTGTCTGTATATACACATGTATGTGTCTATGTCTGTATATATGTATATGGCTGTGTGTGTCCCTATGTGTTTGCGTGTGAGTATATGTCGACGTGTGTCTTTGAGTCGTCAGTAAGTGATTGTGTTTGTCTCTGTGTATATGTTTTTCCCTCCCACTCTCTCTCCCCTCTCTATCCCACCGTATGTTTGTATGTGTGTTAGTATGTTTTATGTGATTTGCGAGTTTGCATTCTGTATATGTGACAACAACTGAAACGTTTACAAATAAATTCAAACAGGCAATATACCAGCAGGCAGTGTAAAAGCAATTGTCCTTACCTTTGTTGTTTGCAGAATGGCCCGGAGCGTTCGATTCTATGCGATATGTGTCAGAAGTTATATTCTTACTTCCACGCGATATTGACTCAACGCTACCTGAAATATACAATAAAATGGTTGTAACCCGGAGACATATTGTTGTTGGTTGGTTGATTGTGAAATCTCTGAAAGACTGTCAGTTATAAACTCTATTAGGCTGTTGCCTGACCCCGAGGCTCTACGTGGTCGCGTGGTTAAGCCGCCTGACTCGCGCTCCGAAAATTGTGAGTTCAACTCCGAATTCCGTCATTCGGCGCATAAGTGCAGTTGTCCTTGAGACTCGTCGCTGGAGCTACGGAGTTCGTGCTTTGTGCGACGCTTTCGGCAGAATGCCCTGCGGAGAGAGACCAAACTAAATGGGATAAAACCCGGTGCAATTAATCCAATAGTATTCACACCCTTTTAACAATCAAAACAAAAGAATCTTGTGTTACTGATTATTTCTGGTAAACTTGAGTTAAAATCCTGTTTCACAAAGCGTGTATATATTTATTCTCTCTTGGTCTCCCTCTTGACTCTCTCCCCTTTCCAGCTGTAACGACATACCCCAGATTTTCTCTTCTCATGAATGCCCTAAAAATATGGACTGCTCTTATGATGCTTGTAACCAGTTCTCTTTATGAGTTAGCGTCTTTCAAGATATCTGCATTGTTCTTTCTATCCGTTCACAGTCTTCTCATAATTCGCCCATAAAAATTGGTTTCCGTAGCCTCCCCATAATTCCTTACTTGTCTGCTGATTGTCCATGATTCACTTCCATACACCATGATTAGATCAATATTGCTCTTAAGGACTATGCTCATCACCTCGATTTGAAAGATAAATTGCAGAGCATAGTCTTCATCTTGTGAGATGCCGCCTTTGCTTGGCCTTTTCTACATTCATCTTCCTTTATTCACTTTAGATCTGCGGGTATTAAAGTACCAGGATAATTGAATACACTGACTTTTCAACTTGGTGCCATGCACTGTGACCTTGTACTTGAGTGTACAATTTTTCTTTGTAGTACTAATTAACATGTTGCTATTTTATTCATACAAAGTCATGTTGTGTGTATGTGACTTTCTCTTGCAATTATATTTACCATTTTTTGTAACTTCTTCTTCTTCTTCAGCGTTCCGAGCCATTGAGGTTCTTTGCTGCAGATACAATCCGTCTCCATTCGTCTCTCTGGTGGTGTAACTGCGTTTGATTTTTTCAGCCACAAGAACCATATCATCAATACGCCACCCTGAGATTCATACTAGTCCAGCCAGAAATATCAATTGATGGGCATAATGTAAGCAACGTGCATGTATAATGCACGTTGCTTACATTATGCCCATCAATTGATATTTCTGGCTGGACTAGTATGAATCTCAGGGTGGCGTATTGATGCAGGGACGCAGATAATAAAGCCAGACAAGCATCGGTTGTGTAGCACTCCCTGGATAACTGGATTGTGAAGGCAGATGTCCCATGTATTATACTGAATGGATGCCCTCTTAGTAGAGAGAGAGAGTAAATTAAAGTACACGGGTATCATATTTGACAGGTGTATGTCTTTAAAGGATAATGTGGAGGTTTTGGTGGTGAAGGCTGGTACATGACCTAATGCATTGAGAGATATGGCAGAAACCGGGGTAGAGCAAAGGATGTTTTATAGGCTCTTTCAGTACTTAATAATTTTTTGTCACTGAGTATGGCTGGGGCTGCCGACTGTATCAAAGAGCCAGCTTGAAAGGTTGGACCGCATACAGAATGCGGCCATGCTGGTAATCTTGGGGTGCACAAGGGACGCACTAATTACATGCATGTGGCATATTCTGGCGCTACTAACAATGGCTGATAGGAATAGGGTCTTTCAAGCCAAAATGGTACCTGAGAGTTGCTGCAGATAGGGATCACCCCCGACATTAAACCATGGCTATGGTCAACGGTCATAGACTAAGACGAGGAGGGTCCTGGGTGGCACTAGCGGAAATAACTATACATCAGGTGTGTGATCTAGATACCATCAATCTTGAAAAAAATGGGATGAAGTACCCGAAGACACGACGGATGACGGACTGGCACCATGTAATAGTAACACTGTGTCGTGATTGCAGAGAATGGGCAGCGGGCCGCACAGAGTTTGAAGTGCAACAAATGATGCAGGGTAAACACACATGAAGGTGACATAGTGATCTATACCGATGGGTCACTGGTGAGAAAAATACGGAGTGGTTGGGGCTTCATTGAGAAGGCTAATGGACGATTCTTAAATAAGGAGTGTCTGGCTATGAGGCTACGACATCCAGCATTGAAGACTTCCTGTCGCCAATATGGCGGTTAGGCATTGAACCTTTACGGCCTGTGGCGTGTTTATGCTTGTAGCCACGGTTTGCAATCACATTTTCCTCATGTTGGACTGGTAGTACATGGTTCCGTCGCCCTGCTACTGAGTGAGTGCGTGGGCGAGACTATGAGCTGTGAGATTCGCGTGGAATGCTTCTACATCTGCCCTGTACAATGATCTGCATGTACGGAACAATGGCTACCGGCCTGTTGCGAATTGACTGATTTGCTTTTTCGGTTCACGAGTGCATTTTTCAGGAGACTCCTGGGAGTCGGCGCTGAAGCTGCGGAGTTCGTGCTTTGTGCGACACTTTCGGCGGGTCGCCCTGCGGTAAAAGACCGAGGCATGTGAGAAAACACGGGTCAATGAGGTCTTTCTAGTGACTGCCGAGTCCATCGTCGATGAACTGTGGTTTTCGTGGATGAATTTTGTGTTGGCATTCTGGCGGCGGTATTATGCACAGTGTACCTGTGCGAACTGTTGAATTGCCGAGACTCCTGTCTATTCCGCTTTTCACATTAGACAGTAGGGAGCATTTTGTGTGATATTCACTGGCACAGGAATGGAGCATAATGGGGACGACCCGTTGCCGTGAAGTTGGAACTTCGACTAACTAACTAACTAACTAACTAACTAACTAACTAACTAACTAACTAACTAACTAACTAACTATCTAACTGACTAACTAACTAACTAACTAACTCCCAGCATGAGAATAGAGGTAGAGGCAGTCACATCGGCATTCCGTTGGTTAGAGAAGACCACTGTATTCATTACGGACTCATGGAGTTTGATAAGTAAGGTGGAGAAAGGAATGTTTCGTGTGGAATGGCTCACCTCGCTTCACAGGTGACAGATTGTGAGAATTTTATGGATTTGTTGCCCTGGCCACGCGGGAGTGCTGGGGGAATAAACAGTCTAATAGGCTGGCAGGGAATGTACCTCTTAGTGGTAAATTACCTATGGACAAGGGAGATGTGGTCGTGCTCCTGTTAGACCAGGTGGAGTATGTGGAGGAACAGATTGAGAACCCGTATGTGGAAATGATGAGATTGTCGGGGATTGACAGGCGTTCTGGTAGAATCTCAAAACTGAGAGGGAAGACCAGGAGAGCTTTCAATCAGATAGCGGTGGGAACGAATAGTAGTGTGACTCTTCGCTGGTTGTTGGACGAGGGAAGGGATGACGTATGGGAATGTCCTGAGTGCAGTGGTGTAAGTTCTTTGCTCAACTCAACTCAAATAAACTCATTAATATATTGCTTTACAAATTAAACTGATCGGATTATAGTACACAACCCTATCTGGAACATTGTTTAGTGTGTTGAAAAGTGCCCAATTGGTCGTAAATTATTATCGTTGCTCTTCTTTGCCATTACATGCTCATTTTTATTCTCAACGAGAGGGAGAGAGAGGGTGGAGATAGAGGTTGAGAGAGAGAGAGAGAGAGAGAGAGAGAGAGAGAGAGAGAGAGAGAGAGAGAGAGAGAGAGAGAGAGAGAGAGAGAGAGAGAGAGAGAGAGAGAGAGAAAGCGAGGAAGAGGGAGAGAGACATATATACAGATCACATCAATGTTTTAAAATCTCCAATATCCAATTACTTTCTTAGTGTTTAACCTTATCAAATGCCTTAGCATAGTCAATAAAGAACACATATAGAGCTCTGTTTTAATTTGTGAAAAGACATGATTTTCAAGGCAACTGACAAAAAGGTACTTTGCCATCGCATTCCTTCTTGACAGTGAATGTACTGGTTGTTAACTGTAACATTTGTCACTATACAGAGATCTTCTGCCTACCGTCGTGCCCCAAGAGACCATAACAATCCACTATCTAGTAGCTGCTGTCCAGCTCCATCAACAGCTTGAAACAAAGATTCAAGTTTCCCTGATAAGAAGCCTAAACTGGTATTCCACTTTGCTCAAGGGTGTCCCGTAGGCTAGCGGGGGCAAGGAGGTACCTTACCTCTTCTGTAATAGGGGATACCCCTATCCCGCCAGCCTGTAACTTTACCCAGACTAAAACAGGTACCAGGAAATGTCTAGGGAAGTGAAGGCGCCCGGTGTGACATTGACCACATGACCCCTGGTGTGCCGATGGGTCTGTAAAATGTGCGTCTAGCACGATATGACCGCCTTGTGAATTGTCACATGAAAATTGTCAAATAAAAATAATCAATTGAAAATTGTCTAATGTTATGAATATTCAACAATACTATATGGCGCAGAAGCCCGGCCAATGAACAAGCAATTAGGTAGTCTAAATGAAGCCCTGGATATGTGAATATACAGAAGAATATGTTGTATTTCATAGAAACAAAAACAATCAAATACAGAGTTTCTAGAAAAAACTTAGAATTAAAATAAACATAATTAAAAGAGGCCAGTGAAATATTTCGGCCACGTTAAAAGACATAATACTCTTATAAACACCATATTCAGGGGTAAGGTTTAATGCAAGTGAGCAAGAGGTAAACAACGATACAAGTGGGAAGATAACATCAAGTGGTGAATGACCAGCAGTCTGATAGAATGCATAATCAAGACGAAAGACAGTGTTGGAGATTCATTGCAAATACACTTTCACATCATTTCTTGATTGACTGTTATGTCATCTACTGTCCACAGTACCTTTCAGTTTAGGACACGGAGTTCTTGAGCCTGAAGAAATAAGGCCTCCTGGCTAGTGCAGTCGACGCGAACTGTGCATGTTACAGATTTATTTCTGCTACCGACAGAAAAAAAATCCACACATAACCGAGGATTCGAACCCGGATCTCTTGATGAAGAACCTGGCATTCTAGCCACTCGGCCAGCGCTCCTCTAGACGGACTACCTTGTGATATTGGATTCGCGGCAGCGCATGGGCTAACACGCCTGTCTACAAGTGTGCGTTCGAATCCCTATTGATACAGATATTTAAAAAATTCACCTTATCTCCCAAGTCGATTCAACTTAAAATACAAGGAAACTTCATGGGAAGTTAAACGGCCAATGTGGCAGTGATGATATCACACATCTCATCAATCAATCATGTGCCATGCCGGAAAGCGTGGGCTGTCATGACTCGCCATTTCACTCGATCACCAGCGTCGTGGATCAGCTCAGTGTTCCTGTCTCGTCCATGCCATGTGGCCAAGCCATCCAGGTATTTTCCTCTCGGTCTTCCTCTTGGTTAGTTCCCTTCGATCTTGCCAGTTGTTACCAGGTTCTCTAATCCATTTCTTCTCATAACATTTCCAAATAGTTTTGACAGTCTACGTCTAATTTCTCTAATCAGTTTACGATTTTCATTTGTCTCCTGTAGTACTTGGTCATTGGTGTTTGTTGTCTGTCCATGGTATTCTTTGAATTTTCCTCAGAAACCACATTTTTGCAGCCATCAGATGTTTTTCAGCTTGACTGCTCATTGTCCAAGTTTCGCATCCATACAAAAGAACAAGCTTTCTGTATCCCCTCAACACTCTTTTTCTCGTTTCAATTGACATCTTTTTATTGGTCAGAATGTTTTCATCTTGCAGAAGGCTACTTTTGCAATGGCGATTCTTGTTCTAATCTCTACAAGTCATCTCCCATCAGATGTTATGACTGTTCCGAGATAATTGTACCGATTCACTTGTTGAAAAATATTCCCATTTACTTGTATATTACATTGTGTATTTCGTACTTCCTAGTGACCACCATAACCTGTCTTTTTACAATTTAATTATAACCCTAGTTGCTCAATGTGTACAACAACCGCATCCTGCGCATTGTCTGCAATCAATACTGTATCACCTGCATATCTAATGTTACTGACGTTTCGTCCTCATACATCTCATACCTATCGGCTTATAAAAATGAGGGTCTGGCAGTACATAAATCACTCTCCTCAAGGTGTGTAAAAAGATTGTTGATTATGCTGTTACCTGCTGATGTACAAATCACGGAATGACTGTCTTCTTCAATGTTGACAAAAAATTTTCCCGTTGTGCTAAAAGCCTCTACAAAGTCGTTTATAGTAGAATTATCAATATCGAGCCAAACCGAAGGTGTAGCCATGTCTTGCAGATCTAGACAAACAAAAAAGTGGGAACTGAGTTGCAAATTTCATCAAAAACAAAGAATATAACAGACGTGATATATGAAAGATACAAAATGCATTATCTTTTGCTCACAACTACATTAACATTACATATCTTCTTCAATCTTCTTCTTCTTCTTCTTCTTCTTCTTCTTCTTCTTCTTCTTCTTCTTCTTCTTCTTCTTCTTCTTCTTCTTCTTCTTCTTCTTCTTCTTCTTCTCTTCTTCTTCTTCTTCTTCTTCTTCTTCTTCTTCTTCTTCTTCTTCTTCTTCTTCTTCTTCTTCTTCTTCTTCCTTCTTCCATCTTCTTCCTTCCTCCTTCTTCCTTCTTCCTTCTGCTTCATTCTTTCTTCATCCTCTTCCTCTGACTTCTTCCTTCTTCTTCCTTCTTCCTCTTCCTTCTTTCTTCTTCTTCATTATTCCTTCTCCCTCTTCCTTGTTCCTCTTCCTTCTTCCTTCCTTCTTTTCATCTTCCTTCTTCTTCTTTCTTCCTTCTTCTTTCTTCTTCTTTCTTCTTTCTTCTTCCTCTTCCTCTTTCTTCTTCCTTCTTCTTCCTTCTTCCTCTTCGTTCTTCCTTCTTCTTCCTTCTTCCCCCTTCCTTCCTCGTCTTCATCCACTTCCTCTTCCTTCTTCTTTATTCTTCCCTCTTCCTCTTCCTTTTTCTTTTCTACTTCTTCCTCTTCCCCATCCTTCTTCCTTCCTTTTTCTTCTTCCTCTTCCTTCTTCCTCCTTCTTCCTTTTTCCTCTTCCTTCCTCTTCTTTCTTCTTACTTCTCTTTCCTTCTTCTTTTATTTCTTCTTCTTCTTCTTCTTCTACTTCTTCTTCTTCTTCTTCTTCTTCTTCTTCTTCTTCTTCTTCTTCTTCTTCTTCTTCTTCTTCTTCTCTTCTTCTTCTTCTTCTTCTTCTTCTTCTTCTTCTTCTTCTTCTCCTTCTTTCTTCTTCTTCTTCTTTCTTCTTCCTTCTTCTTCCGTCCTCCTTCTTCCTTCTTCTTCCTTCTTTCTTCATCCTCTTCCTCTGACTTCTTCCTTCTTCTTCTTTCTTCCTCTGACTTACTTCTTCCTTCTTCTTCCTTCTTCCTCATCCTTCTTCTTCATTATTCCTTCTTCCTCTTGCTTCTTCCTTCATTTTCCTTCTTTCTTCTTCCTCTTCCTTCTTCCTTCTTCCTCTTTATCTTCCTTCTTCTTTCTTCTTCTTTCTTCGTCCTTCTTCCTTCTTCTTTCTTCGTTCTTCTTCCTCTTCCTCCTTCTTCTTCCTTCTTCTTCCTTCTTCATCTTCCTTCTTCCTTCTTCTTTTTCTTCCTCTGCTTCCTTCTATATTTGTACCTCTTCCACTTCATTTTTCTTTCTTACTTCTTCCTCTTCCCCTTCCTTCTTCCTTCCTTTTTCTTCTTCCTCTTCCTTCTTCGTTCTTCCTCCTTCTTCATTGTTTCTTCTTCATTCCTCTTCCTTCTTCTTCCTTTTTCTTCCTTCTTCTTTTATTTCTTTTTCTTCTTCTTCTTCTTCTTCTTCTTCTTCTTCTTCTTCTTCTTCTTCTTCTTCTTCTTCTTCTTCTTCTTCTTCTTCTTCTTCTTCTTCTTCTTCTTCTTCTCTTCTTCTTCTTCTTCTTCTTCTATTTCTTCTTCGTCTTCTTCTTCTCGTCTTCCACTTCAGCCGCTTTTGCAGCCTATTGTAACTATCTGCTTCGCGTTTGGTTTGCTCTCCTACAACGATATTTAGCTGTCGTTTTACCAGTTCCACGGTTACATTATCTTTTTGCTTCCCTCAGTTAATTGATTGATTGATTGATTTAGGAACCGACATAACAGCATTCGGGGCATTCCCATAAGCGCTCCAGTCCCCATCCTCAGCAGCCAGCGAAGAGTTCCAACACTAATAGTACCAGTAGCAATCTGATTATATGTCCGTCTCGCCTTTTCCTCTGAGCGTCGATCGTCGGCCAGATCCCCTTGTCACCCCTCGCTGTCGCATTCTTGCCAGACCATGGTGATCCATTTGCTCCTCCGAGGTGTACACGTGCTCTCACAAGGCTGCAACCACGTCTGCCTTATCATGCATCAATACTCCACCAAGTTTTGCAGAGCCAGCCAATCTGTCCGCCTGTTCATTCCCAAGCACACCAGCATGCCCATGAGAAAAGATTCCAGCGACGCTTGTCACCTGTGACTTCCTGAAGCGAAGCAAGCCATTCTGCACGAAGCTTGCCTGTCCTCACACTACTCAGCATGCTTTCTGAGTCAGTTACAATTCGTGTCACTGAGTGTATTGCGTAAGTGGCGATGGCAAACATTTTAGTCCCACTGGCAGTCCACAGTTGATGTGGTGTGACGAGATGAAATCTAGATCGCTATAAGAACAACACGCTAGCTATCGTAGCGCTGATGTATAAATTAAATACTTACTTAAGTATAACGTCATAATGGTACACGCACTCGGAGAGCGCCGAGATACGAAAACACTAATACAAGCAGAAAAGTTCCTCAGCTTGCCAGGACACCCTATGAAGAACCGATTTGAAAACTTAGCTATCGGGCGATTGAAAATAAGTAGTTTTATTCAAAGGGCCAAACGACTCTACAGAGAAACCACCAATCTGCCCACAGTTGATATCCCCCTGACAAATATTCTAGAGCGAACTCTATGGAAAGATGAGCATAGACTATCACTACAAATCCTGACAAAAGTGAGATGAATATTTGACAATGAAGAACAGAACAGTGTACAGCGTAGAACAGCCACTCTCAGCTTCCTTGATGACAAATACCCACAGGACCTCTGGATCCGAGTCTACACAGATGGGTCAGCACAAAATGCTGTTCGAAATGGAAGAGTGGGAGTGTACATAGAATACTCAAATAATACTAGGGACACGGCCAGAGTTCCAACAGGGAAGTAGAGCCATAACTATGATTCTGAAATTGAGGCAATCAAGATAACAAAAGAGAAATTACTAAATACCAGCCATGGCACACAACCTGTGTTGCTATTGACAGATGCAAAATCAGTACTAGAGGCGCTCCTGTCTGGGAAATTGCCAGTTCTAATGACACTACTTTCTAAACTTAGCAGTCAGCATAAGGTCACAATACAGTGGATACAATTTCACTGTGGAGTACCCGGAAACGACAGAGCTAATCGCTTGGCTAAGGAAGAAGGAAAAGAAGAACAGCATGATGTGCCCATTACAAACCACCAAAAGAAAAGAATGATTAAATCAGTCAGTAGACCACCAAAACCTACTCAAGACGATAACCACGTTATGGACAGACCAGAACAGGTTATTATTCTGCGCCTCAGAACAGGACACAATAGATTACGCAACCACACGTATAGAAAATTCAAGATCGTGATTCAGCCATGTGCACATGTGGTTTTCGTCACAAACAGCAGAGCACATACTCCAGGACTGCCCAAACTACAACATATCCAGGCAAACCTTCTGACCTAGAGAGACAACAGTGGAAATTAAACTTTAGGGACCGCTGAGTGAACTAAAACTATTGTTAGATTAATACAAGATACAACATTGCAGTTATAGACATATTTCAAGCTAACGAAAGAAGAAGAAATAAATGGCAAATCATAACGTTATGCAACGCCGCTGATAATGCTTGCGGTAAAAATACCCAGCAGTATTAAGGACTATATTTATTACCACATCATATATTGAAGCTGACGTCGTATATTGCTCTTTTCCGTCTTCGACATTTTACCTTGCCCTAAAGGATCAATTTGACAAGGAATAATAATTTTAGCCACCGGTTCCTTGGGTAATATGCGTAACGCTATAATTACTACGGTACCGAAGGTAGAGAATAACAACCTCCGCCCTTTTCAAACATGGACAATCTGAGGTGAAAACAGAGGTAGTTACGCAACCCTAATCAGGTACAATCCTTGATGACCCTTTAGGAGCTTACATTCTACTCAAGCCTGGGTGAGAGTTTTACTAAAACAATAGATAATTGTTAGGAAGTAACGATGTGTGGACGGAATTATACTCCGATATTGAGACACCCCAGAAATCCTTCTGACAATTTGTACCTATGACACGTGGGATGTAAGACAGGAGATGAATTTTAGTTTGTACACATGTGGTACCTATATTTTTAATAGCCACATTGATTATTATGATGTGCATTTTGTGAATGTACCTATGTATATTGTTTGAAAGTGTGAAGAGCATATGTAGTGATTTCGACCATGTGGAAAGTCAGAAAATAAAAACCGGCGATTGCCTGAACAGAGTGGTAAAAGACATAAGCAGTGTAAAATGATTCTCATATGCAGGCAATATTATCAGGCGA